>CM035148.1:97620287-98220287 GCA_020205605.1 Panax ginseng
CAAATGCAAAATACAACTTGAAGTTGAATCCAAATAAATGCGCCTTTGGCGTTAAATCGTGCAAGTTGCTAGGATTTCTAGTCAGCCACAAAGGAATTGAGCTGGATCTTGCCAAATCCAAAGCCATCACGAAAATGCCCATTCCTCGAGATGTAAAAGGAAATACGGGATTTTTGGGAAGAATCAACTTCATTAGCAGGTTTATCTCTCAACTCACAGCAATCTGTGAACTAATCTTCAAGCTATTAAGGAAGAACTCCTCCATGAAATGGAATGATGAGTGTCAAAATGCCTTCCTCACAATCAAGAAACAATGGTCAAAGCTCCCTGTTGGTACCACCTGTGATGATGTTCCCTGTTCATGTACCGTCCATAAGTGACAATGCCATGGGTCGTATGTCGGGACAAAAAGACGATAGAGGCCAAGAACGAAATATCTATTACCTCAAAGAAAAGGTTCAAAGAAGAAGTGAACACAAGTACACTCGATTGAGAAGACTTGTTGTGCTTTTAGCATGGGCTTCCATGAGGTTACAACATTACCTCCATGGTCACACAACCCATCTCATATCCCGCATGGATCCTCTCAAATATGTGTTCAATAAACCCATATTAAATTGTCAATTTATCGGAGATGGCGCTTGATCCTACAACAATTTGACATCGTGATATGTGACTCAAAAGTCCATCAAAGGTTAAGGAATTGCGATCAATCGGCCACCGCGCACCTTCGTGGGATTTCAAACCTTTGAAACATATTTCCCGATGAAGGAGTAATGATAGCTCAAAGAACACCATCAAGATGATACGCGCCAATCATGGAAGATGTATTTTGATGGAGTCATTAATCTGAAGGTTCTGAGCCGGAGCAGCTTTCTAGTATCTCGCACGGGGGAGCAGATCTCGTCAGCCACAAATTGCAGCTTTGTCAACACCAACAACACAAATTGAAATGAAAGGTTGTCTCATGGGGCTAAAACTTGCCCGCTCAATGGGCATCGAAGCGTTAACTCGTCTTTGGAGATTTAGAGTTGGTAATCGACAATCCACCGAATCTATCAAACCAAGGAACTACATTTGTCGCCTTACCATCGACAAGTTTTACGATGGTTTTGGAGTTCAAGAAATCTCCTTTCTACACATTCCTCGTAATAGGAATGACTTTGCGACGCATGCTAGCAACTTTGGCCTCCTTAATTCAGTGATATCGATAAGGAACACTTGCCAAGCGTCACAATTTCTTCTGCACAAGGCCCCACCTATGGGAATTATGTTGAGAAGTATCGGATGAGCTACCTCCCATCCAACATCCTTGGTATCAAGATATCAAGGAATATCTACGAGATGGATCTACACCCGCGGAAGCGAGCCCGACTGAGAAAAGGCGGATCCATCGACTTGCTATGAAATTCTACCTGAGTGGAGATGCGCTCTACAAAAGAGATGCAGGACTAGGTCTCCTCGATGTTTAGACAAAGATCAAGCCCAAAGGCTTATGGATGAAATCCATGGTGGAGTCTGTGGCCCCACATGAGTGGCCCCTCCTTGTCAAGAAGGTCCTCGTGATGTGACATTATCGGGCTATCTCTCAAAGTCGATTGCAATGACCACGCCAGAGATGCTATCGCTGCGATTCATGGAATGCTATACACGCCCTCCAAGGAACTCCACAACATGAGTTCACCTTGGCCCTTCTCAATGTGGGGAATGGATGTTATCGGCCCATTGAGCCTAAAGCCAATAATGGTCATCGATTTATCTTCACCATGATCGACTACTTCACCAAGTGGGTAGAGGCGCCTCTCTTCCCCCCTGGTTACCAAAGAAGTCATCATTGCTTTTATCGTAAACAATGTCGTTTGTCGATATGGACAACCGTGAGGTGATTGTGTCGACAATGCTAAGAACCTCAACAACAAAATGATGGAGGAATTATGCAAGAAATTCCACATCAAACATCTTAACTCTCACATCTATCGTCCAAAGATGAATGGTGTCATTGAAGCGGCTAACAAAAAACATCAAGAAGATTATGCAAAAGATGTCCGCCAACCACAAAGATTGGCCCGACCTATTGCCTTCTACTCATAGCCTACGTAACCTCAATGCGACTTCCACCGGGCAACCCCCACGATTAACCTATGGGATGGAAGCAAGTGCTCCCCATAGAAGTTGAAATGGAATCCCTCAGTGTTGATAGACGCCACCGGATGAAGACCAATGGGTACAAGACAGGTATCATCACCAATTGTCTATAATAGACGAAAGGCGAACCGTGGCTATCTTCTATGGTCAGTTATACCAACAAAGGATCGCCAGATCCTACAACAAAAAAGTCCGGCTATGGCAGTTTAAACAGCATGACTTGGTTTTGAAGAAGATCCTTGACAACTAAGATCAGTCAAAGGGAAAATTCGATCCTAACTGGGAAGGTCCGTTTGTTGTCAAGGAAATATTGACAGGGGACGCTCTCAGATTGCAAGAAATGGACGACGATGAATTTCCACAACTCATCAATTCGGACGCCGTGAAATGGTACTATGTCTGTAGTTGCCATCAAGCAAACATCCTGGTGTTGGACCATCAGGTCACCAGTTATTTCGGTTCTTTAACCCTTTACCACATACAAACTCTTCCACACTTTTCCCCTCAGGGAAACATACTTTTCAAGCCAGCAGCCTGGCTTCTCTACGTTCCTACGACTTAGGTCATCCCACTATGGATTGAACCTCTCGCGTTTGCAGTTTGGTTACCCATACATGGGATCAAACTTCTCATACCTATAGTTTATCCTCAACCTAGGATTAAACTTTCTCCTCCCCCGCAATCCTCGACCGCACATATGGGATCACGCTTTTCATCTCGCCTAAGGGGCGAAACTACGCCGACCGATCTCTTCTTCAATAGAGTACGTAGGCAACCATTTCATATGGCCCTACTCAATAAAACAAAAAACAACAAAAACATTTCTACCCTCTTCTCCTTACAAAAACAAAAACAACAAAAACATTCCTACACCATTTCGCCATACATCAATTGAACCTCTTACACCAAAGTTCGAACTACGCAGACCGATCTCCTCTTCAATAGAGTACGTAGTACCATTCATGGTTCTTGTCCTCACCCCTACCAAAACACAAAAACCATTGTCAACTCGGTATCGGGATCATCCTTCAATCCACTACATTTCATCGGGCTTCGCACAAAGGGATGGAATTACCCTAACTCCTCCCAAATAGAGATTCTACGACCATCTAAGTCATGCATCATACCTTGAAGAGCAACACCAATCCATAAGAGATGGAATTAACTAGGCTTCTCCTAAATAGAAGTATCGGCAACCATCTCAGGAAAGTGGTCAATCTCGTAGAGAAAGCCACACTCCTCTCCACATTTCCATACATAAACCAAATTCCAAGACACCAAAGATGGTAGGGATACATACAGATCGATGATCCATTCTAAAATATCCAGAGACAACTCAATGTCCATCCACCCAGGAGGAATTCAGAATACATCAAGATCGCAAGCCCTGAAGCAAGCAGCAAAAAAAATATCAAGCAAGTAGCAAAAGCATATCTAAAAGGGAAGTGATCCAAAAATATATTTCCTCGCTATATATATATAATGTTGTTTGATATATACAATGTAAACTATACATGACAAAATGGCTAAGCTTAGTCTGTGCAGTGAAAATACAAGCTCATCTACAAGTCGTAGTATATGCGAGCTAACAAGCCCAACATGGCATCCCTCTCGTAAGAAGGAGGCGAAGTCGTGGTCTCCTCAGACGAGAATATCCACACGACCCAACAGATCTGCAGCCCATCCGTGATGGTGACCATATGCTCATCAATGTAAGCGCCATCTCTCGCGATCATGCCAAAGGTAAGGGACCTCACCGCAAGATTATCTCGTGACGGCTACATCCCGGGAAGATATAGCACTATCCCGCTCAACTATCATCGATCTCCGGGTCGATCCGCCCTCATCCCGCCAACAATAACAATATCTCTCCGCGAGCTAATGCCTCGCCTCTCTCTAATAGAGTCAAGCGCCTCTCCCATCAAGGGCGCCAACATCAAGGATCGAGCATGATCTCTCTCAAGGTCATCGATGAAGACTCGCCAAGGTACTATGGCCGAAAAGTCAATCACAACAAGATCGGTACTCGGAGAATCTAGAGGAAATGTCGGCAACCCAAAGAAATGCTCCTCCTCGATGTGGGAATCAATGTCCTCCATGGGCTCTACATCATCCGACTCACTATCCCAGATCGGGATACTACCGCAAATGATAAAATCTCTGCCTCCATCCATGCGGAATACTCTGCAGAACAACCTGGATGACTGATAGAAAAATCAGCTATCTCACGCTGATCCCAACAAGCATACACACGGGATCGGTCCTCTACTGAAAGATATCGAGAAGTCAACGCCACCTATCGCCTCTCGAAAGGATGAAAATCCTCAAACCGGTCAAATCATGACATCACGGCCAATGGTGATAAGTAGTAGTCACGCCTCAAACCAAATGCCAGAGGGAGGTAGTCCATGCCCGGAGCATGAGTAATAAAGTTGTATGGTGAGCTAAGCCCCGAACACGGCAATATGACAAATGGATCTCTGATATCCGCCAAAAATGTGGACCAAGACATAGCATCTATACACTCCGATGGCTGAAAGGAGTATGACATGGCTATATCATGGGTGAACCAATACCCATGCCGTCTAAGAGTGCCAATCGGTCTCAAGTGGGACATAAACCACACATATAGCATGACCGAGCTACCCGTGAACACTCCTCGTCGATAAGTGCAAAGAAGAAGATGTCAATCGCAGGTCTCTCGCTATAATCATAGGTATAATGGTACGACCTCCCCGAGAGCTCTCACCGCCATGATGACTTCAATGTCTATCTCATCCATGTACCGTGGCATATAGACATACGACAAAGACGATAACAACAAGAAGATATCAACCCCGCTAAACGCCAATGATCCTCCCAAGGCAAGTGAAATCCCTAATGTCGTGAATAACTATCCTCGTGAGCCAAATCATCAATAGAAAATGCCGGGATATCACGTGGCCATGATGTCACCATCCTCGCACCACTCACTACCGCAATCCAAAGAGAGTCATGAACCGCTCGACTCATGTCTCCTAAAGCCATATGCACGCAAGGTCCGCTCTAATGGCAAAGATCATCAATCGTGCATACCCTCCGTAGTAGAGTCAACTCATGGGTCCCAAATCGAAAAACCTACCTATCCGATACCCAATGCTCTAAAGATCCCATCCACAAACCTCATGAACCTCAAACATCAATAAGGTCATGGTATGTCAGCAAAAATGATCTACTACACCCCCCGTCTCGATGGTGACATATGCTATCATACCACGATCAAGATACCCGATGCCACCAATGATGGTGGGGTATGATCAATACGGCTAATCGTCAAGAAGACATCTCAGACGGGCCGTGTCATATAAGACCATCCAGGGTCAATGTTGAATATCTCTCGACATACATACATATGCATAACATGATACATGCATAGCAGATAATAGATGACAATATTATATAGGGAATGAAAATTGTGCATACATTCCTAAGTATATCAACATCTAAAACATCATCTCTGTACAGCTACAAATACAGGGAAATGGGGCACAAACGCCCTACTACTAACAGATGCTTATCAAAAGATATAGCAAGAATGGGGTACAACCACCCAATATCAAACAGAGGCCTATCAAAAGATATAACGAGAATACACATCAGAAGAAGACAATGGTGTCAATATCAACATCATCAATCCTGTCCACCTGATGTAACTCCTCCCGAGTCACCGGATCTCTATCAACAGGATGTCGCCTATATAGTAGGAGGATCTGCACCGCAAAAAACCGAATGGGTCATCTCGAGGGGCCAAATACCGAGCCGGAAGGATCAAATGAAGTCGCCTCACGGATCTCTCTCGCCCAAATGCCGGATAAAATATGTGTGCTCGTCCAACTGCCGTCAAACTATCAATCAGTCATATATGAGTCGATCTCGACACAAGCTATCCAATCCATCATCATCACGGATCCTCGAACCATATCCCCATAAACTCGGTGGCGCGGGATCGGGCTCCGATAGTACGAGGGAACCACCAACGCCGAACGCTCTCGAGTGCAAGGACCTCTCGATAATGTAAAGTCGCCAACCCCAACAATGGGATATCGATGACGGGTGATCGCGATATGTGCCAACGACGCTCGACAGAGGCAAGATCGGCATACGAATCTCCCCAGTGGTGCTCCTAATAGCACGCTTCTCCTAAATAGAGCTCCCACCTCCATCTGTGAAGAGAGGAACTCTCCGGTGGAAATCACGACTCGACTCAAATCGGTATCCATCCTCAAAGTCGATGGTCAAGTGTTCCCTCGAATAGGAATCCATGTGATGGTATCACCGTCAACAACTCCAAATGATGATACGGCAAGAAGGAGTGAAACCTCAAATTACAGTGGACCTCCGACAAAATGGAATGATGCCATCGTCGTCCTCGTGGATAGGTATCTAAACCTAACACACTCACAGACGCAAGCATGGGAGCCTCTCATAGGCCCAAAACTACCAACACAATGGCAAAACATCTACGATCAGTAAACACTCTTAACCTATAAATGGGAAATGACAAGAGAAATACTCACCAAAGAAAAATGGGTAGAAATCCAGCCAAGCCTCTCATTAAACCCCATGTGAGCGCATACGCATGCCCCGGAGGAAATAGGCAAAGGTGTAGAACCCCAATCATACTCTCCAATACGGTCCATATGACGCGTGGCGCTGATCAAAGCGAACGACACCGTAGAAGAGTTATTATCCGCTATGGCAAGCACCTCTAATGATCATCGTGAACAATCGCCAAGAATGCGATCCCCGACTCGACATCATCAGCATGGGCTCACCAAAAGCCCGCCATAAGCATCTACGCTCAAAGGACCTGAACGGATAGTCCCGCCTTTTGAGCCCCCGCCGAACTCCTAACAAGGATCCGACGGCAGAGGGGTAATATTCACCATGCAAGGCAATCGCCCTCCAAACTCCATACCTATGATAAATCGCCAATCCATCTACAGGCCATCATCACCTCAAATCCAAAGAGATGGAGGATCGAAGTCCGATGAAACCATCGCTGCATAATGCCCCGAGGTAACCCTGTGGACAACGACGGAAGGATGGAGAAGAATGCCCCAATCCCCAATCATGCACTACAACTCAGAATCGTGGATGAAGAGCCCGATATATGGAGTGTATACTAAACCAATTCCCTCGAGGTCGTGTGTGAAGTCGGAACCCGCATGAAATGCAAATCAACATCAAAATCCTTTACTCCTCGTCAATAGAAAGAAGGAAGATCAAGATCTAACGCATATACCTCGTTAAGATGCAAATACATCGAGGGATGTTCTGCTTCAAATCACCCGTAAGCTCCGGGTTTGCCACCGAATACAAGGGAGCTCCCTACGGGAACATGTGCAAGCAGAGCGGATCCTCAATCGAATATCCTCATCCACGCCCTCAACGCCCGCACATCACCCGACCGATTTAATCACGGCCTCCACCAATCGACGAGGTCAGTCTCGATGTAATCGGGTCGAGGCACTTCGTAAGCCCTCCTCCGTATACCGTAAGTGGTCCTACGGAACTACTCTACCGATCCGGATCCATAATATCCGGACAACAAGTCTCCAAATCACCTCGTAAAGGGTGTGGTATTTCCTTCCTTACCGAGCTTTCTAGAATGCATTTTATGACTATATGCATGCATGCATTTACTTTTAAACATACAATAGAGTTAAAATGCATGACTACCCAATGCCTATATTTTGAAAATTTTTTGCCATAGTGCCTTTGAAAATAGGACTATCCACATGCACATAGGCATGTCTTGGTGGCCATTCAGTAGCACACCTGCCCCAAAGTCATATACATAATATATGCATTAAAAATCAAAATCATCCATGCATAAGGTTAACCTCAATATCAGGAGTACTTTGCCTTTCTACCTTTTGCTCATCGACCTCAAATAGACAAAAAATAGCGTAAAAAGGTGCCAATTGACTCGCCTCAAAAGTCAAATTTTTTCACATCATTATGTTCAAAGATGGTTTAATACTAACATTTACTATGTTGAATATTTTTATCAAGTCATTTGTGCATACATAATCATCACTACTATGTGTTTAGATGCATTTCATGCGATAACTCAAATTCCAACGGATAAAAACTCGAAAAATACATGCATACGCTACTGTGATAGTGCGTAACACTTGTACGGATGTAATTTGCGTAAAATAGCCTAACTCAAAGAATCAAAGGAGGCTCACGGATTTCTCTTAGCAAATCAAGTTGAAAATGACTTCAGAGACCAACCTCGCTGGATTATATCATCCACGGTTGGCGTCAGCAGTTGCTCATCTCATGGTCAAGAAGTGTGCACCGCGGCACTTTTATGTGGGCCCCACCCTCCCACTTCTGGCCCAGCTTCGAAGTTGCAAAGGAGTTCTCATGCGACTAGAAAGGTCAAATCGGAATAAAATGCCACGCGATCGAGCAAAATAAAGATACAATCCTCGGTCTTCTCGATGAAACTTTGAGTCTCAGATATCGCTCATTGGTAGTCACCCAACACGAGGTATACCCCGCCAATGATCTCATTTGTTACAAATCACATCCGCAATACCTTGTACAGTCCAATGCCGCCAACTCGGGTCATTACCCTAAAGATCAACGTGATCCCGACGGGTTATACGTGATCTCGACGGGTTATCTCCCGACGGGGGTTACAACGTGAAGCCCCGGCAGGGGATTAAAATGCACAGTCATTGACACATATATCAATGAAGGTCAAGCATCCTTGACGTTATCTCAGCCGATGGAGATTAAACCTATCGAGCTCTAGAGCTATTCGAGGATTTCATGCTCGATTACTCATATTCCCCAAATGGATCCCCTACGGGGTCACAACGCAATGTTCGCTGATTCACACGCCAACAAGGTCAAGCAACCTTGACAATCTACCCACAGAGTATCAGCCGTTGATTCACATCGTCAACGAAGGTCAAGCAACCTCGACAAGATATCCCACAGTGGTTTTTCACCGCTGATTCACTATGTCGGTGAAGTACACGCCAACGAAGGTCGCATCCCCGACAAAGATTTGTCATCATGCAAGAATCCAATGTAATCTTGACATGTCCTCGCGATACCAACCAGAAAGGTCAATGTTATCAAAGAGGATCGATGATGGAATATGTTATACACATCCTCAAATGTACCAAGCTTTATCCCCACGCATCTCTTACACATAAGAGGTACATCTCGTGATCAAGTCATTATCAAGGACCCAGAATTTGGTGATAACCCCAACATCAACATCCTAACAGATTCGGATTACACATCAAATCTGGTCATCATTGCCAATCCCTCAAATAAGCAACAGGAGCCAAAGAATCATCCCCAAAGATGTTTGGCTACAACCCCGCATACATGCATCATACATTTGCATCATGTTGCTACATATAGTACCATGTTTGTCTTGTTGCATTTCAAGTGTTAGGATTCTTTATCCTACCCATGCATCGCCATGCATGAGTATGATAAAGAGGGCATCTCAGAGACACTCAAAATTTCTCAGATCATCATCACCACTAACATCAGCAGAGGACAGATTCATCTTTCAAGAGGGAACCCCGAAGACAATCCATATCCATTCCGGATACTACCGGAAGTTCAAAGATCAACCCCGTACACACACCGGGAGTAATAATTCCAACCTCTGAGATAACCCCGAGGCGCATGATCCAATACCGAACACACACCGAGAGAAGACCGATTAATCTCGAGATAACCCCGAGGTATCCAAATTCTCGGCCCCAATCATGGAATAGCCACCAACCTCGGTGATCACCCCAAGGAATGCAGCTTTACGATAACCCCTAAAATGCTTGTTTCAAATGCAACCAGCTTTCAATCTCGGCACACAACGAGATACTCAAGTACCAACCCGTAGATAACACCGGAGGATAGTGCACACCTCAAAGATGACATCGAGGACCTTCAACAATTGCAAAGTAGCCCAATCTCAAATAAGCCCTCGAGCAACGCTCATTATCACCCAAACCGGAGCAATAACACCGGTGAGGGGCAACATCGCTATCTCGCCAACGCGATGCCACGCCACGCCGCCTCTCAACATTTCATACACATCTCTACACAACGATGTCCCACAAGAATCAAGGAAAACCAATCCCGAGTGACTATCAGGCGGGGTAACGATGGAATTTGAAGCTTGAAGACCGGAGGGCATCGTCCCCATCTTCAATGACTTCAGACAAACTCTAATCCCATGCCATTGTACAACTCTCGACAAAAGGCGGTCCCAAATAGGTCCTCAGATACCTCAATCGGATGCCCGATTGCACTTCTAAAAGTTCGAGCGACATTATAAAGGCCCGAGTGCACGACTACGAGACGACCCGACCAGAAAACCCGGGCCAACCGGTTGCCTCGCACACTCAAGCTCACCACAGCTCCACCTCTATAAATAGAGGGCTTGGGGTGGCCATTTTGCAAGAGAAAAACGACGAGGAAGCCCTCGCCTAATTTGCTCTCTCAGACTCACCCCATACAAGTTGTACTTTCTCATTTTAAACACATGTGAGCTCATATATAGCTACTTTTGTACCTACAAAAGCCAAGTGTTTACCCACTTTAAAGATATAGAAGTCTTCTTTCATTGCACCCCACCGTAAGCCTTCTCACACACTTTAAAGTCTTTCTCTTCATCTTTGCACACACCCTTCTTCACGCTGAGAGTCGTGGTCATGTAGCTGCTTTGCCTTGCACTTCTTCTATTCGTGGTTTTATTTCATTTATATATATATATATATATATATATATATATATATATATATATATATATATATGGACTAACATTATCGAGTTATGCCTCGATTGAGCCTTGCACTTTGGCCCGAGCGCTTATTTGCTTATATATATATATATATATATATATATATATATATATATATATATATATATATATATATATATATATATATATATATATATATATATATATTCGATGAGCCGATTTTTTACATCCTTTATGCTGAGCCCTTATATTATATATATATATATATATATATATATATATATATATATATATATATATGATATATCTAACTTTTCAAAGCTTTATTTACATCCTATCGATGAGCTTATATTTTATATATATATATATATATATATATATATATATATATATATATATATATATATATATATATCCCCACTCGGAGTTTACTTCATGGTGGTTGATCGCTTTTACAAATTTTCTTTACGCTTTTGTCCCGCCTCGAGTTTACTTCGTGGCGCTTGATCGCTTTGTACAACTTTTATTTACATTTTGTCCCGCCTGAGTTCCTCCGTGGCGCTTGATAGCTTTACAACTTTATTTACGCTTTTGTCCCCGCTCGAGTTTCCTCCGTATGGCGGTTGATAGCTTTTTACAAATTTTATTTACATTTCGATCCCCATGGAGGTGCTTCGTGGTTGGTGATCATGTCTCAGATATATATATTTACAACTTTTATATATATACCGCTATCGCTTTCATACAAATTGCAGATATCATGTGCCTAGAATCATGTGATCACAGATTCAACCTATTGATCTAGATTCTGGCCTCGTGATGGACATTTTCAAATTAAAGCAGCTTTTGTAAATTATTCTATGCATGGTCTCAATTTCCTCGATGGTTTCCATACCCACGAGGAAGTCGGCATTATTTTGTACATTATTTTCGCATTTGATGCCTCAGATCTCAGAAAATAAAATCAATCAAGCTTTAACACTTAATAAAATGGGAGTGTAAAAGGTCTCAATTACTATTGAGCATCGTGGTTTGAAAAACCTCTTTATAAAACATCATTATATCTTGCTAAAATTAAATTTTTACATAAATTCAAACCTCAGTGTATATAGGTGCTAACGAGGCCTCACACTACTTCCAAATAACAAAGACATCGACCCACACACACACACATTTCAGATAATAGTTTCTTGAAAAGAGGCGGTCACCGTGGTAACACGGATGTTCTGGGTGCCTAACACCTTCCCTCCAGATAACCAAGTCCCCTGACCCTAATGAATCTCTTGCTTTCACCGAATTCGCTTAGCAAAGGTCACATCACCGGGTCAATGTGCAAACCTTTTCTCTGGTTGTGTTGGTACAACCATTTAAAAACCAACTCACGACTCTTAATAATCCATCGTCGACATTATACATGTCGGACCTTTTTCACTTGTTTTTTCAAACAAATCTCACCTAAAATGAGAACACCAAAGAACAAGTAAATCTGAAAGGGACATCTAAAAATCCCTAATCTCTTTTTCAACTCTTGAAACTCTCCTCGATTTGTCGATCCATACAAATTTTTCCATTTTCCTCGTCAGATTAGTCAACGGGGTCGCTATCTTAGAAAAATCTTGGATGAATCTTCGATAGTATACCTGCTAACCCTAAGAAACTTCTCACCTCTGTTTGTTCTTCTCGGTTGTTCCCAACTACTTACTACTTGACCTTTTAAATTCTCGAGATTCCATTCTCATCCACCACGTGGCCTAAGAATTGAACCTTCTTCATCCAAAATTCTCATTTTGAAAACTTCGCGTACATCTCTTCCTTTCGTAGTGCCTCCAAAACAATCTTCAGATGTTCGATGTGTTCTTCCTCTGTCTTCGAGTAGATCAAAATGTCGTCGATGGAAACTACTACGAAATTATCTTAGTATGACTTGAAAACTCGATTCATCAAGTCCATGAATGCTACCGGAGCATTAGTTAAACCGAATGACATTACCAAAAATTCGTAATGTCCATAACGAGTTCGAAACATAGTCTTTGGTATATCTTCATCCCCCACTTTCAGTTGATGATATCATGTTCGTAAGTCGATCTTCGAGAAACATTTCGCTCCCTTCAGTTGATAAAACAAGTCATCTATCCTTGGTAGCGGATCTCTATTCTTGATCGTTACTCTGTTTAATTCTTGATAATTGATACAGAGCCTCATCGATCCGTCCTTTTTCTTCACGAATAACACTAGTGCTCCCCAAGGAGACACACTCGATCGAATGTACCCCTTATCCAGTAACTCTTGAAGTTGTATCATAAATTCCATTATCTCTACTGGTGCCATACGGTATGGAGCTTTCAAAATTGGTGTTGTTCCTAGTGCTAAGTCTATTACAAATTTGATTTCTCTGTCTGGCGGATCTCCAGGCAGGTCGTCCGGAAACATGTCTCGAAATTCATTCACTACGGGTATATCTTTAATCTCTACTCCCTTTTTTTGAGTATCTACAATGTAAGCTAAATAACCTACACATCCTTTCCTTAACAACTTCTTGGCCTGCATCATCGTAATTGCTTAAGCGATGAGCTACCATGAAACACTACCTTAGACCTGTTCGGAGTCTGAAGGTTCACACACTTGTTTTGACAGTCAATAATCGCTGCATGGTTATATAACCAATCCATTCCCAGTATAACGTCAAATTCTCCCAGTCTAATAGGAATCAAGTCTACGCTCAGTTCATGTTCTCTAATGTTTGCGTGACAATTTTGATAAATGTATTCTACAGGTGGCACCCAAATCAAATAATACATAAGCATTTATATTATTGATTGGGATTATACCTGACACCATGTCCTTCACAGCCACTGCGTACTGGACAATCATGTTAAAGGTTCGAGCGATCAATCGGTTGGGTTGTGCAGGTCCACCAATCATTAACTTGCTTCCTCTTCCCTGGCCTCCGTCAGCTCCACTACTTCCTTTCTTCGGGCAATCCTTTATCTGGTGCTCTGTCGACCCACAAGCAAAACATCCTCTGATCTTCTTTGGCTTTGGGCAATTTGGCCAGATGTGCCCCTCCTGGCCGCAATTATAACAAGTGGTCTTTCCCTTCCAGCATTCCCCCTGATGGTTTCTTCCATATTTGTTGCAAGCTTTGGTCCTCTTCTTGAAGTTTCCCTAGTGACTCCTACATCGGTTATTGTTTCTATTATTGTTGTGGTTGTTGTTTTTCCATTTCCTCTTTCTAGAATTACTCCCTCTGCTGCTGCTTCCTCCACGATGCTCGTTACCAGTGTTCTTGTTCTTATTCTCCTTATGATATAGACTTAAGGCCTCACTGCCACCTTCTGAAATGACTGCCTTCTCTAAAAAGGTCGTAAAGGAATCAATCTGGAAGACTGATACCTTATTATACAACCACAGCTTCAATCCTTGATCGAAGCGTCTCGCCTTCCTTTCTTCATCCCCAACTTGGTGCTCTGCAAATCATGCTAGTTCATTAAACTTAGCAGCGTATTGCGCCACCATCATATCTCCTTGTTTTAACTCTTGAAACTTCACTTCCATCCTACTTTTCATACTCTTCGGAAAATAATTCTCGAAAAACAGCGTTGTAAACCTCTCCCAAGTTATCGTTCCTTCCCCCGCTCTCTGCTGATTAATTTCCCACCAATAGTTCGCTTCGCCACTCATCATGTATGTTGCGAATACTGTCTTCTGGTCTTCACCCATGCGTACTATAGTGAAGGCCTTCTCGATCTCCTTGATCAAGGTTTGCGCAACTATCGAGTCAGTAGTTCCTGTGAACTCTGGGGGTCCTACACTCTTAAAATCTTTGAAGGTTGTTACCGGGACAACTTGGGGAACGGGTGGTACGGGTTCGTTTCTTCCCCTCAGAGCTTCTCCCAATAAATCTACCAGTCGCTGTATCGGATCTACAAGTCCTCTCTCATTATTAACTGACTCTTCTGGGACAGTTATTCTACGTCTGGGCGGCATTTTCTGCATCACAAAATTTTTCATCTTATTATCTAACTATCATATTTAGACATTTTCCAAACGAAACGAACTAAAAGTTTATAACACGTTTCTGAAATAAGATCATTTATATTCATATGCCAAATGGTTACAATACACATTCTTTTATAGCATACTGCTATAAATGAAAACACATATCCCTTAATATCACATAAGACGGGGACAACACTAGCTTACTACCCCCCTAAAATTTTTCCAAAGTTTGGGGTTTTACCACTATCTCACATCTTACACAAAGACTGAGATTACAATAATATATTAACAACACATAAATAAGAATACTACACTACTGAGCTTTTCCCTCTAGACTCAATCTAATATCCCACGCTCCACAGCGCTCTGATACTCCTTCTGCGTAATGTGTGCTACCATATCCCAACTTATGGTATGTCGGGTCTATCCTTGCTCGGCGGGGTAGTGATTTACCCCATCGATCAACCTCTCCAAAGTCGTGCATAGAACATAGCCCATCTTGTTCATCTTCCTCTTCTTGCACCGCACCTCATCCTCTAGATCATTCACCCTGTCATTGGAATCCTCCCACTTCTCCTCGAATTGAATCCTATCTATCACCTCCATCTCTAACTGAGTTCAGAGAGCCTCCTTCTCCGTCTTCTCACTCAACACCCTCTGTTCCTATTCTTTTAACTTTCCTGCCAACTCGATGTTCATCGCCACCGATCGGTGAAATAAGGCACCCATTTGGATCCCTGCCTCCTTATGGTGAGCAATTTCCACCTCCATCTCCTACATCACTAGCTGCCTCTTAAGAGTCTCAGTCTCCAGCTCTTCGACTCTACATCCTAATTACAAAATTTATTCTTCATACTCTCCCAACATCCGATCCTCGAAAGTAGACTCGTCAGAGTCCTCCATGGGCTCGGGTTCCTCCTTCATAGGCTCCTCCTCTGGATCAGACTCCTCAGGTAGAGGCGCCATCTCCTCCACCTCATCATCATCATCAATAGGGGCAACTACCGATATATGCTCTGCTATCATGGGTGCCTCATAGAATACGTGGATATCACGCGGATCCTCCTCAACTACTTGGCTAGGTCCTCCCATGTCAGTTGTAGCGCCCCCAAATCCGGGTATCTTCCAAGCCGACAGATGGTGCTATACTGTACAACATTCATTCAATTGAAAAGTCTCAAAGAACGAACATAACTTCTATATATTTAAAGTAATATTTACATTTCCCAGGTTCTATACCTGTTACAAAGGTTCTTTGTCATAATATCAGTTACATTACAACAATAGACCTATACTATTATAAGACAGTTTAGTAATCTGCCTTAGCTTTTCCCTTATCCTGTTTCGATGGACGTTCAGTCTTAGCTGCATTCATATGGTGCAAGCAAGAGTGAGCATAACTAGCTCAGCAAGTATAACAATTTAATAACAACATGCTTGACACATACAAATCGTATATCTTCAATAACTAAACAATAGTTATGAAGTACTATTGATAATTCAAAATAGCACTTCATCTTTTCTTTCAAAATGTTTTACAATAACAACAATATTTAGTAAAACATTAACTCTGGTCAGAGACCTCGAGTATTCATTCTTTCTTGGAAAAGGACAACCCGGAAGCAAGTTCGTAAGCCCAATATTACTTACGAGCACTTCTAGGTGATCAGCCTATTGTACTCTATGTTGATCAACACTACATCCATTAAACATATGCACGTTTAAGCATTTGGCAACCTCACGTGCCTGTCTTTTTATCGACAAAATATTTGTTTAACATTTTAGTCTTCTTTTGAAAACCATATCAAGTAGTTGACAAAAGATAGCAACATTTGATAATACATGAATAGATTATCAATACATCAAGTCTAGCCAAAGGAATTGGCCTCAACTTCAACATACCTCAATTCATGCGAAAGAATACATGAACTTCAAAAACTTGTTCAGATTGAACTGAGACAAGAGTTAGAATACTTGCCTTTAGTGTCTGCTATGGAAAATTAACTTTATGTTCAAGTCGTTCAAGTCTCTACAATACATGATCACATAATGCCTTACATTAGGTCACATATAATCAAGTATGTATATGACTATATCATACCCTTCATTTCAATCTAATTGTGTATTAGATTCAGTTACTATTCATTCCGGTTTATCATTATCCTTGCATTTACATTCGACTAGGTTATCTCAACCTTTACATTACATTCCTTAAGGTTTAACAAAGTTTAAACAATGTTACATTACATTCCTTAAATTATGTTTACTTTTAAATCAATTAGTTTTCTTTTCTTTGTACTTAGAAACATTCATTACTATCTTTGTTCTCGAGATCGGTGTCATGGCCCCACTTTTTATATTTTACATCTCGCGCTACTTGCCATGAGCTTATTGTATCTCTGTCCCGAACTTGGCCACAATGTGAGTCCTTACATAATAGGTCGTACTGCTAGCACCACACTCTAGAGGATTTTGAGTCATACATGGCATACAATTTCCACATATTATTATAGTTCACATACAAGCAGTGAACTCTTGCAGTAGGCTCGAACACTATTCCGCGCCATGGCGCGGGTCTTTTTGCCTAGGGTTGGCACCGCGGCGCCAACTCTGTGCACCAGAAAATAAATTCAGTTTGTGAATTTTGTGAACTTTTCGGACGCATAACTTCTTCGTTATATGTCCGAATTGGCTTGTTCAAAAGCCTACGGTTCACAAATTACGTAATCTACATGATCATTCAAGAATTTTATCTATTTGACTTTGTTTGCTAAAAATTCACCTATTGGTTCATTTTTAACGAAAACGATAAACGTTCGTGAACGTTCAACACTCGTTTCTTTGTTCTAAGTCGGAATCTGGTCATTTTCGAGTTCGCAACTATTAAATGCCAATTATGACTTGTCTCTATTGGAAAACAATGGTTTCGTGATCAAACACAAAATTTGACTTCCATTCCGAGAATTTTACGAATTTGACGTTTATCGTCCAATCGTGCAAATTCTGGCAATTCTTCATTCTTATGATTTGTTCAACATTACAAATGAACTTCATTCATCATGTGAACATCTTAACATACTTAATACAACAACTTATATTCATTGTTGGATTTTGACTTATTCTTCATGAGCTTATAACTTGTCAAATTATAAACTACTTAAGATTTGATTATTCATGACTTATGACAATTAGAGTTTCTTAATCATCATACTTTACTTGTTCTTCACATATAACTTTACTTATGTATACATGATACATATAATCATATAAGTTCTTAACTCACTTCTCTCATTATAAGATCATATTTCCATACTTAGCATTCAAGGTTAGCTTATAATAAGTTTATAACTTTTATAAGTTCAAATGACTTATTACCAACTTATGTGGCTTAAGTTCATTTCTTACTCATTCTTCTTGCTTCTTAACATCCATGTTCCTTAATTCCAACTTTTCTTATCAACCTATCATGGTAGAGATAGAAGATAATAGAGAAGAAGTCTTACTTTTGTGTAGTCTTGGTAAAGTAGCTTGCTTCTTCTTCTTACTTATGGAATGACTTATGTGTAGCTTATTCTCTCTAACACTTAAGAACTTTTACAATGTTGGATTATTTGAACAAGTAACAAATGGCTTGTAAGCCTTCTCTATTTATAGAATTTGCAAGGTTAGGGTAGATTGGTCATTAAAACAATCCCACCTCCTTATGCACCTCCTTACTATTCATTACTTGCAAGGCACAAAACCTATCCTTTGCTTGGTCATTACTCATTTAACTTAGTAATTACTCTTAATACTTGGTCATTACTTCTAATACTTGGTCATTACTTCAAAGTCTTGGTCACCACTCTAACTTGGTCACCACATTACTTGGTCACCACAATAACCATATTGATATGGTTTGCCCCATGGGTCAACCAATTCATTTCAATCTAGCTTGGGATTGGACCAACTAACTCTTTGGGCTTTGCATTAATAAACCTTAGTTTGTTCATTCATTAATAGTTAGGCCTCTCCCTTTAATTCACTTGGACTTCCACATAATTGTTAACCAATCTTCCAAGTCCATTAGCATTTCTTAATACATATTGTTGATGTATTATTTTCGTATTCTAATTCATATAGAATTTATATACGGTATTTCATCCTTCCTACAAACTCATATAATACTTAGTATTATACTTGTTTTCATTACTCCGTACAATACCAAGTATCATACCATTATCACTTATTCATTACTATTTCGCTTTCCTTAACGTTTATAAATTAAGTCCACAAGCGATTTATTACATTTTCCATAACTAGATTTTTATTATATAATCCATCTTACCTTGTTATTCCATCATTACATATTTCTCGAAAACTCAAAATTATATCCCGAGCAAATACCGATGAATAGTGTTTTTCGAAAAATTTCTCGAAAAACTTTTATTTTTGTCTTGGAAATTCAAATACTTTAATTCATCCACGTAGCTCAAATACTACGATATTCTAACATCAATAGGTTATACAATGACAACCATCTTGATAGCACATGGAATATGATTTTATTATTATTTAATTTAATAAAATCATTTTACAATAAGATTCGAATTTCTCGGTCGTTACATCAGTCATCCTACAATCACCAACATAAAACAAGACAAGCATCAACTCCATCAGAATGTTAAATAACATAAGTTCATTGTATAGAATGAAGTTACATTTCATAACACACTAAGTCTCTCAGGGAAACTCTACATGAGTTTTATCCCTCTCCTAACTTCTATGTTTTCCTAAGTTATAATCTAAGGACTCTCATTCCTAAGGTTTATAACTATCGCTTTGATACCAACCTGTGACGCTGTAACGTCCACAAATTTTAAACTTCTTATTAATTAAATATGTGATTTAATTTTAATGAGTTAGTTTTGTGAGCCTATTTAAACCTTAAGTGATTATGTGAATATACAAAATGATTAAAGGGAGTCACTAATAGTTGATTTAAATTAGTGAACTAACCCTAAGATTCTAATATCAAAGACTTGATAAGAGTATTAATTAAATATTCAATTTATTTGAATGTAGTAACAAGAGTTGAACATATTGATTAAATGCAATTATGAGTAATTAATTGATAATGTGTTAATTAATAATTATTATTGAATAGATAATAATTAATGTGTAAAAGATTAATAATTTATAAAATGATTATATGTTTACTTGATTAATTTGTACAAGCATGAATAATAAACCTTTATTATATGGTAGTTAGCTATATATTTTATATAGTACAAGGTGACACATTTATATGTCTATATATTATATATATATATATATAGACTATATAGTAAGAGTTATTTGCATTCATGAGAGTTGCATAATAATATTTTTATATGATATGAAGTGTGTGGGTAAACATTCATGTATACCCTATTGACATATAATAATATCAATTGTTAAATTAATAATGATTTCATTAAGTTATTATAATAATAACAGTCATGGTAATTGAAAATGTACATGAATTATATGTATGTGCACTACTTGATATCTTATAATTGGGAAATACATTGTATGCCCTTTTAAATCATTATAACCTATGTTAGGTGAAATGAATTGTGCATACATAATTTATAACCAAAGTTTATATTATGGGTATACATGGTATTAGCCAATTGTTGCATTCCATTTTGTGCAAATGCTGAGAATTACTCTCTTGTCCCATAATAAGAGTCTCATTTCATTTCTTCCACGTGAAAGCAAAAAGAAGCTAGCAAGCCTACTCTATTCTTCATCTCAAAATCATCAATCTAGAGCAATAAGTGGATGGGTAGTGGGATTCATGATTGAATCACCAACTCTCACCAACTTTTCTTAACCCTTGTGCATTCTTAAAAGTTAATGGTTTGATTTGTGAGGTAATGGCATTATCTAGTTAACCAATCTTCTATAAATAAGATCTTCCCCTTCCTTGTTGCAATTTGCTAAGAATTAGTTCATATAGAGTGAATATAGAGCAGCTGAATTGAGTCACAAAGGTATAACTTCCATTTCCATTCTTCATTTTTGATAAATTGTTTAATGGGTTTATTCTTTGAATTAAGCATGTATTGGTTTTTATTTAATTTGAGTTATGTTTCTTAGTGTTATGTATGCTCATAAGTGTGTTGGGTTATGTTAGAAACAATGTTGTAACGATTTTTGCATGATGGGTTGCTGAACTGCAAACAGAGTCTGCTTACTATCTTTGATTTAGGCATGGTACAGCTGCGCCCTATTTGTACTAGGGTGCAAATAGAATTGCTACCATAACCCAAAATATATGTTCTCTCTCCCAAAGATGGCAAAATTGCCCTATTTATTTGTAATAGGGTGCGGCTGTAAAGAACATACCAAGCACTTTCGAGATCCAGTTGTTGGTTTTGTTTGTGTTATGTGTTGCTAACTTAGTATCATGACTTAGATACATACCTATAAAGGAGTGTAGCATGAGTTATAATATTTCTTATGTGGCATGATGTAATCAACTTGGATTGGTAAGGAAGTTATAGCAAAACTTAAAGTTTTCGTAACTAACCTTGTGGAAAACTTATGTTCACGAGTTCTGAACTTAGTGACTCATGTACATAACTGATTTGGAACCTAATTGAGCATGATATGTGATTCATAGATGTTGTACCCATGACCAACTTGATAAGCTTCGTGCTAGAACTTAGTTTGAAAAGAAAAGATTAGTTAAGGATAATGATCATGAATGCTAAGAGTTATAGTTTCTAATTTTGAAAAGAGATTATTATAACTTATTTACTTATGATAAAGGTTTTAGACTTGTCTTACATGTGTTGGGTTGCATCATTAGTGCTAAAATGATTTCAAGGACAACCTCGAACATGTTTTCAAACTTAAGTTGCATATTATATGAGTACTTAGATACTAGTGTTGTAAGATGTTATGTTATGGATATAATGCTCCTAAACATGATTCATATGTATTATGCATGATGATTACATGACCTTCTTATGTTTGAATGACATATAAACTGTAAGTTAAACTTGTGGCAATGAACTCAAGTATGATCATGTGGTATATAAGAAACTCTAACATGTATGTGTGTTAAACTATATGTGTAATTAGTGTGTTAGAGTTAGACTCAAGTCGAGAGAGCAAAGCTCAACCTTGTTCAGGCTAAGGGGGGCAGGTAGCATTTCTGTCATTCCCTAAGCCTAAACCAAAGCAATTGCTTGCCATCCCGCACATCTTTGCCAAGATTCTGTTTTGGTTTGAAGTTTCAAGGCATGCTTATATGATTTCTTTACCTTGTAATATATGACCAATATGCCATATAATGTGTTGAGTAAATTTAATGAGAATTTTAAATATTTATTGAATTAAATAAATATTTTTCGATGATTTAATTATTAGATTTAATAATTAATTGATGCATTGTGGTAGATTAATTTAATTATATGTGTTACATTTATTAAATTAATGTAGAGAATATTTATTATTCAAATATGTAATTATGTGAGCTTATTCGAATTAAATGAAATATTTAATTAAGCATGATGTTATTTTTAATTAATTTAATTATTAATTAGAGAGTTAATAATTTGACATTATTTATTAATGAGAAATTTAATTATGTGATTATGTGAAATTATGAGAAATTATTATATTTTATTTAAAATAAATTAAATAAGATATTGATTTATTTTATAAGGAGTGTGACATTAATTAAACTATATTATAAAGGTTTTATTAAATTAAATGAGAATAAACCTTTTAAGGCTAGTCAAACAAGGCCTTAGTTGAGGTTGAGGCGAGCTAACTAATGATGGATAATCGACCACATCGCGCCTCGATTTATTATTTCAATTAGCGCCTTCTTTTCTTCTTCATTATTACTAAGTCTAGAATATATAGTCAGAGAGTAATTGAGAAATTCAAGAGAGATATTTATAATATTTTGTGAGAACTTAAGAGTGAGTTGAAAGAAACAATCTAAGTTTTCTATATATATACTTTATACTCGTGGGTAATCTCCTCCTCCCAAATTCTATATTTCACGTTATTTAAGTTTTGATAAAAATGGCTTTCACAATTTTCAGAAAGTCTCTACGATGGGAAATTGTAAGGCTTATGTTCATATATAGGTTAAGATGTTATCAAATCATATTTAATTATATATATATTTTGCAAACCATATCAATCTGTTTCATTAAAATACATGTCGATATGTTTTTCAAAATTACAGAGTTTGGGTTTTTGGCCATATGGCCTTATATGTGATATTTCATGTGTTGATTGTATATTATCCCTAAATTTTACATTCCCTTATATTATTATGCATGTTGATACGAAGAGACCAAAGTTTAAATAAACGGATTCGGCGTTATAACGAATCCGTAGTGACAATTTTCATGTTTTATTTTCAAAACCTTCAAGAACATCAAAGTCAGTGAAATTGCATGCTTAAACTCTGTGATTATGTATTTTAATGGGTTAAAATCACTTTATAAATGTTGGGTAATGATTATATATGAATTCTAACATGTGGGTATGGTTAAATTCGTGTAGTGATAATTTAATTTGAATTTTTGGCTGTGTTCTGCAATTTTCGCGAATTGCGAATAATTTTCAATCGTTCACCGTCATGCATACCAGTCAATGCCTTAAGTCCCAGTCCCAGCAATAGTAGCGCCACCGCCCAGCTCAAGTGTCCGATCACAAGACTACACACGCCACAGTGATGCCAAGACCAAGTATAAACGTAGCCGCATGGCTATCTGTAAATGGTCCGAAATGTAATTTTTAAAGTGTTAAGTCTAGCAATGTATTGTTAACTTAATGTAATGAACATGTAAACATGTTAGAAGTATAATGAGATGTAAAATAGATGTTTAACATGTAAATAACATAATTGCATGTGGATCAAATTATGGAATATATAATTAGCTTATTATTCATAAAGTATAAATTATGTGACAAAGTGGTAAATTAACTAAGTATAGTTAATAATCAAAGTAGACAAAGAGAATGAGTTTTAATGATTAGTTAAGTTATAATTAATCGGTATTGTGAATGTGAATGATATGTAGGATTAAATTCAAAGAACGTGTTTAACTAGTTTAGTTAAAGTGTAATCTACGCATTTGAGGCAAGTTTCCTAACCCTACTTGTCATTATTATTCAAGTTTATTATTTACCTCGAGTAAATTATCATTACTATTATTCAAGTTCAAATGTTATATTAAAGATTTATTATCTTTTCAAAGCATGATTCAGCTTATACAATAATTGTTCTATTGTATACTTCTTGAGATTATTATTCAAATCGAATATCATTATTGTTGAAACCTTATTAGACTAGTGAACTTTATTGATTCAACTAGTCTTTAGTTGATGAATGTTCTAAATTTTAGAACCCTTATTGAATTATCCAAATCAAACTTCCTTTGGTGCGGACTCGAATGTCAAATCGAGATGAACAACCTCGCAAAGGGATTTACTTATCGTTAGCGTTAAGATATTGTGCATGTATGGTACTAAGGGTTGATCCCCAAGAAATGTAGAAAAGGTCCATAGTCTTATGATCGTTAAAGGTTTTAAGTATAACCCTTGATAACCTAGGACATAGTTCAAGGTCTTATGACCCTCGAGAATTCTTTTGATTCTTGTTATTCATTCTTGATTCAAAAGTTGAGCTTTTATTCGGATGTCTTTGATTTACTCGCATGTTATTATAATCGTTATTTCATTATTATACTTGTGGGCAATAGTTCTCACTCTTTTCTAAATAATAACATTGCGCTTAAGAATGAAAGAACCGATGAACCTTCCACTAGTAAAGGCAAGGGCAAAGTTAGCAAATGATGAAGACTTGTTATTTTATTTGATGATGTATTAATGTTATTGAGTTAATGATGTTGTTTAAGACTTATTGTTTATATTTCCGCACAGATGTTTAAGGTTAGTTTAACCTGGGATTATGTTTATGATTCAGATGTTGTAACCCTATAAAGGGAAGATTTTATTTCTATCTATTGCATGGTTTGCATTTATTATGGGTAGATAGATAGATGATAATTGTACAGTGAACACCAAATCCCGTGGAATCAAGTACCCTAATTTGGGGTGTCATAAGTTGGTATCAAAGTCGTAAGTTATGAACCTTAGGTGGGGAACAACCTTAGGTAGTAGCCTTATAGAAAGAAGATAGTGATGGAAAACTCTTATCGAGTTATAAGAAATGAATTTCTGTAATTCATTAAAGATAATAAAAGACCTTATGTGTTTATGTGTTAAACTATACGTTAGATGATACGACTTAATAACTAAAACTTAAAATTTTGTTATCAGGATCTCGAATGTTGGAGAAGCTAGTCAAGCTGGGGAGGAAGAACCCCGTGTACCTATAGTACCTACTGAGGAGGAATCTCGTGTACCTATAGTACCGACAGGAGGAGGAGCCCCGAGACATTCATGTCGTTAGGGAACAATTAGTTCGAGGGAATCATCTCCATTGATCACCGTTGTTGGTCAGGAGCATGAACCTGAGACTGATCTTGAGGAAGATCCTGAGGAGGAATTTGTTAAGGAAGAGGAAGAGGAAGAAGAGGAGTTACCACGGTACACCGTTGATGCTAAGATGTATGACACGTTATACGACCGTAACGTGGAGTTACGAGATGAGGTGCAGGATCTGACCGAAAGCGGGCTATTATTCAAAGATATTACTCTAGAGGAGAAGGAGAGGAGATTTCGACTCTTCACTCACGGTCGGAAATGAAGAATGGGATTTGGTCCATGAGAAGGGTCAAACCAAGATAAGACCGCAGAGATAGAAAAGTTGAAGAAGGATCTCAAGGAGACCTCGGAGAGACTAAAAATAGCAGAGGAGGGCTAGGTAAGAGAATCACGTCATGCCGATCTTGCGTAAGAAGATGATGGTCGTGCAAAGAAGGCGAAGATTGGGGAGACATATTCTACACTTAATCATGCAATGGATGAGGCCCAAGATCGAGTTTTGAGGTACCCCATCCAGTTTGAAGGACTTCCATCGTACATGCTGGATCGCAGGACGATGTATCGCATCTTAGAAGAGGAGCGTAGCAAGGCTAATCAGTACCTTGACCAACAGTGATATGATTTATTTAATTATGTGAAGAACTTAATTAGTTTTTTTTTAGATGTAAATTCTAACGTGTTTATGAACGAAAGAATATTTGAATGTTTTAAATCCTGTGGATTCTTTATTCCAGGATAGTTGATGTAAATAGCAGTTATGCTATCGTTTAATGTTAAAACTTTGATTTGAATGCAAATATATCAAGTTGTTTGAGATGATGTGTTAAGAGATATGTTAAATTGTTGAGTAATGCCTTAACTATTTAGAGAAATAAATAATGTTCTAATAAAGCATTTATTTAACAGAAAAATGCCACCAAGGAGAAGACAACAACGTCAACCGGCTCAGGAAGAGTCAACCAATAATAACAATAATGCCAACGCTAATCCCGTTCAGCAGTTGGTTAACTTACTGACTGGAGCCATGAATAATCAACCTCAAGCTCCACCAAACACAACGTTTAAAGACTTTAAGGCGGTGGGACCGCCAGAGTTCAAAGGTTCCATGAACCCAATCGAGGCTCAAATGTGGGTTATGGAAATGGAGAAGGTTTTCGACGTTGCTAGGGTTAGAGAAGATCAGAAGACCGCTTTTACAACGTTTATCTTTGTCAAGTCCGAGGCTAGCTACTGGGTGGCAAGCAAACAAAGTGCGAGGAGGTGAAGGTGTAATTACGTGGGAGAGATTTAAAGAAATGTTTTTCGAAATGTATTTCCCAACTAGTTCGCAGAATCAGATGGAAGTTCAATTTCTAGAACTGAAGCAGGGAAACATGAGCGTACCTGACTACGCGGCTAAATTCAACGAGTTAACGAGGTTCGCCCCGTATCAATTACACACACAGACGAAAAGAAAAGCCGAAGATTCAACAAGGACTAAAGCCTTGGGTGTACAACAAAAGGTATCAATGTTTCAATTAAACACGTTTTACGAGTCTCGAAAAGGCCATCCTCACTGAAGGAGGAAGCGATGCGGTGACCAAGTACAATCAAGATCAGAAGAAGAAGAAGAGTGAAGGTGAAATTAATAATAAGGCCAGATGGAAAGTAGCACGAGAGGTGGAAATTTCAATCGGAAGAAAAGATGGAATGATAACTCATCATCGTGGAATCAAAGAAGTAATCGTAAGAAAAGAATCAAGCATGCCCGACTTACGGAAAGCCCATCTGGGGTTTGTATAAAAGGAAAAGAGTGTGTTACAATTGTTGTCGGGAATGCCACATAGCACCAAACCGTCCAAACCCAAAGAAGGGTGCTTGTTTTACTTGTGGTTCAAGGACCATCTGGCAAGAGATTGTCCCAAGAAGGGATCGGGAGGGTCAAGATCGAGGAGGAACCGGTGAAATAACGGTTGGAAATGTTTTAACCATCACCGGACCAACCACAACAAAAACCGATCGACCGCCTTGGACTTTCAACATGACGGTGCAAAGATGCGTTCAATCCCGTGATGTGGTGTCGGTATCATTCCGATCAATAAAATTAATGCTTATGTTTTATTTGATTCGGTGCTACTTATTCCTTTATATCCGATGATTTTGCCAATAATTTAGAATTTGCCTAAGAATGAATTGGATTACCCCATGAACATAGAAATTGCGAATAGAGAAATAATCCTGTTAAGTATGTACATAAGAAGCTCAGAGAGTGGATATTAAGGGTAATATCATTAACGTAGATCTTATCCCTATTCGACTTGGGGAATTTGATGTTATATTGGGAATGGATCGTTATTAAATTACGGTCTTTGTAATTGATTGCCAAAAGAAGCGTATAAACCTTATGACTCAAATCAAATGTTGTGTTTTATGGTAACAAGTCGCCTGAACAAGCGATTTGTCTAATGATGATGCGCAGCGAAGTTGTTGTTAAGACAAGGCCGTGTAGGATACTTAGCTTACATAGTCGATAGTCAAAAAGAGAATCCAAAGGTAGAAGAATACTGATTGTGAGGACTTCATCGACGTATTTCAACGATTTGCCAGGACTTCTACCAGATAGAGGTAGATTTAATTGATCGATTTGGCGTCCTTGAAACCGCTCCAATATCGAAGGCACCATACCGAATGGCACCAGTAGAGATGAAAGAATTAATGGTACACTTACAATAATTACTGGACAAGAAGTATATTCAACCGAGCGTATCGCCGTGGGGAGCGCCGGTGTTGTTTGTGAAAAAGAAGGATTGATCGATGCGGCTCTGCATTGACTACAGAGAACTGAATAAGGTCACGATTAAGAACAGATATCCATTATCGA
This sequence comes from Panax ginseng, assembly GCA_020205605.1. Classification (NCBI taxonomy): domain Eukaryota; kingdom Viridiplantae; phylum Streptophyta; class Magnoliopsida; order Apiales; family Araliaceae; genus Panax; species Panax ginseng. Next base: position 97,648,583 of record CM035148.1, read on the forward strand.
GGATCGATGATCTGTTTGATCAGTTGAAGGGAGCAAGATACTTTTCCAAGATAGACTTGAGAAGCGGTTATCATCAACTAAAGGTGAGGCCAGAGGATGTATCAAGAGGCGGTGCTTCGAACGCGATATGGTCAATCCGAATTTTTAGTAATGTCGTTTGGTCTTACGAATGCTCCTACAGCATTTATGGGACTAATGAATGGTGTGTTGAAGCCATTTTTGGACAAGTTTGTAGTGGTATTTATAGATGATATTTTGGTATATTCAAAACCAAAGAATAATATGAAGAACATTTGAGATTAACGTTAGAAGTATTGAGAAGGGAAAAGTTGTATGCTAAATTTTCAAAATGCGAATTTTGGATCGAACGAGTTCAATTTCTTGGTCACGTAATCGATAAAAATGGAATTTCAGTAGATCCATCCAAAGTAGAAGCCGTGATTAATTGGTATCAGCCGAGAATGCCGTCGGAAGTAAGAAGTTTTCTCGGATTAGTGGGATATTATAGAAGGTTCATACAAGACTTTTCCAAGATCGCAACTCCGTTAATGAATTTAACTCGAAAAGCTGTGAAATTTGTTTGGACGGATAAGTGTGAGGAAAGTTTTCAAGAATTGAAGAAAAGGTTGAGTACGACGCCTATGTTATCTCTTCCGGACGATACAAAAAATTTTATTATTTTTAGTGATGCGTCGCATAAAGGACTTGGATGTGTGCTGATGCAAAACGGCAAGGTCATTGCGTATGCATCACGACAATTGAAGGATTACGAGAAGGGATATCCGACCCATGATTTGGAATTAGCTGCAGTTGTTTTTGCTTTGAAAATTTGGAGGCACTATCTCTACGGGGAGAAGTGTGAAATATATACGGATCATACGAGTCTGAAATATATTTTCACGCAGAAAGATTTGAATATGAGTCAAAGAAGATGGTTGGAATTAATTAAGGATTACGACTGTGAGATTTTATACCATCCGGGTAAAGCAAATGTGGTTGCCGACGCCTTAAGTAGAAAGGGTCGTGAGAAATTGATGATGTTGACTGCTCAGGAGGAGCTAATTGCAGAAATGGAAAAACTAGAGTTGGAAGTGAAATATCCTATGGAGATTGATGAGAAAATATTTCAAATGCAATCTGGTACAACTCTACTAGATAAAGTAAAGGAGGCTCAGCTTCAGGATGAAGAATGTATAAAGGTGACAAAGAAGATATCTGAAGGAACTGAACCGAGATTTAAGATGGATAAGGAAGGAATACTAAGATTTGAGAGTAGAATTTGGGTACCGCCAGTACAAGAGATTAAGGAAGATATTTTGAGCGAGGCTCATAGTTCACGATATTCGATTCACCCTGGTAGTACCAAGATGTACCAAGATCTTCGACAACATTTCTGGTGGCCAAATTTGAAACGTGATGTTGCAGAATGTGTTGCCAAGTGTCTGACCTGTCAGAAAGTGAAAGCAGAACATCAGAGACCAAGTGGATTGCTACAACCGTTAGAATCCCGAATGGAAATAGGAACATATTACAATGGACTTCGTGGTTGGCCTTCCGACGACTCGGAAAGGCTACTGACGCAAATATGGGTTATCGTTGACCGAAGTAACGAAATCGCACACACTTCCTTCCGATCAAAATAAGATTCAACTTAGATCAATTGGCGAGGATATATGTAAAAGAGATTGTTTGAGAGCACGGAGTTCCGGTGTCAATTGTTTTGATAGGGATCCGCGCTTTACTTCAAATTTCTCGAAACGTCTTGAGAATGCATATGTACGCATTGCGAATGAGTCTGACTTATCACCCTCAAAATGTATTGAGAGAGAGAAAGAACGATTCAAACGTTAGAAGATATGCTAAGAGCACGTGTGATGGACTTTAATGGAAATTGGGATGATCACCTACCATTAGTAGAGTTCGACTACAACAATAGTTACCATGCTAGTATAAGCATGCATAGCCTTATGAAGCGTTATCTGGCGGAAAGTGCGAACTCCGCTTTCTTTAGGATGAAGTTGGTGAAAGATAATTGCTAGGGCGTAATTGGTACAATGAGACGGCAAAAATAGTCAAAGTGATCCGAAAACTAACGATTGGTAGTGGCTCAAGATCGACAGAAGAAATACGCTGATCCACATCGTAAAAATATCGAGTTTGAATCAGGTAGTTATGTTTTCTTGAAGGTCTCTCCTTGGAAGGGAAAGATCAGGTTCGGAAAGAAAGAAAAATTGAGTCCAAGATTCATTGGACCATTTGAAGTACTGAGAAGAATCGGAGAAGTTGCGTACGAGGTAGCCTTACCTCCAACACTCGAGAATGTCCACAACGTTTTCCATGTTTCTATATTACGACCATACAAAGCTGATTACAAGCATGTAATTGAATACGAACCCCTGCATTTTGAGAAAGACTTATCTTACGAAGAAATTCATGTCAAAATTGTCGACCGAAAAGAACAAGTTCTCAGAAATAAATTAATACCTTCTGTTAAGGTAATTTGGAGGAACCACAACGCTGAAGAAGCCACGTGGGAACTCGAAGAGAATATGATGAAGAATTACCCTCATTTATTTACTTAATTATGTGTGTGCGATTGTGGGGATGAGAATCTTTGTAAGGGGGGAGAATGTAACGGATCAAAATTTATTGAGTCGTGATTACGGGATGAAATCCTTTTAAGGGGGAAAGATGTGATGAACGAGATTTTTGTAAATTTATTTTAATATTTATTGAATTAAATAAATATTTTTGATGATTTAATTATTAGATTAAATAATTAATTGATGCAATTGTGGTAGATTAATTTAATTATATGTTACATTTATTAAATTAATGTAGAGAATATTATTATTCAAATATGTAATTATGTGAGCTTATTCAATTAAATGAAATATTTAATTAAGCATAATGTTATTTTAATTAATTTAATTATTAATTAGAGAGTTTATAATTTGACATTATTTAATAATGAGAAATTTAATAATGTGACTATGTGAAATTTATGAGAATTTATTATATTTTATTTAAAACAAATTAATAAGATATTGATTTAATTTATAAGGAGTGTGACATTTTAAAACTATATTATAAAGGTTTTATTAAATTAAATGGATTTGAAACCTTTTAAGGCTAGTCAAACAAGGCCTTATTGGAGAGTTGAGAATAGTTACCCATGATGGATAACCCACCACATCGCGTCCACGTTTTTATTATTATTGACGTCTTCTTTTTTTTCTTCTTCATTATTTGCTAAGTCTAAAAATATAATCGAGAGAGTTGTTTGAGAAATTTATAATATTAAAAGGAGATTAAGAACTTCGGTGATTGAAGAAACAATCTAAGTTTTCTATATATATACTTTATTCTCTACGGTAATCTCCTCCTCCCAAATTCTATATTTACATTATTTAAGTTTTGATAAAATGGCTTTCACGGTTTTCTATAAAGTCTCTACGATGGGAAATTGTAAGGCTTATGTGCATATATAGGTTAAGATATTATCAAATCATATTTAATTATATATATATTTTGCAAACCATATCATCTGTTTCATTAAAATACATGTCGTATATGTTTTTCAAAATTACAGACTTTGGGTTTTGGCCATATGGCCTTATACGTGATATTTTATGTGTTGATCATATATTATCCCTAAATTTTACATTCTTATATTGTTATGCATGTTGATACTGAAGAGACCAAAGTTTAAATAAACGGATTCGGTGTTATAACGAATCCGTAGTGATAATTTTCATGTTTTATTTTCAAAACCTTCAAGAACATCAAAGTAAGTGAAATTGCATGCTTAAACTCTGTGATTATGTTTTTTAATGGGTTAAAATCACTTTCTAAATGTTGGGTAATGATTATATACGAATTCTAACATGTGGGTATGATTAAATTCATGTAGTGATAATTTAATTGGAATTTTTTGGCTGTGTTCTGCAATTTTCGCGAATTACGAGCGGTTTCGTTCATCATGCCATGCTACAGCAAATCCAACGCTTAAGTCCTCGCCACAATGCCCACTGCAATGCATGCAAGCTATAATCCAACCGTAGTAAGTCAGCTATACATGATGCGAAGACCTAGTATAAACGTGAAATACAGCATTACCTCTCTCTGCAGAATGGTCCGTAAATGTAATTTTTAAAGTGTTAAGTTTAGCAATGTATTGTTAACTTAATGTAATGAACATGTAAACATCTTAGAAGTATAATGAGATGTAAAATAGATGTTTAACATGTAAATAACATAATTGCATGTGGATCAAATTATTGAATATATAATTAGCTTATTATTCATAAAGTATAAATTATGTGACAAAGTGGTAAATTAACTAAGTATAGTTAATTATCAAAGTAGACAAAGAGAATGAGTTTTGACATTAGTTAATTTATAATTAACTCGGTTTTGTGAATGTGAATGATATGTAGGATTTAAATTCAAAGAACGTGTTTAGTTAAAGTGTAATCTACGCATGAGGCAAGTTTCCTAACCCTACTTGTCATTATTATTTAAGTTTATTATTTACCTCGAGTGAATTATCATTATTATTATTCAAGTTCAAATGTTATATTAAAGATTTATTATCTTTTCAAAGCATGATTCAGCTTATACAATAATTGTTCTATTGTATACTTCTTGAGATTATTATTCAAATTGAATATCATTATTTTTAAACCTTATTAGACTAGTGAACTTTATTGATTCAACTAGTCCTTAGTTGATGAACGTTCTAAATTTTAGAACCTTATTGAATTATCCAAACCAAACTTCCTTTGATGCGGACTCGAATGTCAAACCGAGATGAACAACCTACGCAAAGGGATTTACTTATCGTTAGCGTTAAGATATTATGCATGTATGGTACTAAGGGTTGATCCCCTAAGTAGAGTAGAAAGGTCCATAGTCTTATGATCATAAAGGTTTCAAGTATAACCCTTGATAACCTAGGACATAGTTCAAGGTCTTATGACCCTCGTAATTCTTTTGATTCTTGTTATTCATTCTTGATTCAAAAGTTGAGCTTTTATTCGATGTCTTTGATTTACTCGCATGTTATTATACTGTTATTTCATTGTTATACTTGTGGGCAATAGTGCTCACTCTTGCTTAATAACAACATTGCAGTTAAGAATGAAAGAACCGATGAACCTTCCACTAGTAAAGGCAAGGGCAAAGTTAGCAAGTGATGAAGACTTGTTATTTTATTTGATGATGTATTTATGTTAGACTTGAGTTAATGATGTTCTTTAAGACTTATTGTTTATATTTCTGCACAGATGTTTAAGGTTAGTTTAACCTGGGATTATGTTTATGATTCAGATGTTGTAACCCTATAAAGGGAAGATTTTATTTCTATCTATTGCATGGTTTGCATTTATTATGGGTAGATAGATAGATGATAATTGTACAGTGAACACCAAATCCCGTGGAATCGAAGTACCCGGATTTGGGGCTGTCACAAGTAGCATGTTATGTGATGACTTGATTGTTGTTAGTGTAGACACATACTAGTTTAGACATACTAATTGAAATGATCGACTTGATAACGTTAGGTCGTTTCAACGCAAGTAATTAAAGTTAGAATTATATTGTAGCTGAGCAAACAGGAAAGTTTCTTAATTCTTACTCTTTTATTTGAGTAAGTATCTAAATTATCCTTTACGTTGTGGAAGTATCTAAACCTTACGCACTACCTTTATTTTGTGCAAATAGGTATATGTTTATGCGAGTTCTTTGAACCCTACTTTTATTGAGCAAGTTCCTTGAACCCTACTTTTGTTAAGCAAGTTTCCCTAAACTTACCCTAAATTATATTGAGCAAGTATCCGAATTTATTATGTTGCAAGTTTCCTAACTTACACAACTTTGAGTTTGTGAAAGTTTTCATATCCTTCTCATATTGCATTGAGCAGGATATTGTTGAATTGAAAGTTATTCATTTAAGCTTGAATCTTATTTCCAAGCATGCTATTAAGTGGTTTAATTTCCTTACAATTATTCCACATCAATATTATTGATATTCGCACTTAGCGCACTTGAGTTCGTACAGTCTTGCACTTGTACATCATTTAAAGTTCAAAAATTCTTGAAATGTGGTAAATAGAGTCTGAACCTTTATCCGGTCAGACAAGCCTATGAAGTTTTATAAAAGCTATCCAAACCAATTGATGGTAAGGATTCTTAGACTGAAAGAACACCCCTCTTATGATAGGGAAGTACCCCAGGTATCTAATATAAGATAAAACAGAGCAGATTTAAATGTTATGCATATACATGGTGTACGCGAGGCTGATCCCCTCAAGTGCTTATCCTGTAGACAGTAACCAAATGGTCAATGAGCTATTGATTCCATTGGAGTGTCGTAGTTCAAAGTCTACTTGACTAGCAGTTATTCTAAAAGTAATCATTACCTTTGCTTATAATATTCATATTGTTGAATCCTTCAGATATTCATATTGTTGAATTCATTGTCAGATATTTTCCATTCATCATGATATATCCTTTTGTTGTATTTAAACTTGTTGAGAAAACTTGTTGCTCATCCTTGCTATATCATGAATTATATTGCAGCTAAGCCCGAGACCTCAGGAAAGGACAAGGGTAAAGGAAAGATGTAGGATAGTCACCAGGAGCAGACTTTACTATATGTCCAGTTTAAATTATTGTTATGTAATGTGAACCCTAATATTTAATTTAGGGTATGTTTGTAAGATTGTATTAAGGTTATCAAATCTTGGGACTAGTAACACCTTTTGAATGAATGACGTACGTTTATTATATTTCATATTTTAGTTATTGTATGTTGTTTAGAGGTGGATGCTTGTATTTTATCGTGATGACCGAACCGGATTCGGGGGCTTCACAGGTTGGTATCAAAGCCTAGGTTATAAACGTTAGGAATGTGAAACCTAGGTTATAACCTTAGTAGAAAACTCTAGTAGAGTATGTAAGTGATGGGTTGAGGAAATCCATCGAGTTTTATTGTGATATTTAAGTGGTTTATTTAAATCAAAAATGATTGATAGACGTCTTAAACTTCTTAATGCTAACATGGATAACATGTGACACCCCTAAATCCCGGTACTTCATTACCTTAAGATTTGGTGTTCACGTAATCAAAACATTCATATCTAGCTACCCAATTATAATAAATTGAATAATAAAAACCTGCCCATATAGGATTACTTAAATAAAAACATTATGTCCTAGGTTCTCTAACCTTTAATACAATCATTCAAGTGCGGAAATAAAATTATTACATCACATCATTATTAAAAGTCTATCATCAATGATAAAAACAAAATTACAAGTCTTCATCGCTTGTACATTTTTCCCTTTCATTTTCTAGTTGTAGGTTTATTTACCTTCTCATTCATAGCTGCAATAAATGTATAAATATGCAAGAGTGAGCAAACAAAGCTCACTTGAGATAAGAATAAATATCTTTACAACATTTGCCAAATAATAGGCTCAATAGAACTGAATAATATGTTCTATTAACATTTCAATACTTGCCAACTCATAGGCTCAATAGAACTGAATGATATATTCTATTAACATTTCAACATTTTCCAACTAATAGGCTCAATAGAACTGAATGATTTGTTCTATTAACATTCTTAAATAAACTACTGAGGGTCAAATGACCATGAACCATGTCCACATTTATAAGTAATCTTTCAACTTTAACTTTAACAGTCATATGACTATAAGGACTCCACGTACTTAGGGGAGATCAATCCTTCGTACAATGTATTGTGCACAACCATTTCAACGCTAAGCGTAAACCCCTAAACATAGGGTTGTTCATCTCAGTATTTAGAGTACAAGTCCGCACCAAAGAAAGTTTGGTTTGGATAAGCTTTCAAGGGTAATTAAAGTTTAATGATCATCAACTAGGGAACTAGTTGAATCAACAATGCTTGAATAATACAACAGTTGTTTAATAACAACATAACTTAGAACATTTGAGAATCATAAATGAACTGATTCTATATATCTATCTCATGCTTGGAATAACTATAGAGCATAAGTATTCAATAGAATGAATAAAATGGTTAACCTTTGCTTGAACAGTAAAATAAGCTAAGGTTCAAGTTTTATAACATTAGAAATGAAATTCCTGAACTTTAAGAAACTTACTTAACTGTAAACAAGTTAGAATGAATCAATCAATTGAGAATTTCCAATAATACTAGAGTTAGAGTTTGCTCAAATGAATTTTGGAAATAATTTACTTATTCAATAACATTTAATATAAAAAGCTTGCTCAATCAAAAGCATGAAGTGATAATAAATGAACTAACTCAACGAAAGTTTAGATTTAGAAAACTTGCATAAACATAACAAACTAACTCAATGAAAGTATGGAGTTAGAAGACTTGCCTTGAACGTAAGCTAAAATATTAAACTCACGTTCACCTAAACACAGTATTAAAAACCATAACATCTATTAGACGTACTAATATTCACGTTTCAATATAAAACGCATTACTAGTTAAACTTGTTATTTTAACACAAGTCTTGTGCTACACTTTACATTTCAGAATTCCCAAGTGTTAGTCATCATAACACTTAACTATCGTTCATTGTATAAACTATGTTATCACATAACTCGTTTTTAATTTAATAATCACTTTTGCAACTTTGATTGTACTAACCACAACTCATTATGTTATGTTAACCTTAACATTACACATTTAACATGTTAACACAATTTCAGACTATGTTGTGACACTTTCCCAAGTCTGCTGAAATAGCAGAAGTTAGAATCTCAAACCAGGTATGCAAAATTGCTACCATACAAAACTTAACCTTACAAGCAATGCGTCGGTGTTCGAACGAGCACGCAGAGAAGGCTATGAACAGTAGTCGACTTTAGCCCAACAAACACAAATTTCACCCAATAGATAGTAATATTAACACGTATAATAAATATACAACTATCCTAAACATGATTGCTCACATTTACAACCAATTAGCACAATTTAACACTAACTACAACTATTTTAATTTCTCCAAATTCAAGTTTTCAAACAAAAACTCCATTTTCGAGTTCCTTCACAAAATTGAACACTGTGATTTCAATTCTTGTTCAATTTACCTCATTCCAATTACATTATACTCATATCTCATTGAACTAACAAATACAAGCCTCAATTTACAATTTAATATGAGAATTGACCATCTAAAATGGTACTTTTCATGAACACATGAAAATATATATATAAACATACACTGTCAAAACTTTTTCTTCCACTGTCAAACGAATTTAGCATGAGATTTCTTGTTTGAACATAAACTCTAGCATTATAAACATGTATAATCATAATTACCAACTATATAGCAACAATTAACAAATTTTGGTTTTCAAAAACATGCAATTTTTGCCGTGAAACCCATATATGCATATATAATATCAAAGTTGTGAACATACCTTCAAGTTAGCTTGCACAATCTTGCAATTGCAGACAAATTCTCAGTTTTCACTCTCAAACTCTCTATAATTCTCTGTAATTTTTCTCTGTAATTTTTTCTTAGGTTTAGGCTTAGACAATATACATAATACGTAAAAGAAACTGACACCTTAATACGCATACTAATGATATTAACGGTTATAACATAAACGTATATAATATAAATATATTATATTTATTATTTTATTTGTTTTATTTATATTATTTATTTTTATTTAACAAGAAATCTCAAAAGCCATAAGGCTTGTTTGGCAAATCATTTAAATTTAAAGAATTTATATAATAAGCCTTGTTTGGCAAAAACTAAATTAAATTACTTTAATTTATTTTAATAACTCCTTATAATATAGTTATTTATCACACTATATTTAATCAAGCTTTCATATTTATTTAAAATTAATTCAAATCACAATTAATTAAATAAATCCCTTTAGTCAAATAACACAATACAAATAATTAATTATTTAATTGAAATATCAATATAATAATCATTTCCTTAATTCGTCAATTATTTATTTAACAAATAATTCTCCCAAATAATATTAAATCAATTAAACAAATATTCATTTAACATTACACATTTAACATGTTAACACAATTTTAGACTATGTTGTGACACTTTCCCAAGTTTGCTAAAATAGCAGAAGTTAGAATCTCAAACTGTGGTATGGCGCAATTGCTTGCCTTGGGTCCCAAGCCTTTGTATGGCGCAACTGTGCCATACCCTGGTTTGAGATTCTAACTTCTGCTATTTCAGCAGACTTGGGAAAGTGTCACAACATAGTCTAAAATTGTGTTAACATGTTAAATGTGTAATGTTAAGGTTAACATAACATAGTGAGTTGTGGTTAGTACGATCAAAGTTGCAAAAGTGATTATTAAATCGAAAACACGTTATGTGATAACATAGTTTGTTGTAAATGTCTTTAACGTACACAATTGACACTGGAACTCCATGTCTTGGATGCTTGTTTGGCAAATCATTTAAATTTAAAGAATTTATATAATAAGTCTTGTTTGGCAAAAACTAAATTAAATTACTTTAATTTATTTTAATAACTCCTTATAATATAGTTATTTATCACATTATATTTAATCAAGCTTTCATATTTATTTTAAATTAATTCAAATCATAATTAATTAAATAAATCCCTTAATCACATAACACAATACAAATAATTAATCATTTAATTGAAATATCAATATAATAATCATTTCCTCAATTAAATCAATTATTTATTTAACAAATAATTCTCCCAAATAATATTAAATCAATTAAACAAATATTCATTTAACATTACACATTTAACATGTTAACATTTGAGACTATGTTGTGACACTTTCCCAAGTTTGCTGAAATAGCAGAAGTTAGAATCTCAAATCAGGGTATGGGCGCAGCATGCTGTCCCAAGCCTTTGTATGGCATGCGGTGTATACCACAGTTTGAGATTCTAACTTCTGCTATTTCAGCAGACTTGGAAAAGTGTCACAACATAGTCTAAAATTGTGTTAACATGTTAAATGTGTAATGTTAAGGTTAACATAACATAGTGAGTTGTGGTTAGTACGATCAAAGTTGCAAAAGTGATTATTAAATCGAAAACGCGTTATGTGATAACATAGTTTGTTGTAAATGTCTTTAACGTACACAATTGACACTGGAACTCCATGTCTTGGATGCTTGTTTGGAAAATCATTTAAATTTAAAGAATTTATATAATAAGCCTTGTTTGGCAAAAACTAAATTAAATTACTTTAATTTATTTTAATAACTCCTTATAATATAGTTATTTATCACACTATATTTAATCAAGCTTTCATATTTATTTTAAATTAATTCAAATCACAATTAATTAAATAAATCCCTTAGTCACAAAAAACAATACAAATAATTAATCATTTAATTGAAATATCAATATAATAATCATTTCCTTAATTCGTCAATTATTTATTTAACAAATAATTCTCCCAAATAATATTAAATCAATTAAACAAATATTCATTTAACATTACACATTTAACATGTTAACACAATTTCAGACTATGTTGTGACACTTTCCCAAGTTTGCTGAAATAGCAGAAGTTAGAATCTCAAATCAGGGTATGGCGCAGCTGCGCCGGTCCCAAGCCTTTATCTCAAGCATAAATCATGCCATACCCTCAGTTTGAGATTCTAACTTCGCTATTTCACAGAGATTCTGGGAAAGTGTCACAACATAGTCTGAAATTGTGTTAACATGTTAAATGTGTAATGTTAAGGTTAACATAACATAGTGAGTTGTGGTTAGTACGATCAAAGTTGCAAAAGTGATTATTAAATCGAAAACGCGTTATGTGATAACATAGTTTGTTGTAAATGTCTTTAACGTACACAATTGACACTGGAACTCCATGTCTTGGATGCTTGTTTGGCAAATCATTTAAATTTAAAGAATTTATATAATAAGCCTTGTTTGTTAAAAACTAAATTAAATTACTTTAATTTATTTTAATAACTCCTTATAATATAGTTATTTGTCATACTATATTTAATCAAGCTTTCATATTTATTTTATATTAATTCAAATCATAATTAATTATATAAATCCTTTAATCACATAACACAATACAAATAATTAATCATTTAATTGAAATATCAATATAATAATCATTTCCTTAATTCGTCAATTATTTATTTAACAAATAATTCTCCCAAATAATATTAAATCAATTAAACAAATATTCATTTACCGATAATCACATCCATTAAATATTTATATAACTCAATAAATATTTAAAATTACATTTAAAAATTCTGGAATGTTACATCATTCCCTCCTTAAAAGGATTATGTCCTCAGAATCACAATTCAAACAACCAAATCGTCACATTCTTCCCTACTTACAAAGATTTTGTCCCCAGAATCGAAGACATAGACTAAACAAATAACCCAGGGTAACTTTTCATCATTTCGGTTTCGAGTTCCCCGCGTTGCCTCTTGACATTGTGGTTTCTCCATATCACCTTCACGAAGGTATCACTTTATTTCGAGCACTTGTTCTTTCATATGCCGACTATCCGGATAGAACTTCTTCATAAGACAAATATTTATCGAATTGCAATGGTTCGTACTCGATCACGTGTTTGTAATCGGGTTTATACTGGTCAGAATATCAAAAATGAAAAAACATTATGAATGTTTTCCAATTACGAGGTAGAGCTACCTCATAAGCCACTTCCCCCACTCTTCGTAGTATTTCAAACGGTCCAATAAATCTTGGGCTGAGCTTTCCTTTCTTGCCAAATCAAATCTTCCCCTTCCAAGGAGAAACTTTTAGGAAAACGAAATTTCCTACTTCAAATTTGCGATTCTGCCTATGTTGATCGGCATACTTTTTCTGTCGGTCTTGGGCTACTACCAATCTTGTCCTGATGAGTTTGACAACTTCAGCAGTTTGTTGTACCAGTTCTAGTCCTAACAATTGACGTTCACCAACTTCATCCCAACACAGTGGAGTTCTGCACTTTCTACCGTACAATGCCTCGTAAGGTGGCATACCGATGCTCGCGTGGTAACTGTTGTTGCAGGCAAATTCTACCAATGATAAATGTTCATCCCAGCTTCCTTTGAAATCCATGATGCATGCTCTCAACATATCTTCCAACGTTTGGATTATTCGTTCACTTTGCCCGTCGGTTTGCGGATGGTATGTTGTACTCATTCGCAACTGTGTTCCCATACATTCTTGTAGTCTCTTCCAGAAGTTTGATGTGAACCTTGGATCTCTATCTGACACAATTGACACTAGAACTCCATGTCTTACACGATCTCTTTAACTTACAGTTTCGCTAGCTGATCAAGATTAAATCTAATCTTTATTGGCAAAAAGTGTGCAGATTTTGTTAATCTGTCCACTATCACCCATATCGCATCGTATCCTTTCTGAGTCGTTGGAAGTCCTACCACAAAATCCATTGTGATATGCTCCCATTTCCATTCCGGTATTTCCAATGGTTGAAGTAACCCGCTTGAGTCGTTGATGTTCATCTTTCACTTTCGACATATCGCCAAACATTTTGCAACGCGATTCTCGCAACGCTCTCTTTTCATATTCTACCACCAAAATGTCGCCATAAATCTTGATACATCTTTGTACTTCCTGGATGAATCGAATATCTTGTGTTGTGTGCTTTGGTCAAGATTTCTTCTTTAAGCTCTGGTACTGCTGGAACCCAAATTCTTTCCTAGAATCGTAGTAGTCCTTCGGTGTCGATCTTGTATTTTGCTTCACTACTGTCAACCACTTTCTCTTTGATCGTTTCACATTCTTTATCTTGTAGTTGAGCACTCTTCACTTTATCCACCAAAGTTTGACTGGTATCTATCTGGAATAGTCGTTCATCGTATTCTTTTGGAAATTTAATTTCCAACTCTAGTTTTGCCATTGCTAAAATAAGCTCTTCCTGCGTAGTTATCAGCATCAACTTCTCCCGACCTTTCTTGTTCAAAGCATCTGCAACCACATTTGCTTTGCCTGGGTGATAAAAGATCTCACAATCGTAATCCTTTATCAATTCCATCCATCTCCTTTGCTGCATATTCAGGTCCTTCTGTGTGAAAATATACTTCAGACTTTTATGATCTATGTAGATTTTACATTTCTCTCCATAGAGATAGTGTCTCCATATCTTGAGAGAAAACACTACTGCAGCTAATTCCAAATCATGAGTCGGATAACCTTTCTCATAATCCTTCAGTTGTCTTGATGCATACACAATAACTTTGTCGTTTTGCATAAGAACACATCCCAACCCTTTATGTGAGGCATCACTATACACCACAAAGTTACCTGTACTATCTGGTAATGACAACACAGGTGCCATGCTTAATTTTTTCTTTAAATCCTAGAAACTTTCTTCACATTTCTCTGTCCAAACCTATTTCACAGCTTTCCTGGTCAAATTTGTTAATGGGGTAGCTATCTTAGAAAAATCTTGAATAAATCGTCTGTAATAACCGGCCAGTCCCAAGAAACTCCTCACTTCCAACGGTGTTCTTGGTTGTTCCCAATTTATTACAGCTTCCACTTTTGATGAATCCACGGAAATCCCATCTTTGTCAATCACGTGCCCAAGAAATTGCACACGATCTAGCCAAAATTCGCACTTAGAGAATTTCGCGTACAACTTTTCCTTTCTTAGTGTTTCCAATGTCAAACGTAAGTGTTCCACGTGTTCTTCTTAAGTTTTGGGATACACTAGAATGTCGTCAATGAATACCACTACAAACTTGTCTAAGAATGGTTTAAACACCCTATTCATCAAATCCATAAATGCAGCAGGTGCATTTGTTAAACCAAAAGACATCACCAGAAACTCGTAATGTCCATACCGAGTTTTGAATGTCGTTCATGGTATATCCTCCTTCCTCACTTTCAACTGGTGATACCCACTTCTCAAATCTATTTTCGAAAAGTATTTAGCACCCTTCAACTGGTCAAACAAGTCATCTATTCTTGGTAATGGATATTTTTTTTTAATAGTGACTTTGTTTAATTCTCTATAATCAATGCAAAGACGCATTAACCCATCCTTCTTCTTCACGAATAGCACTGGCGCTCCCCACGGTGATACGCTTGGTTGAATATACTTCTTGTCTAACAATTCTTGCAATTGTACCATCAGTTCCTTCATTTCTACTGGAGCCATTCTGTACGGGGCCTTCGATATCGGTGCTATACCCGACACTAAGTCGATCACGAACTCAATCTCTCTGTCAGGCGGAAGTCCTGGAAAATCCTCTGGAAACACATCCTCAAATTCCCTCACCACTGGTATCTCTTCCAGTTTAACATTTTTTTTCTGAGTATCGACTATGTAAGCTAAATAGCCCACACAGCCTTGACTCAACAATTTCTTGGCCTGCATAATCCTCAGACATTTCATTTGTCTAGGCGATTTGCTACCATAGAATACTACCTTTGACGGAGTCATAAGGTTTACACACTTCTTTTGGCAATCAATTACCGCTCCATATTTGAACAGCCAGTCCATTCCCAAAATAACATCAAACTCTCCCGATCTAATCAGAATCAAATCTATAATTAGGATATTCTCCTTAATGTTCACCCTACAGTTCTTGTATACGAATTTAACAGAGATTATCTCTTTATTCGCAATCTCTATGTTCAAAGGGAAAATCAGTTCTTCTCTAGGCAATTCTAACCTCTTAGCAAATTCATCAGAGATAAATTAGCAAGTAACACCCGAATCAAATAATACATAAGCATCAATATCATTGATTGGGATAATACCTGACACGACATCTTTTGATTGCACATCATCTTGCATAGCCATGTTGAAGGTTCTAGCTGTGGGTTTGTTTGATGTTGTACCTCCATTGTTACCTCCATTGCTTCTGGTTGTCACTCCATCCTTCTTCTTAGGGCATTCACGAGCAAAATAATCCTTGGATCCACACGTGAAGCACACGTTCTTCTTAGGTTGAGTGCAATTTGGGGCGATGTGACCCTCCTGGCCACTGTCGACATTGGGATTTTTGGATGTCCTTTTCCGTTACTTGTTCTTTGGTGTTCTCATTTTAGGTGAGATTTGTTTGAAAAAACAAGTGGAAAAGGTCCGACATATATAATGTCGACGATGGACTGTTAAGAGTTGCCAGTTAGTTTTTTTAAATGGTTGTACCAACACAACCGAGAAAAGGTTTGCACATTGACCCCAAAGGATATGACATCATGCTATACGAATTAAATTGAAACCGAGATTCATTAGGGTGCTGGGACTTGGTTATCGGGGAAGGTGTTAGGCACCCAGACATCCGTGTTACCACGGTGGCCTTCCTCTTTTCAAGAAACTATTATCCGAATGTGTGTGTGTGGGTCAATGTGTTTGTTATTTGGAAGTAGTGTGAGGCCTCGTTCGAACTTATATGCATGTGGTTTGAATTTATGTAAAAATTCAGTTTTAGTAAGATGTGGCGTTGATGTTTTATAAAAGAGGTTTTCAAAACCACGATGCTCGATAAGAATTGAGACCTTTTACACTCCCATTTTATTAAGTGTGTGGCTTGGTTGATTTTTATTTGACAGATGCGAGGCATCCGTACGAAAATAATATACCTAATAATGCCGATTTCCCCGTGGGTATGGAAACCATCGGAGGAAATTCAAACAACGCAGAATAATTTATAAGTTGCTTACAGCTGAAAATGTCCATCACGAGAACCGAATCTAGATTCAATGGGATGAATCTGTGATCACATGATTCCTAAAGCGCATGAGAATCATCGCAATTTATATAAAAGCGATGGCGGGTATATATATAAAAGCTGTAAATGTATATATATATATACAGACATGATCACCAATCACGAAGCACCTCCAATGGGGATCAAACATATAAATAAAGCTGTTAAAAGCTATCAACCGCCACGGAGGAAGCTCCAGGCGGGACAAAACGTAAATAAAGTGGTAAATACGGTCAACCGCCATGAAGAAAACTCCAAGCGGGACGAAATGTAAATAAAGTTGTAAGAGCGATCAACTGCCACGAAGGAAACTCCAGGCAGGACAAAAATAAATATATATATAAGCGATAAACGCACCGGATGTAAAATCCAGGCTCATCGAATAGAGTTCGACAACAGTTCATATATATAAGTATATATATATATAAGCGAATAAACGCACCGGATATAAAATCCAGGCTCATCGAACATAGTTCGACCACAGTTCATATATATAAATATATATATATATATATATATATATATATATATATATATATATATATATATAAAAGCGAGTAAACGCACTTGATGTAAAATTGTGCTCATCGAATGTAGTCCTAACCAAAATTCATATATATATATATATATATATATATATATATATATATATATATATATATATATATATATATATAAAAAGCTTAGTAAACGCACAAGACCAAAATCTAAGCTCATCGAACAAAGTTCGACACACGCTTAATATATATAAATGTATATATATATATATATTAAAGCAAATAAACGCCTCCAATCAAGTTCAGGCTCAATCGAGGCATAACTCGATAATGTTAGTTAATATATATATATATATATATATATATATATATATATATATATATATATATATATATATATATATAGATCGAATGAAACCACGGACTGAAGTCCGGGCAAAAGCAAGCAACACGACTCTCAACGTGTAGAAGGGTGTGTGCAGAGATGAAGAGAAAGACTTTAAAGTGTGTGGGAAGGCTTACAGCTGACTGCCAAAGAATGCTTCTATATCTTTAGAGTGGGTAAACACAGGCTTTGTAGGTACAAAAGGGCTATATATGAGCTCACAGGTGTTTAAAAGGGGAAAGTACACTGCATGGGGTGAGTGCAGAGCAAATTGGGCAGGGCTTCCTCGCCTTTTTCTCTTGTAAAATGGGCAGCCCAAGCCCTCTATTTATAGGCATTTTAGCCGCAGGTGTACCTGCGGCAACCCGGGTGGGCCCAGTTTTTTGGGTCGGGTCATCTTAAAGTACGTGCACTCAAGCACTGTAATGTCCACTCGAACTTTTAGAAGTGCAATCCGAGCATCCGTTTGAGGTATTCAGGACCTATTTCGGACCGCCGTTGTCGAGAGTTTTACGATGGCATGGGATTAGAGTTTGTGCAAAGTCATTGAAGATGGGACGATGCCCTCCGGTCTTCAAGTTTCAACTTTCATCCGTTACCCCGCACAATAGTCACTCGGGATTGGTTAGTCTTGTGGGACATTGTTGCGTAGAGACGTGATGTGGCATCGTGTTTGACGAGATGACGATGCTGCCCCTCACCGGTGTTATCACCGGATTAGGGCCGATAAAGCGACGCTGCTCGAGCTTCACCGAGATTGGACTGCTGTAATTTGTTGAAGGTCCTCATTGTCATCTTTGAGGTGTGCCTGTCTTCCCGATGTTATCGCCGGGTTGGTACAGTGTAATTCGTTGTGAGCGCCGAGATTGAAGCTGGCTGCATTTAAAACAAGCATTTCCGAGGTTATCTCCAAAACTACATTCCTTGGGGTTATCACCAAGGTTGGTAGCTATTCCCATGGTTGGGACTGAGACTGGATACCTCAGGGTCATCTCCAAGATTAATCGGTCTTCTCCGGTGTGTGTTCCGGTATTGTATCTGCAGGCCTCGGGGTTACATCCGAGGTTGGAATTGTTACTCCGATTGCGATCCGTGGTTGATATCAACTTCCTGTAGTATCCCAGATGGATTTGGATTGTCTTCGTGGTTCCTCTTAAAGACGAATATGTCCTCCTGCAATGTTAGTAATGTGATGAGTCTGAGAAAATTTCGAGTGTCTACAGATGCCCCTCTTTATCATATTCATGCATGGTGATGCATGGGTAGGATAAAGAATCCTAGACACTTGAAACGTAACAAGACAAACATGGCACTATGGATAGCAACATGATGCAAATGTATGATGCATGTGTACGGGGTTGTAGCCCAACACGCTGGGGATGATTATTGGTTCCCTGGTGCTTCAACTGGGGATTGGCAATGATGACCAGATTTGATGTGTAATCTGAATCTGTTAGGATGTTGATGTTGGAGTTATCACCAAATTCCTATGTCTTTGATAATGATTGGATCCTGAAGATGTACCTCTTATGTGTAAGAGATCTGTGGGGATAAAGCTTGATCTGTTTGAGGATGTGTATAACATATTCCATCATCTATCCTCTTTGATGACGTTAAACTCTCCTGGTTAGTATCTCCAGAATATGTCACGATTCTGTTGGATTTACGGCCAACAGCAAATGTTGTCAGGGATGCCTGACCTTCATCGACGTGTGAATCAACGGCTGAAAAAATCCTGTGGGATATACTGTCAAGGCTACTTGACCTTCGCTGACGTGTGAATCAATGGCTGAAACTCTATGGGTAGATTGTCGAGGTTTCTTGATCTCCACTGTTGTGTAGATCAACGGAGCATTACGTTGTGACCCCCGTCGGGGATATGCTGGGGAATACGAGCAGTTGGGTATGAAAACCTCGAATAGCTCTAGAGCTCTAATAGGTTTAATCGCTATCGGTTGAAATGATGTCAAGGCTTCTTGACCTTCGTTGGTATGTGTGTCAACAGTTTGAATGTACGTTGTAATCCCACCGTGACTTCATGTTGTAATCCCCGCCGGGGATCTACTGGGGACTTATGAGTACGTACGCAATTATCAAACAGCCCTCAATGCTTTGATGGGTTTACTTGCCATCAGCTGAAATAACGTCAAGGCTGTTTGACCTTCGTTGATAAACGTGTCAACGAATGGACGTGTGTTGTAACCCCCAACTGGGATCTACGTTGTAACCCCCGTCGGGGACATACGTTGTAACCCCCGTCGGGGACATATGTTGTAACCCCCGTCGGGGACATACGTTGTAACCCCCATCGGGGATATACGTTGTAACCCCCATCGGGGACATACGTTGTAACCCCTGTCGGGGACATACGTTGTAACCCCCATCGGAGACATACGTTGTAACCCCCATCGGGGACATACGTTGTAACCCCCGTCAGGGATGCATTTAGGGTAACGACCCAGGGTTGGCGGCATCGGACATGTATGAGGTATTGCCGGATGTGATTTGTAGCAAATAAGATCATTGGCAGGGTATACCTCGTGCTCGGGTGACTACCAATGAGCGATGTGTAGACTCATAGTTTTATCTTAGAAGACCAGGATTGTATGCTATTTTGCTCAATCGCGTGGCATTTTTATTCTCAATTTGACCTTTCCAGTCTGTGAGAACTCCTTTACGACTCGAACTGGACCAAGCCAGAGGGGTGGGACCCACATAGGGGTGCCGCAGGTGCACTCTCATCAGCCTGCAGATGAGCCCGCTGCCAATCGCGTGGATCATAAATCCTGCAGTTGGTCTTCATAAGTCACTTTCAACTTGCTTCGCGTAGGGAAAAATCATGAGCCATCTTGGATCTCATTGAGTTCGTACGCTTTACGCAAATTCTCATTCTGCATAAGTGTTCTACACTATCCTGGTAACGTATACATGTATTGTTTCCAATTTTTGTCTGTTGGATTGTGAGTTATCACATGAAATGCATCTAAACACATAGTAGTGATTATGTATGCACAAATGACTTGATAAAAAATATTCAACATAGTAAATGTTAGTATTAAACCATGCTGAATATAATGATGTGAAAAAATTTAACTTTTTAAACAGTCAAATTGGCACCTTTTTCTTCTATTTTTTGTCCTTTTTGAGGTCCATTGAGCAAAAGGTAGCAAGGCAAAGTACTCCTAGTATTGAGGTTGGCCTATGCATGATGATTTTGATTTTTAATGCATATATTATGTATATGACTTTGGGGGCGTGTGTGCTCTCTGAATGGCCACCTGACATGCGTAAATGTGTGCATGTGGATAGTCCTATTTTCAAAGGGAACTATGGCAAAAAATTTCCAAATATAGGCATTGGGTAGTCATGCATTTTAACTCTATTATATGTTAAAGTAAATGCATGCATACATATAGTCATAAATGCATTCTGGAAAGCTCCAGGTAAGGAAATACCACACCCTTTTTGAGGTGATTTGGAGACTTGTTGTCCAGATATTGATGTATCCGGATCAGTCGAGCAGTTCCTATAGGACCACTTCTGGCGTACGACGGAGGGCTTCCAAAGTGCCTCGTCCCCATTCTGTCAAACAACCTCATCGGTTGGTGGAGGCCGTGATTCGTCCTGTTCGGGCAGATGTGCCAGACGTTGAGGACGAGGAGGCGGATATTCCGATTGAGGATCCCGCTCCTGCTGCACATGTCCCTCGTAGGGAGCTTCCGAGTATTCAGGTGGTAAACCCAGAGTTGTTGGATGATTTGAGCAGACATCCATCGATGTACTTGCATGCTAACGAGGTGTGACATTAGACTTTGATCTTCCTTCTTTCCTATTGATGAGGATTAAAGGGTTCTGATGTTGATCTGCATTTCATGCAGGTTCCTGGTTTTACACAGCCTCGAAGGAACTAGTTCAGCATTCACTCCATGTATCAGGCGCTTCATCCTGACTATAGAGCAGTAGTGCATGAGTGGGGATTCGGGGGATTCTTCTCCATCCTCCCCCATCATTGTCCCTGGGGTTACCTCAGGGCATTGTCTGAGCGATGGTTTCATTAGACTCAGTCACTCCATCTGCTGGATTGCGAGGTGATGATGACACCTATGGATTGGCTATTTATCACAGGTATGGAGTTTGGAGGGGAGCCAGTGCCTTGCATAGCGAATATTACCCCTACTACCGTCAGATCCTTATTAGGAGTTCCGACGGAGGCGTTCAAAGGCAGGACTGTTCGTTCAGGTCCTTTGAGCGTAGATGCTATGAGCGGGCTTTTGAGTGAGCCCATGCCTGAGGATGTCAAAATCAGGGATCGCGTTCTGCAGCGATTGTTCCTGATGATCATTCGAGGCTGCTTCATAGCAGATAACTCTTCCACGGTATCTTTCGCTTTGGTCAGCGCCACACGCGATGTGGACCGTATAGGAGAGTATGACTGGGGCTCTTACACCTTTGCCTATTTCCTCCGGGGCATATGCATGCGCTCACAGGGTTTAACTGAGGCTTTGCTAGGATTTTACCCATTTCTGCTGGTAAGTATTTCTCTTATCTTTTCCATTCATAGGTTAAGAGTGTTTACTAATAGCAGATGTTTTGCCATTGTGTTGGCAGTTTTGGGCTTATGAGAGGCTCCCATGCTTGCGTCCTGTGAGTGTGTTAGGTTTAGATACCTATCCACAAGGACGATGATGGCACCATTCTATTTTTTCGAGGTCCCCTCATGGTGAGGGATTCACTCACCGCCATATGCAATTTTGAGTTCACGACAACGACGCCATCACATGGATTCCCTACTCAGGGGAACATTTGACCATCGGCTTTGAGGATGGACACCCGACTGGAGTCGAGTATTTGATTTCCACCAGGAGATTTCCTCTCTTCACAGATGGAGGCTGGGAGCTCTATTTAGGAGAGCGTGCTATTAGGAGCACCACAGAGGAGATCCGTATACCGATCTTGCCTCCTGCTAGGCGTCATTGGCAGTATCACACGATCCCGTCACCGATATCCCATTGTTGGGGTTGACGGTTTTGCATTATCGTGAGGGTCTATGTACTCGTGAGACGCTCCAAAGATTGGTGGTTCCTCTCACTATTGGAGCCCATCCCCGCCACCACGCTTTATGGGGATATGGTTCCGAGATCCTTGATGATGACGGATTGTGTAGCTTGTGTCCGGAAACTCGACTTCATATGACCTAGATTGATAGTTTGACCCGGCAGTTGGACCCGTGCACATGTATTTATCCCAAGATTTGGGCGTAGATCCAGCAGAGGCGTAGTCATTTGTTCCTTCCAGCTTAGGCGTTGGCCCCTCAGACGACCCATTTGGTTTTGCTGGCGCAGATCCTCCTCCTTATAGGCCTGACATCCCTGTTGATAGAGATCCAGTGACTCAGGAGGAGTTACATCAGGTGGACAGGATTGAGGACGTGAACATCGAGACCCTGGCCTTCTTCTGATGTATATTCTCGTTATATCTTTTGATAGGCCTCTGTTAGATATTGGGTGGTTGTTCCCCATTCTCGCTATATCTTTTGATAGGCCTCTGTTAGTAGTAGGGCGTCTGTGCCCCATTTCCCTATATTTGTAGCTGTACAGAGATGATGTATTAGATGATGATATACTTAAGAATGTATGCATCGTTTTTCATTCCCTATATCATATTGCCATCTATTATCTGTTATGCATGTATCATGTTCTGCATATGTATGTATGTCCAGAGATATTCAGCATTGACCCCTGGATGGTCTTATGGCACGGCCCGTACAAATGTCTTCTTCGATAGTTAGCCGTATAGATCATACCCCACCGTCAGTGGTGATATTGGGTATGCGATCGTGGTATGATAGCATGTCACCACCAAATAGGGTGACTGTAGATCAGCTGTTGTAGCATACCATGACTTTATTGATGTTTCAGGTTCCCGCAGGGTTTGTAGATGGGATTCTAGAGCATTGGCTACCGGATAGGCAGGTATTCCGATTTGGTACCCATGAGTTGACTCCTACTTTGGAGGAGTACGCACGTTTGACGATGTTACCTTTAGACAGACCTTGCGTGCATCTGGCTTTGGGAGACATGAGTAGAGAATTCATGACTCTCACAGGATTGCAGCACAGAGTAGTGCAGGACGAGCTGACATCTAGCGATGTGATATCCCAGCATTTTCTGTATGACAGATTTGGCTCGGAGGATAGCTATTCACAATATTCCGGGGATTTCACCGCACTGGATGATTATTAGCATTTGACCAGAGTCGATGTACTGATGTTATGCGTACTGTCATATGTCTATATGCCACGATATATGGACGAGATAGACATTGGTGTTATCATGGTCGTGAGAGCTCTTAGAGAGGGTCGCACCATTGTACCTATGATTATAGCAGAGACCTCAAGCACAACATCCCATCACTTCATTTTACCGTCGAGGGTGTTCAATGGGACTTCTACTCATGTCTTTGTATCGTGGTTTATGTCACACTTGAGACCGGTTGGTACCCTTAGACGGCATGGGTATTAGTTCACCCATGATGTAGCCATGTTATACTCCTTTTCGGTAATGAGAGTGTCTGGATGCTCTCTGTCTTGGTCCGCATTTTTGGCAAATATCAGAGATCCATTTAGCATATTGCTATGCTCGGGGCTTTGTTCACCATACAGCTTCATTACGCACGCTCCGGGCATGGACTTCCTCCCTCTGGCTGGCTTGAGGGGCGTGACCACTTATCACCAATTGGTCGTGATGTCGCAGTTCGACCAGTTCCAAGATTTTCATCCTTTTGAGGGGGCAATATGTCAGCGTTCAGCTTCTCGATATCTCTCAGCAAAGGATCGACCCCGTGTGTATGCTTGTTGGGATCAGTGCGAGATAGCTTCTTTTTCTGTGAGCCGTCTAGGTTGTTGTGCAGAGTATTCCGCATGGATGGAGACAGAGGTTTTCATCACCGCAGAGTATCTGCGAAGACTGGGATAAATGATGCGCATTTATGTAGAGCCCATGGAGGACATCGATACCTACATCGAGGGGAGCCCTGTTTTGGGTTGCCAAAGATTTCTTCCCCGATTCTCCTAGTACCAAGATCTTGTTGTTCATTGACTTTTCGACAAGATGCTTAGAGCAGAGTCTTCATCTGATGACCTTTGAGAGAGATCAGGCTCAATCTATGATGTTGACTGCCCTTGATGGGAGGGACGCAGCTCTGTTAGAGAGAGACGCGGCATTAGATCGCAGAGATGCCGCTGTTGTTGACCGGGATGAGGCCATATCAGCCAGAGATGCAGTGATAGTTGAGCGGGATAGTGCTATATCTGCCCGGGATGTAGCTGTCACAGATAGTACTGTAGTGAGGTCCCTTACCACATGTATGATCGCATAGATGAGTGCATATATTGATGATCATATGGTCATCATACAGATGGCTGCAAATCTGTTGGATCGTGTGGATATTCTCGTACAGGAGACCACAGCTTCACCTCCTTCTTCTGAGAGGGACGCCATGTTGGGCTTGTTAGCTCGCATATACCCTGACTTGTAAATGAGCTTATATTTACCTGCACAGACTAGCTTAGCCATTTTGTCATGTACAGTTTTCATTGTATATATCAAACAACATTATACATATGACAAGGAAATATATTTTTGGATCACTTCCCTTTTAGATATGCCTTGCCATTTGCTTGATATTTTGCCTGCTGCGTCAGGGCTTGTGGTCTTGATGTACTCCTGAGGACCTTCTTGACAAGGAGGGAGCCACTCATGTGGGGGCCACAGACTCTCCCATGGATTTCATCCATAAGCCTTTGGGCTTGATCTTTGTCTAAACACCTGAGGAGACCTAATCCTGCATCTCTTTTGTAGAGCGCATCTCCACTCAGGTAGAATTTCATAGCAAATCTATGGATCCGCCTTTTCTCAGTCGGGCTCGCCTCAGCGGGTGTAGATCCATCTCGTAGATATTCCTTGATATACTGATACAAAGGATGTTGGATGGGAGGTAGCTCATCCGATACTTCTCCAACGTAATTCCTATAGGCTAGGGCCTTGTGCAGGGGAATTGTGACGCTCGGCAAGTGTTCCTTGTCTGATATGCGAATCAAGGAGGCCAAAGTTGCTAATGCGTCCGCAAAGTCATTCCTATTACGAGGAACGTGTAGAAAGGAGATTTCTTCGAACTCCAAAGCCATCTTCAAAACCTGCCGATGGTAAGGCAGCAAATGTAGTTCCTTGGTTTGATAGATTCCAGTGGATTGTCTGATTACCAACTCCGAATCTCCAAAGACAGTTAACCGCCTGATGCCCATTGAACGGGCAAGTTTTAACCCCATGAGACAGCCTTCATACTCAGCCATATTATTGGTACTGACAAACTGTAATTTGACTAAGAACGGATACTAATCCCGTGACGATACTAGAATTTCTCGGCTCCGTAACCTTCCATATTAACAGCTCCATCAAAATACATCTTCCATGATTGGCGCGTATGGTACTTATGGTGTTGTTGCACTGTCATTACTCCTTCATCGGGGAAATATGTTTCCAAGGGTTTGAAATCCCCTGAAGGTACGGAGGCCAGTTAATCCGTGATTCCTTGACCTTTGATGGACCTTTGAGTCACATATACGATATCAAATTGTTGTAGGATCAACTGCCATCTGGACAGCTGGAAATTTAACGTGGGTTTGTTGAACACGTATTTTAGAGGATCCACGCGGGATATGAGATGGGTTGTGTGACCATAGAGGTAATGTTGTAACCTCACGGAAGCCCATGCTAAAGCACAACACGTCTTTTTGATCAGAGTGTATTTATGTTCACTGCAGCTGAACCTTTTGCTGAGCTAATAGATAGCTCGTTCTTGGCCTCTATCGTCTTTCTATCCCAGCATGCAGCCCATGGCGTTGTCACTTATGGACAGGTACA
Source organism: Panax ginseng (assembly GCA_020205605.1). NCBI lineage: Eukaryota > Viridiplantae > Streptophyta > Magnoliopsida > Apiales > Araliaceae > Panax > Panax ginseng. The sequence goes on from CM035148.1 coordinate 97,675,120, forward strand.
TGATTAGGGGAACATCATCCCTGGGTGGTACCAAGACGGGAGCTTTGATTAGCTGTTTCTTGATTATAAGGAAGGCATTCTGGCACTCATCATTCCATTTCATGGAGTTCTTCCTTAATAGCTTGAAGATTGGCTCACAGGTTGCTGTGAGTTGGGAGATAAACCTGCTAATGAAGTTGATTCTTCCCAAAAATCCTCGTATTTCCTTTTCTATCTAAGGAATGGGCATTTCCGTGATGGCTTGGATTTTGGCAGGATCCAGCTCAATCCCTTTGTGGCTGACTAGAAATCCTAGCAACTTGCCTGATTTAACTCCAAAGGCGCACTTAGCTGGATTCAATTTCAAGTTGTACTTACGCAACCTGTTGAACAAGTTTCTAAGATGGTCTATATGGTCATCCTCCTTCCGGGACTTGACAATGATGTCATCCACGTAGATCTCAATCTCTTTATGCATTAAGTCATGGAAAAGAGCCATCATAGCTCATTGATAGGTGGCTCCGGTATTGATGAGGCCGAATGACAACCGTCTATAGCAAAAGGTTCCCCAAGGAGTGATGAAAGCAGTCTTCTCATGATCTTCCTCGGCAACCATGATCTGATGGTACCCCGCAAAGCAATCAGCAAAGGAGTACATATCGTATTACGCAGTATTGTCAATGAGAATATGGATAAATGGCACGGGAAAGCTATCTTTTAAGCAAGCTTTATTCAAGTCCCGGTAATCCACACAAACTCGCACCTTCCCTCCAGGTTTAGGCACGGTCACAATATTGGATATCCACTCAGGATATGTAGACACCATGATGATGCCCGCTTGAAATTGTTTCACAATTTCTTCTTTCACCTTTAAACTCCACTCAGGTTTCAATCGCCTGAGTTTCTACTTGACTGGCTTAAATCCCTCTTTAATGGGAAGGTGATGAAGGACAATGTCAGTGGATAAATCCACCATGTCTTCATGAGACCATGCAAACACATCCTGGAATTGGGTTAATAGCGTAACCATGTCATTCTGTTGGTTTGGGGTAAGGTCTGAACCAATCTGGATTAACTTAGGGCTTTCTAAGGTTCCGAGATTGAAAGAAGTAGTTTGATCAAGGTTGGGTTTGGGTTTGTCTTTGACCCATTCTTGAATTTCTGGAGGCACCTCAATGTCATCCCGTATATCCATCAAGGCTGAATTCATCTCTACATCAAAGGTACAATCCCTGTGTAGGAGAGGCATCGTATCCGCAAGTACATGCACATCTAAATTCAGAGTCTGAAACAAAATATGCTTTCACTTAGTATATATGAAATGTGTTGATCATACACAGTGTTAGCATATACTGGCAAAATAAACTGCTAATACTGTATAGAAAAGTAAGCAGTTATTATATCTACTGGCGAAAGAGTTACGCCGCTTTACCTCGACGACCAATGCAAGGAATGCTCTTCCAATTGGCAAGGGCAAAGTCCGGGTGGACCGCAGTGATGGAGGGATTGTCATCATCCTCCCTGTCGAATAACGACCATTATGTTTGGGCAATCATCGTGCAGGGTGTATCTGTTGGTATGTTCATCATGAGCGATGATGCGTATCTGGGACATCATCCGTATATAGCGTCTTGCTTGATTCTTCTTTCCTCTTCTTCCACTGCGGGATTTGGAACAAAGATTTCTTTCTCTTTCACCGGTACCAGCTTTGGAAATAACATAGCCATTACATTGGCTGGCACCTTTATTGGAGGTTGTGCGGACTCGGAGCTTGAAGGCGAAGATAAAAGCCACATGGTTGAAGCTGAAGGAATCTGCTGATGTTTATGAGGATTCCTGTGACTAGAACTAGCAGAATAGCCTAGTCCAGCTATTCCAGTTTGCCTGGTTAGGCGAATTGGGTACTTGATACCCTGGCAATCTTTACTCAACCCTTGTCCCGACTTATGACCCAACGACATCATTTCTTGAGTAGCCGACATTACCTCGGCAAAATTCTTGGGTTCGGGCAATGGCGCTCCAATAGCATGGTATTGGGTATTGCTTATTTCCAAAGCATGAAAACTGACTGGTTCTACATCTGCATTGGCGTTGAGGAATGGCATGTCTCCGTGCTGAAGAATCTCCGGTTCAGCGTTGACCGTGACCAGGCTATTGTTGATAATGTATTTCAACTGTTGGTGAAGAGTGGAGGGGACTGCCCCTGCCATGTGAATCCATGGTCATCCCAATAGCAGGTTGTATCCCGAATCTATCTTGAGCACATAGAAAGATACGCAGAATGTGTGAGGACCAATTTCGATTGGTAGCTCAATTACTCCGACCGAATTCCGACGGGCTCCATCAAAAGCTTTGATGATAGTATGGCTACTCTGAATTCGGTTGAGATTGATATTCATCTTCACCAAGGTAGCGTATGGGCAGATATTCAGAGAGGAACCTCCATCTATTAAGACTTCAGCTACCATATATCCGGAGGACAAGACCGCAATGTGCAACGGCTTGCAATGATCGGTCCCTTCGGGCGGTATGTCATCATCAGTGAAGGATATCACATTGTTGTTGAAAATGTGATCGACGAGATGTTGAAACTTTTTCATTATCCATGATGTCGGAGATAGGCTTCTTCTAAAACCTTTAACAAGACCTTCCTGATTCTCGGAAGTTAGGACCAAGTCCAAAATTGATATTTGTTGTGGAGCTTCTTTCAAGCTTAAAACCACCGTAGCTTCATTATGACCCACAACGCGGAGGAATTTTTCAATCTTCTCCATGGGTATTTTCCCCTTTGATTTGATGGTAGACTTCATCATCCGTTGGGGAAGATACAGTGGATTTTCCTTCGACAACATTTATGGCAGGTTGTATGTGAGGTGGATCCTTCACCCTCTCCATAATTCCATGGAACTTTCATGAAGCTAACTGTAAAGACCCAACTTTTATGAATAAAGAATAATTTTCTCGAATTATATTTTTGAATATTATGGTGTTGATTTGATATAATGTTATAGTTGTGGGTAATATTTACAAATTTTACAAAGTAAGCAAGTGGTTATATAATATTCGATTGGTCTGGGAATATTCTTTTGTGTCGGAGAAATATTAAATGACAACACAATCATTAGTGGACCCCTACGGAAGTATTGTCGTAGTTAGAAAATGACAAAATTATCTTTCTATAAAATAACTGGCCCGAAGGTGTTACCGTTAAAACTATTGAACTACCCGGTAGTAAAAAAGTGCGATGTCTGGCATGGTTGCATAGTAGCACGCAGTATTGATTATTGATGCTTACTTGAAAAGTCACTCGGTTATACTCAATTATTGCTACAATAATTGATGCATCATATCTCTTATATTATTGATTCAATTATTGTCACAAAGATATCATCATATAATATGTTATATTATTAAATCAATAATTGAGACGACAAGTTATAATATTAATGATTAATAATTGTTGAAAGATTAAATATGTGTTGATTAAAAATAAAATGATTTGTGGTAATATTTATTCAATCCTTGATGTATATAAAGAGTCTATTATGAGGCGTTTGTGGTGAATTTGGTTTATTCTATGGGGGCCCATATGTCATCATCTAAGTCTCTCTTTCGCCAATAGTAATTACCTTTACGGACATCAAACCACTTGTCGTTTCATATTACAAAAGTCCGAACCAATTGTCGTTTCACATTACAGGGCATCAAACCACTTGGTGTTTCACATTACTGAGCGTCAAACCACTTGGTGTTTCACATTCTGAAAAGCGCTCAAACCACTTGGTGTTTCACATTACGGCGCTAAACCACTTTTCTTTTCACATCACCGATCGTCAAGCAGCTTGCCTTTTCACATTGCAAGTGCTAAGCTAGAAATCTTCTATAAATAGAGGCCTAGTTCTTCATTATTTTTCACGAATTCATTCAAGCTATAGAGAGAAAAGTATAGAGAGAATAAGAGAAAGAAGAAAAGTATTCATTTACTACACTCTTCGATATTCAATCTCCTACTAATGTAAGGGGTGTTATTTCTTTTGTATTCATGAAGAGAACTTACATTATTCCATTATTTATTATTACATTGGAATAACTTTGTATCTGTGAACTACCCTATACTTGGTGAAATTCTTACATTATTCCAAATCTTTATTATTACATTGGAATATCACATCTGTGTGTTTCTGTGGGACTGGTTCCGATCTTTATTATTCATTAGAATATCACATGCATGCATTTCACGCCAGACACGGGCATCCGTTTGAGGTATTCATGACCTATTTTGGACCGGGCCGTTGTCGAGATTTGCCGCGATGGCATGGGATTAGAGTTTGTCTGAAGTCATTGAAGATGGGGCGATGCCCTCGGTCTTCAAGCTTCAACTTTCATCCGTTACCCATAAAATAGTCACTCGGATTGGTTAGTCTTGTGGGACATTGTTGCGTAGAGGCGTGACGTGGCATCATGTTTGACGAGATGACAATCTCGCCCTCACCGGCATTATCGCGGGATTAGGCGGAATAAAGTAGATGTTACTTAGGCTTCACGAGATTGGATTCTTTGCAATTTGTTGAAGGTCCTCATTGTCATCTTTGAGGCGTGCACGACTTCGATGTTATCACCGTGTCGATGCAGTGTTTCTCATTGTGAGCACCGAGATTAGTTGGTTTCATTTGAAACAAGCATTTAAAGGTTATCGCCAAAGCGCATTCCTTGGGGTTATCACCAAGGTTGGTAGCTATTCCCGTGGTTGGGGCGAGGGACCGATACCTCGGGGTCATCTCTCGAGATTAATCGATCTTCTCGGTGTGTGTGTTCGGTATTGTATCTGCTGAGCCCTCGGGGTTACATCCGAGGGTTGGAATTATTACTCCCGTTGCGATCCGGGGTTGATCTTTGAACTTCCTGTGAGTATCCGATATGGATTTGGATTGTCTTTCGGGGTTCCCTCTTAAAAGACGAATTTGTCCTCCTGCAATGTTAGTAACAGTAGTACAGAAAATTTCGAGTGTCTACAGTGTCCAATAACTTTTAAAAATAGGTTAATATGATGTTTACAGCATATCCAAAGTTGGATGTCATCGGACTTATGAGATATAGAGTAAAGTTTACATTACAACTACTATGCGTTGCTATGTGACTAATAGTTGATGTGTATGATTATATAATTGTGTAGGGCACGTGAAGTGCAGATAACTGTAAGCTGTTAAACTGTTATTGGTAAACAACGATCAACGCAAGTGTTTCAGTTCCTATTTGCTATGTGAATTTGATGATGAACTGTTTGAAATCTTTATTGCAAATAGCATGGTGTGTTATATTAATGTTGAAAGTATGAAATGTTAAAGTCAATTTATGACTACGTTGATTGAGTAATGAATGTTGATTGAGTAAGGAACTCAATCTTTATACTTGTTATATGAACTACAACATGTATGTTATGTTAGTTCAATGTTTATGAGATGTATATCGAGCATGTTATTATGTGTTATGTAATGCATGAAAACTGTTAGATTTTGTTGGGCTGTCGAGCTCAACCTTGCAAATAAGCACTTTTGCAGGTTAAAGATTTAAGGTAAAGTTATGTGCTACTTGAAAGATATGAATCAGATGTGATACTTGAAGATTTATATACTTTGGCTAAGTTATTAATATTTGAACCATGTTTAAAGTTCCAAATAATATATTAATGTTGAATTGTAATATCATTTTGCAATGTAAACTCTTGTAGTATTAAAATGATTCTGAGACAGTTAGATGTAAAGGTTGAAAGTTTTGGGAACGAGAATAGTTTGTAATAGAAAATTTTAATTATTCCGCAAATTTTAATGGTCGTATTATCGTTTAATGATGTAAAATTAGATGTTGAATGTATTGTTAACGACCGAAGTCGATAATTAAATTGTATGAATTTTGGGGTCATTACATTAATAATCATGGTTAGGGTTTAGGATAACCTAACTAGGATTTAATCTAACCAGTTAGGGTTAGGGTTTCATAATTAGGGTTAGAGTTTGAAATAGGTTTAGGGTTTCCTGATTTTGATGTTAGGGTTCCTAACTTAGGTTTTTACACAAATCCTAACAAGCACGACAAAGCGTTTTGTCAGTGTAAACACAACAAATCAGCTTGTCAAAATACATATACCGAAAAGTTCATTTTCAGGAGAAATATTTTAAGCACGACGTGTCAAGCACGTCAACTTTCGAACAAAAAATTATTTAACCTAATTCTATAATAAGGTTTATAATTAGACAATACACATTCAGAACGGAGAGATTTTATTTAATAATACTGAATTTACATAACCAAGTCTTATTAGGGTTTTTTTAGGTTTCACAACTTTGATCTGGTAGTAGGACCAATTTGTCCTACAAAAAGATTATGTATTTTAGTAATGACCAACACTAATAGTATGCATGCCATTCAATGTATCAATTTTAGGGTTTTTTAATGTTTTCCTGCAAAATAGACATTAGTTGTTTTGATGAAAGGATAGCATGACAGGATTTGATATATATATTGTGGGAAAGGAAATCACGCCTTGCTTATTTAGGATTTAGGGTTAGCTGAGGAGGAGAGAAATCCACGAAGAGCAGGGAATTAATTGATTGATTGATGAGGGGAGAATGACAGGTGGACGATTTCTCCAATGACAAGTGGCAGAACCCCTAGAATCCAGAAACCTTATTAGGGTTATTGGGATTCCAAGAGCCTTCTTCTTGAGTCCTCCCACTACTAGAATCTGAAAACCTTATTAGGGTTATTGGGATTCTAAGAGTCTTCCTGAGTGTTGAGAGAGAATGTCCAAGGTCCTTTGATCGTCCAAGAATCTAAGTCCTAAGTCTGAAGAGAGTTCCAAACCCTTTTAGTGCTTTTAGGTGGAATATCCAAGCCTTAAGTCACCAAAAGAGTCCCTCCCTTACTAGAATGGAAGGAGTATTTAAAGAGTTTCCTGGAATTAAGTAGTCACATGTTAGGCACATGTTTTCAGGAAAATTCCAGAAATACCGTTTAGTCATTAGAATAATGCCCATATTGCCCTGTCCTTCTAGCCACCAATCCAATCCCTCAATCAATTCCCAAAACGAGTCACCTCCACGAGTCTTCTGCCTCGGGACACGTAGAGGCTTCTCTTGGGTCTAGCACCTTTATTTCTGACTTTTTCGTCTGTATTTGATTAGGTTATGTGAATCCTAATTTACACATTTAATGAGGTCGTGGAATCCTAATTGTGCATTTAATTCAATTAGACTTTCTTTTCTATATAAATAAATCACAAATTTTTCCATTATAAAATTTTTTTTTTTTTATTTTTTAGGATGAGGATTTGTATTAAGATTATGTGTATATGTATTTATGTGGTAAATAAAAATATATTTATTACATGAATATTTATTTATTTGTAAATTTATTTTGAAACCCGATTTTGATTATTATAAAGTATATTTTTATAATAATTAATTATTATATGATAGAAATAAAAATTTTTATTAATTATTTTCCATGAATATATAATCATATATTATTTAAATAATATATGAAGTGATTTTTGAGAATAAATATAATAATTATTTTATTATATGAATTTTTTATCTGAATTTTTATATTATTAAGTTAATTATTTTACCTTAATTATTAAGGTTAAATATGAAAGAATAATCGATATATGGAATCAAACCCCTAATTTTGGATTATTGTCAAGGTATGAGAATAATAATATAATATTACATATATTTTGATTTTTCAGTCTTATGAATATATACGGTATATCCAGTATTGATAATGGTTGGTCAATTACTGTTGTATTTTGACCCAAACCCTAGTAATAATGTTAAACCCTAATTTGAGATCCAAATTAGAGTGTGAGATTATTTTATAAGTGTGTAATACAATTTATGTAGTGTATTAAATGTATTAATTAGGTAAACCCTAATTAAAATTAAAAAAACCCTAATATTTAGAAAACCCTAATAGTAATTTGGTAACCCTAATTACCAAAAGAATAAATCCTAATTGCTAAATTAGCAAAAGTCGATGATAATTATATGATCTAAACCCTAATGTTACTGTATAAAGTAATTAGAAAATTAATCTAATTAACAAACCTAAATTGTCAAATTTTAGAAACTAAAATTTGGTTATTTTATAATAAACCCTAATTGTATTTCTAGAAACCGTAATTATCGATATTTTAAACCCTAATTGCTTTATTAGCAAAGTTCATTATGATTAAGGGTAATAAACCCTAATGTTCATGTAATTACAAACTTAATTTAATTAACAATATTAATTTTTCAAGATTTTAGAAACTAAAAGTTATTTAATTTTATTTAATTAATTTTTCTTTATTATTTTTGTGCAAACCCTAAATTGGAAATCCTAGATTTTTGTTTACTTATAAAACCCAAATTGGCTCAAACCCTAAACACTAAAATGTCTAAACCCTAAACCCTAAGGCAATTTTCTAGAAATTTAAGGAAATGACAAAAATGTCCCTCTTATATAATTAAAGCTACAATCTAGGTTTTGACATTATAGGTGGTGGTTCACCAAACCAACAACTCCATTGACTTGAAAATGGCCAAACAAATCGGCCATTATACCAAATCATTCATGTATCAAGTTGCTATATAAATAGATTTATGGAGAGAAAATCACTTTTGTTGTTTAAAAAAAATGCACAAAAACCTACTCCACTCTCTTAAGCACCAAACCTCCAAAAATATTGATAATATATAGTCCACAATTGAAGCCCACGAAATCCAACAACAAATCAATAGCGGAAAAATCGAATTTAGCATAAAAGGTACAAAACCCTAGTTTAAATTACATCCAAAAATTCGGTGTTAGATGTTAGTTTTTGTTGTTAGAATATGTTGTATTTAGTCTCTAGTGATGATGCGGGTTGGTATTACATAGATTCATAACTTCAAAATGCTCAAATCATTGATTTTAGAAAATCTCGAAAAAAAAAAAATTCTAGAGGTCCGATGGTGAATGTCGGGCCCTATAACTCTTTGATCATTTATGATTTATGTTGTTTAAATGTTGTTATGTGTGCAGGGAATGGTGTCTTTAAGTTGCAAAAGCGAATTAAAGTTATTTGATGAACAAATTTGTAGTTATTCACGGTCAAATCTGGTTGGCCAAGCATTAATGAGGAAGTTTTACGGGCGATCGAGAACTTGCCCGAAATGTCCGACAGAAGTTTGGTTGTTCGGATCTTGTATCTTTATTAGTTTTTTAGTTTTTTGTTGCTTCTAGGTTGTAGTGCGGTATTAGTCTTTGTAATATTATGCCTTAATATCTCCTAAACAACAAGTAATCGACTAAAGTGGTAAATCAAAGTAGGCTAAGCGGCCATGATTTATTGCATTTTTTCGGAAAAACCGGAAAAATTTTTGACCAGATATCGACATGGTTTGACCAAATCGTAACTTTTGGATTCTGTTTATGTTATTTGTATTTTATGTAATAGATCTACTCTCTTGCATTCTAGCTACAACTGAACCCTTTATATCACAAGAACAGGTTCATGTGTTTACGTTATAGTCGATCAAAAGTGGTCATTCAATTGTTCTTCATTTACAGGTAAACCCGAAATGAAGAACGACTTCAACGACATCTTGGGCAGCTTAGATCTAGCTTATGTTAGGTTGTTAGATCATGTTGTTTATTAGGACATGTAGTCTTGAACTTTGTCTACGAAATCTAGCTTTTGTAATTCCAGAAACACAATACACGAGAAATTAAAGTGGGTCAAATACGGCCCTACTCGTAAGAATCTACTATGAAGATCTGGGTTTATGTATGAACATGAAGAACACCTATATATGACAGTTACATGCCGCTATAGGTAACTTTTAACGACAGACAGATTATTATTTTAGGAAATTAATTAATAAATAGAAAAAAATAGTTTTAATTATTAAAAATACAAAATAAATTATTAAAAATTATTTTAATATCCTAAAAATTATATTTTAATTATTTTAAATATATTTCATAAATATTTAATATTTTGGAATATTAAAAGTGATTAATTTATTTAATTATAATATTAAATAAATTATTTAAAAATGATTTTAATTCATAAAAAAAATCATTTAAAATTATCTTATGATATAAGAAAATATTTTGAGATATTTTGATAACTTTTAATATTATTTGATAATTTTCATTAATAAAGGAATATTAATGATAATTAAGTTATTTGTTAAATGAATTAAATAATTAAATTAAAAATGATTTTATTATATTAAAAATCATTTTAAATAATAAGAAGGTATTTAAAAATATTTTAAGTTATAAAATATAACTTTTAATATTTAAAGGTAAATTTCATTAATTAATGATTAATGATAATAAAGTTATTTAATAATTATATTAAATAATTTAGCTTAAAAATGATTTTATTATTATAATAATCATTTTAAATAAAAATAAAGTGTTTAAAGATATTTTAAGTTATAAAATATAACTTTTAATATTTAAAGGATAATTTCTTTAATAATTTAATATTAATGATTATTAAATTATTATAAATGATATTAAATTTATTTAATAATTATATTAAATAAATAGTTTAAAAATGGTTTTATTTATTTAAAAATCATTTAAAAAAGGGTATTAATGATTTAAAAATATTTTAAGTTATAATTATTGACTTTTAATATTTGGATAAATAGTTCATTAATATTTAAATATTAATGGTAATTATTTAATAATGATTTTAAATATTTTAAAAATCATTTAAGGGTATTATTAATACTTTAAAAATATTTTGAGTTATTATACATAACTTTAATATTTTGACAATGGTTTCATTAATAATTTAATACTAATTAAATATTAATGATAATAGAATTGTTTAATCTTTAAATCATTTAATAATGATTACGATATTTCAAAAATTATGATAAATGATAATAATTATTTAATAATTATTATAAGGCCATGAAAAATAGTGTGACTAATGTTTAAGTTATCCAAATGGATATTGAACTACGGTTTAGAGTCTTAGACTCGATAATTACCGAAAAAAGGCATCGGTGAATCGACATATTTCGAAAATTGATCTGGACTTAGATAATTTAATTGATATGTGTTTATTTGTGATTCAATGGTTGTTAAGATGTATGACAATGTGATTAGGAGGGTGTTGGTGTTTGATTATGAGTCAGCGATTGTTAAAAACATGTGTGATGATGATGTGAATAGGGAATGTCTTGTTATAAATAGCGGTTATATATATACGTTATGTTATACTAATCGGTAAAATGATCGATTAATGATAGGTGATTTCATAAAAGATAAAACTAAGTTGAGAATAGTAAGCGGTAGCATCGAGCAAGTATCCTAACTTTGCATTTTCTTTATGCAATGGATGTATGAGAAGTTCGAATTATTATTGTTATTATTATGCAGTTATTAAACTTATATTATATATGCCCATTGATTATCAACATGCTAGTATATGATAATTCGGATAAATATATTTTGTTTACGTTAATTTCTATAAATGATTATACAAGTGTCCCCACTTGGACAATCATTATTTTTCATCGCATGTTGATACCCTTTGATATACATATATGTTGAATTATATAAGACCTTTGTTATGAAAACCCGAGATATGAACATCCCGAAAATGGGAAAATTTTATGCGCCCAAAGGCGAAGACGAGAGCGAAACGATAACATCGTTCATATAAATGTAGTATTGATCAATCTGAGAGTACAACAGGTAGATCACCCTCAGTGCCCGTAAGTAATCATGATGGTTTCTGGATGAATTTCTGTTTAAACCTTTTGAAAATGAAAAACAATGTTCATGGTATGTCACGAAACCCCATATCTGATCAATACGTAGTTTCAAAAGTTTGAAAGAGGGTTGTTATGAATTATTATTGAGTGCAGATTACTTCACAACTCTTGACTAGTTGTAGAAGAATATTATTAAAAAACATTTAAATTCTTTCACCTATATATATATATATATTATTGGGCACTCAAATGCTCATCCTTGCTTAATTTAAATGTTTTCATTAAGTGTGAAGGACCGAAAAGTTCGGTAGAGGAGGCAAAGGAAAAGGAAAGCTAACCAAATAAGAATTGTGGCGATATTTGTAATAGTTTTATAAGACTATGAAGACTATGATATATATATATATATATATATATATATATATATATGACATGTAATGAATGTTTAAAGGTTACGTGCTTGGGAGAAAGACTACGATGTATATAAAACTTAAGTTAAGTTTTATATTATTGTTATTATTATTAGTATTATTCCGCTCATAGAAATGGTATCGTGAAGTCGGTAAAGCTACATATAGCCGAGCAGGCCTAGGTGGCCAAAACCTCATATGGCGAGAACCCTATAGATATTTTTTTTCAAGGGATGAAGGGAACAACCCCTAGGTGGCCGAGGCCTATATATATATATTCAAGGATGAAGAGAATGTTTCTAGGTTCTTTGAAGCTTCATACGTTTGAACCCTATAGATTTTTTTTATTTTTATTTTTAAACGGATGAAGGGAACAACCCCTAGGTGGCTGAAGCTTAAATATATATATTTTTAAGGATGAAGAGAACAGCCCCTAGGTGGCCGAAGCCTACATGGCTGAATTCTTTGCCAATCTCAGACTTTCCTCTTTGCCATGGTGAGCACTTCAAGTTCAAATACCTCCTTTCCTTGCTCTTTAGATCCCTTATGCCGAATTCTTTTTTCTTACAGGCCTTCATCGTTGAACATTCTACAGACTTGAGAACAACCAAGGAGGCCCCGTTTCTCAATGATTGGGGAAAGGCTCCCCTCCTTTGGTCTTTTCGACGTCTTTTGGAAGCAAGTCCAGACTTATGACCATACAACTTTTCCTCCACCAGAGAAGGAAGGTTTGTTTCTATATGCAGCGGCTTGTGGAGGTTGGGATGACTTCTTGTCTGATTCATCTAACCACCTTCAAGAATAGCAACATTGGATCAACGAGCTACTTGGGAATGCTGATTATATGGATAGCTGACATTCTTCTTGCATCCAGCTATGTAGGAACATTCGTATCTAATAGGACCATGGTGTTCTTCTATATGCACATTCATCACTGCTTGGGGTGAATGCAACTTTACTCTGGAGGATGTCTATGCCATCTATCGGTAAGCATTTGTCCCCTGCGCATGAGTCACGCCTTTGGTGAGATGATCGCGCAAAATATTGTAAGTATTGAAGTCTTGATTCCAGTGTCTGAACACTTCGCGGGGCTTGATGTTTTGCAAGCCTCGAAAAAAAAAGTCCTAGGATAGGGAACCTCTAGGGAGCAAACCCTAGAAGGCATGAAGAGACTTTCCTTCGCGTTTGGTTTATCAAAGGCTGACCTATAATAGGTTACTTTCATGGGCTTTTTGGCATGAATGTTCCTAGATCATCGCAATCTACTAGATGGGAAGTTAATCCAATCTTTTAATTAGAACGGATCTGAGTGGCGCCTTTCTTGAGCCTCGTGGGATAATGCTCCTCTTGAGTCCAGTAATGAGCAACCGATGGGATTGCCTCCTAATGGAGGGACTACACAATATACATTCATCGTGTCTCACCGCATACAATATGATGACATTGTGCGAAGCAGTAATATAAAGTATTGTAAAGAGACATTCATTCACATACATTCAATGTAAAGACAACATTCACACACATGCAGATAAAAGGGAATTGAAAAGATTGAAATGTGGCTTAAGCCCTCTACAAACCAGGAGATTTTCCTATTTTTGTTCTCTACCCTTTATGTGTTCTATATTTGATTTTATCTTGCTTAAAGGATGAGATTTTGGAAAGACCGACATATAATGTCGACGATTTGAAAAGTTTAATTTTTATGATTGGGTCGAATTAGGCAGAGCCGCCAATTGATATGAGTTAAAATGGATGTATTAACTCATCTGAGTTTTGAAAGATTTTTGCAATATAGCCCAATATGTGACTCTATTTAATTGGTCTAGAACTCAAGATTCATGGAGTTCAGGGGGGCTTGCTTAAGAGAGGGGAAGGTGTTAGTCACCCCCCCCTGACTTCCGTGAAACACGGTTATCGCTACTTTTTCATTCCCTGTGCATTATGTGTGTGTGTTTCAAAGCTTTGGATTGAAAAGATATTTTGTGCTTTGTTTGAAAGTAGTGTTATGCCTCTTTTTCACATATATACAAAGGGTTTGATTTATTGAAAAGTTCATTTTTAAACAGATAAAGCGTAATGGAAGTGATGTTTTGAAAAGTTATTTTCAAACCATTTCGTTCGCATAGGAATTAAGACATTTGATACTTCCATTTATTGTTGATTCGGATTCATCTGATTTTATTTAAGATACAAAGCATCTTTGACTATATATATATACAGTCCATTTCAAGGGTTCACCCCTTTATTTTACATATCATGCTCACCCCTTTAGCGACGGACCGAACCGTGACCCGGTCCGTCGTTAAAGGGGGTATGCAAGGTATCTAGGATCAAAAGGTATGCCATTAATCCTTTCCATATATATATAAATATATATTGTCAGACTTCTTATGGGCATGAGAGCCATCAAATTAAACTCGATCACTACATGCATGATTTTCACTATTTTGATACCTTAAATTTGGATAATCGTTTTAAGGCCCGACGGTTACATGTACAATGGGTTGCAAGCTGACTGTACAACTTAAACAAGTCCATCATTGGAACCGGGTCTAGATCCATTGATTAAATCATCGACCTTGTGGCTCCTAGGCTCTTATGACATCATTTCACATCTTGCACAATGAATATATTGAAATAAAATGCATATTTACTTTTAGACGTCGCAAAACAAAGAATTTGTAAGACCCCAACTTTTTAAATAAAGATTAAATTTTCTCGAAATATATTTTTGAATATTATGGTGTGGATTTGATATAATTTTATAGTTGTGGGTATTATTTATAAGTTTTGCAAAGTACGCAAGTTGTTATATAATATTCGATTGGTCGAAGAATATTCGTTTTAGCAGGGAATATTCGTACAACGGCACAATCATTGGTGGACCCCACAACGGAATTATTGTCGGATTGAGAAAACGATAAAAATACTTTATGAAAATAACGGCGGAAGTTTTACCTTTAACTGTTGAAACACCCGGTGTTAAAAGAAATGCGATTATACGGCATTGGTTGCATAGTAGCACACGGTATTGATTATTGATGCTTATGTGAGAAGTCACTCAGTTATACTCAATTATTGCTACAGTAATTGATGCATCATATCTCTCATATTATTGATTCAATTATTGTTACAGTATCATTTGCATAATATTTTATATTATTAAATCAATAATTGAGACGACAAAGTTATTCATATTATTATTTGCAATATTGACAATGTCTAAAAGTTACATCGAGGAAAGGTTTGGTCACCTAATTGCGGCGCCAATAAGGAGAAATCCTTATCGGAAAGCCCCCTCTTTCCTGGGAACGACCTGGTTGTTAAATATTGTGAGTTATAATATTAATGATGAATAAGTTCGTGTTGATTAAAGATGATATTGATAGTTCCATTATGTTGGGATTATTAGTGTTAGTGGAAATCGACATCTATTCCAATGATAATTGATGTCTGGGGGTTATATTGATAAATCGGGTAATTTATCGGATAAATGAGAAATTAATTGCTACTAATTCACATGCTTATATAACTATTTGTTCACATGTGTGTACTATTGAATCACATTCTTGTACTATTAGGGGAGTTGGTGCAAAATTGATAATACTTGCATGACTAAGTTAAAAATAGAGGTATAGATGAAGGTACTATGCTGTAATTCATATTTTTCACATGATTATACTATTGATTCACATGATTGAACTATTGATTCACATTATTTACTATTAGGGGAGGTGGTGCAAGTTTGATAATACTTGCAGGACTAAATTAAAAATTAATGAAAAGTTGGAGGTATTGTACTATAATTTTTCGAGCCCCAAAACGTGCAATTATCGAAACTATATTTTCCTATAAATAGAAACTCATTCTTTCTTCATTTCTCACCAATTCACAAAAGCTTTAGAGCGATTATTATAGAGAGAAATCATAGAAAGAAGAAGAGAAGTCTGCTACCTCACTATTCCAGTATCCAGTTTTTCCAAGGTAGGGAGTATTATTTCTTTCTTATCCATGAAGAGAACTTCTGTTATTCCATTCTTTATTATTCTATTGGAATAACTTTGTATATGTGGCTACCCTATACTTGATGAAATTCTTCTTCATTATTCCATTCTTTATCATTACATTGGAACATCCATGCATGCGTTTCTGGGACCTAGTTCCATTATTTATCATTCTGCTGGAACATCATATGCATGCGTTCTCTACGCCGGACTGGTTCCGTCTTTATTATTCTCGTTGGAATATCACATGCATATGCTTTTACGTACGAACTTGATTCCGCCTCTTTATTATTTTGTTGGAATATCTTGTATGTGCGTTTCTGGCGGGACTGATTCCGATTAATTATTATTCATTGGAATAACACACTGTGAGGTCTATCGCATGCACCGGTGATTTCTTTTGTTATTCCATTCCTTATTATACTCGGTTGGTTAAAGTTTTGACTTCTATACTCCATGAAATTAGTGGAATATCCTTGATATTTGCGCTTCATCCATATCTTTTCATGGAAATATTCTTACGAGCATTCTTGAATTTTACTCTACAAAGCGGTATCATGTTGACAATTTGGGCGTTATTAGTTCTGGATAAATTAATTCTTGAACTTGTTTTATTGAATTCTTATATATCATTGTCATCATCCTCACGCTTTATATTTTGTTGAAAGTCATCTGTGGCCTATAGTGCATGTAGATGGACTTGGTATGATTATGACCGAGGATTATTCGATTGTAATCATGGTAGTAATGTTACAAATGATGTGGAAAAAGTCCTCATTGACCCGTAGTGCATTGATGGACGAGTTGTTAGCATGATCGTGACCATTAATGAATACACAAATATTCTTGGCCCGTAGTGCATGGATAATTGTGGTCGGTGATACTAAAAGAATATCCTTGGAAAAGTGTGCGAGGTGATTCGATGATGTGGATTATTTATTAAAATTTGAGTCCCAATGATAAAAGTGATGAAAACCTTCTAAATCATAAAAGATAGTAGATTTTATTCTCTACTTGACTCTTTTAATGGATTGCTTGTTCATTGCAATTAAACTTGATGGTTGTTATATTATATCGGTTTAACAACGTCTGAAGGCTAACGATAATATATTACGCATTATCTTAGTCATAATATTTCCTCTCTTGGGCTAGTTGAGCTCACCCTTTTACTTTTATTGTTCTCTTGAGAAATGAGAACGTAGCGAGGACTAGTCGAGGAGCGGAGTGACGGACGGATGATAGCATTAGTAGTTCTCACTATTCAAAGTGAAATAGTGGAAAATAAATGTAATAATATTGAATTTGAGTTTGTATATTGTCTGCAGGCGACAATATTTGTATTAAAACTCACGACTTATGTTTTATCGTACTTTACCACGACAGTTGTATAATTAAGTTGTATTTGTATTCTGTACCATGTATTTGACGACTCAGAATAGGTGATGTATACCTGTTTTGGGGGCGTCACAGGATTCATCAGTTAAATCCTTGCATGCGCGTAGCCAAGCATCTCGTTTTCTCTAGATACAGATCTACGGTCACCTGGTTGCTTAATATTTACAAAACTAGAAAGTAAACTAAATCTATCTAGATCTTAGCCATTTTAGCTCAACGATTCAAGTTTTACAACTTTTGAACCGGTTAAAACCTAGATCTGGCTAGATCTAGTATAGATCTAGTCAATACACTTCAAATATTGACTATTTACGCAAATTAAATGGTTAAAAAGTAACATTTATGCAGTATTAACCAAGATATATATATATATATATATATAACACTTATATATATAGTAAAACAAGAAAAAGGCACAGATCTGAAGAGATCTTACAGCCTTGTAGGAGATGGGAAATCGAACTACTTTTGGTGCCTTTAAACTCGATTTCCACCGATTAAAACTTGATATGTTGCAGCAGATATGTATATGAGGGTTTGGAAGTGAGATTTGCAAGTTTAGAAGCAAGATTTGAGCAGTTTTGCACTATAAGATTTGGATTTCTCTCTCATGGGCCCTTCTCTCTCTTCCAAAACCTGTTATATGAGCTTATGGGGCCCTATATTTATAGGCATGGGCTTCCGCAGGTACACTTGAGGAAATGTTCAGTGGGCCCTGCCTCCTCGATTAATGTGTACCTCGATCTGCGCGCAAGCTGCTTAAAACATTCGTAACTTACAATCCATGAATTCTATGGAGATGTGCCATACCATTCCTGAAATCTCTTTCTGAGAGCTACGCAATGACATAGGGCTTGCCCTTTTTCGAATTTAGAAAGATAGGTTCATGACCAAAATGGCATATGCGGGCCTTAGTAAGAAGTCCGTTGAGCTATTTTTGCATAGTTTGCGATCGGAAGTGCTGTAATGGCTCTTTGTGACCTTATCTGCAGCTGTATTGTGGTTCTTGACGTTATTTTGTCAAAATGACTTTTTTGCCCTCCCGGGTTTGTCTCCATGGTTGATGGGCTTTTGGCTGTCTTTCGGGGTTGTCTCTGGGGTTTGATTGCAGCTGATTCTCTTCTTCCTCAAGGTTGTCTCCGAGGTTGATTTGATATCTCCCAGGGATGTTTCCAGGGTTTGATTTGATATAATTTCTCTAGGGTGTGCAAAAGATATTTTTGCCCTCCTGCATGATTAATAACAGAAAATAAAAATTTCAAGTGTTTACACTTACATTTGACAACATATTATTATTCTTAAAAGTCTTCATTTTAAAAGTATATCTCAAACTTTGAAATGGAGGGAGTATATAGTATTATAATTATATTTTATTTTAATTTATTTAATTAATTAAAAAATTATAAATTAAAAAGTATTTATATAAAATAATTTTGCCTATCTGAAGTTATATCTTAAATCGGTCGTTGTATGCAACTTAACCAAGCTTGGAAGGTTCAATAAGAACACATTAACTTGGAAGCATATTCTAACTTAGAACCGGCCCACAAAGAATAACTTTAAAAAATAAAATAAAATAAAAAACCTAATTTCTACTTGAAAAAATTAAATCCCAAAAAATCAATCTTTCATGAAGACTTCAAGAACCTATTAGATAAAAAGAACACAGAGACTAAAAACATATAACTTTTAACTCTGCCATAAAAATGAAACCTATAGTCACATAAGAGAAAAGGTGTTTATAACAACTCAAACAATCTGAATTAAAATACCAAGTATCCTTTTTCTTTTGTTCTTTTCTTTTTTTTTTTTAAGATAAATATTAATCATATTTATTGAACAAATATTAAGCATGTTAGTGAATAATAGATACCATTATGATATATCAACCAGACTAAAGTGAAAGATGGAATTTTTCCTTCAAGAAACAACTATAATTATAATAAGACAATATTAAATAATCAATCCGTTTCTGGTGCATATCCCTTTATTTTACATACTCTGTTCATCACTTTTAGCGATGAACCGGGCGACGGTTTGGTCTGTCGCTATAGAATAGATAAATGGTTTATATGTTATGGCGACGGTTCGATGCGTCGCTAAAAGCTAAGACGACGGTTCTCTGATATACGCGACGGACCAAACCGTCGCTAAAGATAGTGAGCAAAATCTGTTAAATAAAGGGGTATGTACTTGATCCTCTCTAATTAAATAATAATCTAAATAGCTTAATGATTAGTACACTA
Source organism: Panax ginseng (assembly GCA_020205605.1). Lineage (NCBI taxonomy): Eukaryota > Viridiplantae > Streptophyta > Magnoliopsida > Apiales > Araliaceae > Panax > Panax ginseng. Next base: position 97,694,919 of record CM035148.1, read on the forward strand.
ACAACCATTGAATTAGAGAGGTATTGATGTGCAATCTACTTCTAATCTCTATACGCACCAATTATGAATTAATATAAATTCAAGGTGAAAAGAACAATAACTATTATGAGAAATCATTCAAAAGTAATTGAATGTCTGTAATGTATGTTTCTCTTTTTATTGGCATTTTATCAAACACGTAGTCTACAACATACCATAATTTATAGTTTGCATAGTAAATTGTGATGGAGGGTTATCCTTTTTTACAGAAACATAATTTATAAGTAAGGATTAAGAATTGGAAAATAAGAAATCGCTAAAAGTAGAATCTAATGGGACCTGCAAATAAGGTGAAACCGATAACAGAATAATGATAAATGAATCTTATTAGTTATTATAGCTTCCTATCTAACGTATATGACATACGTCAAATACTTAATATTACTATAAATTTTCGTCTGTGATAATGTTTAAAGGAAATACAAGTTGACCTCATTCTTCTTTCACAGCTGATCAGGACAGCCAATTGACAAAAGTTATATATCCCTCGTAATCCACAAAAAATATCAAAGATCCGTTTTCAAATAGATTTAAACTTGTTTTTGAACAAAAGAAGGTTTGAACCAGTGCTAATAAATAGTGTGTGATCATGCATGTATACTTTCAAGCTCGGGGAGGCCAAAAAAGATGACTCAAAAGAACAGTTGAAAGGGGAGGGGAGAAAAAAAGGATCAGCAAGAAGGCTATTGTCAAACCAAATCAAATTGTGTAAGTAATAATAACTTGGAACAGATGGACGGCCACCTCCATGTAACTCTCAGTTTTTCCTTTGCCCATAACTACAATTTTCATGCAGGTATTTGCACTGATCTCCATAGTAACACCTTCCTAGAGCATAGTATCGACACAGCTGCTTTTGTCCATTCATCTGTCTTCTGAAAGGGCTCTTTGTTAAACTACTACTCATGCTTTCTTGGTAGCCATGGTTTCTTACTGGACCATTCAAATGATTGAAGATTGTACTTTCTTGGCAAAATTGCACTCCGAATTGATTGGAGTTCGTATTTTGTTCCTGAGAGATTGTTTTCAATGCGCTCTTTGAAAAGTTAGAGTTGAAATTTTGTCGATAATCATTAAAATTATAATTCATGGTAGTCAAAGGCTGCCTCTGACAAACCCGCTGTGGTGGCACATTTGCATGTGAAAAGAAACAGGTCCCTCCATAGGGAGCTTTTAATGGAGCTTTAGATTGCCAGAATTCCTTCTGCTGAACATTTTCCACTTGACTGGTCTTCTGCTTATCCGGTTGCAATCTCTCTTTTCCTAAATTAATGGGTAGAAATTGAAATGTTGGATGCAAATCCTGCTGCTCGTTTGGTTGCCGACTGGGTTGCTGTGAAATAATTGGTAGAGATGGTAATGTCTTTGATGAATTCTCTCTCATTTTTTGGCTCTGATATTCTGTTTTCACCCTGTGAAAGAAAAATTCTACAGCTCATTACAAGTATAACACGACACAATGTCGAGCATAAAAAGTTTATATGGTACAAATCATATGCAAGCAACTTATGTTCCATGCAATCACACTACCTATTTGCTTTTAGCGTCTTTCTCATTTCCTTTTCTTGAATCCGCGTGTCCCTATTCAACCGGGCAACAGATCCTCTAGTATGCTTTTCTAACAAAATCTTCTGCCTCTTCCCTTCATCTTGCCACCTCTGTAGTTGAGTTAGATTATAGACAACGCAATGTTGTATGAATCTATGGTAAATATCAGTACCAGAATTAATAAATATACATGTGGAACAGACCTGTCTCATTGTCTTGAACTTGTAAAGGTTTCTGCCCTTGATGAGAAGGGGATGAAGGGATGGGAGTGGTTTCTCACCTTTGCTCCATAAAACTTCAATCTAATCAGAGTTGTCAAATAAGAATGTGTTTAGCACACATCATAAGAAAGTGTAAACACACATCATCTAATCCTTATGACATATAAAAAAGTTCACAATAAGAATGCTGAAGCCTAAACTTCTGCACTTCAGACACATTTCCTCGTTTGTTCCACTTGCTGATTGATAAGTGGATTTTATATCCACGATTCGATGTTCATTTTAAGCATAATCGTTGTTAATTCTTTGCGTTCATGTTCATTCTTACTTGTTTCGTGTTATTTTGTGTGTAGGGTGGTTGGGTTGGTGTGGCGAATGATAAGAAAAGGAGGCATTTGGAGCATAATTGGAGCAAGTGTGGAAAATGACCAAAGTCAGAAAACAGTAGCCATGCCCGCCGGGGCGGGCGTTTTATATGTTGATACCCCCGCCGGGGCAGGGGTGCCGGATCCTGAGTGTCCTGTCTTGCTTGAAACTCTGCTGGAACATGGTTTTTAGTTTGTTGAATGTGTTTGGACTCTAATATACATGGGATTTCGGCCAGGACTTCATGTGGGATATATATTGCTCAACAAACAACGAATTAAGGAGGATGAAAAGCAATTAACATCAATTAATCACAGAATTTGATAGCGAGCAACGGAGTGGATATTTTGAAGAACGATCGTATTGATTGCAGATTGAGACTAAAGTGAAGGGTGTTTTGCGTTATTCTTCTACTTTAGTTTATTTCTGTAATTGAGAAGATGATATCTTTGATTTATTCAGTTTTTATTTCATTTATTATGAACTAATTACTTTTTAGGCTTAAGACGGAGCTTTAAGTGGAACGATAGTTATGTAATCTTTGATTTCAGTTTAATAAGCTATTATCCGGTTTATCTATATTAATTTGAGCGGGATGTTTTTGACTTTTGTGAATAAACAAAATCTTGATTAATGTTAGGGTAGAGATATGCTTGACATCGCATGTAATCAGAAAAAAAACTTGAACTTCAACCTTCTTTAATTGTAACTCACATAAAGATATAGTGAGTTAGTGAATTAAGGTGTTTAATGTAATTCTATCTTAATTGTGGATTTGGGTTAATACGGTATTAGTGTATCGAGAGATGACTAGTTTTACATGCGTGTTCTTGATTAATAAACTGGGATAGTGAATTAAACTGGAATAAATGTGTAATAATCTAAGTGATGCGTAGAGTGAAGTCGAAAACCTAATTCTTCATTATTTGTTTGAAAATTCAATTTTTAGTGTTTATTGATTGTGTGGTGGTTTCAATAGTTTTAATATTGTTAGTTACAAACTGGAAATTGATTAGTTTAATAAAATTAGGATTAATAGGAAATTGATAATTGTGAGGTTTAAATTCTTACTAAGTCTATGAAGGAACGATACTCTACTTACTATTAGATTACTTGTTGGCCACGTATACTTGCGTGTTGTGCGTAACTAAATTTTACCCAACACTAATTCAGTCTAATTTGTTCAATGAATGGTAAAAATGAGCATTAATCAGACAGTTTTTACATAAATTCAATTATGGGTTGTAAGAAAGTTCAACTAGTTTAACGGCACTACTGCCTAATGCTCCCTTTTTTACCCTTCATAGAACAATATGGCAGTGTTTGTTAGGATAATCTGTAATAAAAATTTTTGAAATGGAAATAAAGATCCCATGAAACTCATACACGAACCAAAATCAATCACAGTTTCAGCAAAATAAAAGTAGAACTAGGAGTACTTTCTACTAATGGCACACAGCTCAGCAATTTTACATGTTTATGCATATTTGTGGTCCAAGTTAGATACCGTAAATGTATGCTGTTGCTTGGCAGCACCATAGCTTTCTTTCACAATGCGCCCTGCTACAACCCTTGTACCACATGGAGGACCATTGGCACTCCTCGATGCAATGTTGAACCTGAAAAAATCATAAGATAAGCAGCAACCACCAAGAATTTGCTGCAGTTTCCTACATGTATTACGGTTAATCCAGATGATTAAAGTTAAATCATCTAAGCTGTAAATATTCAAAGTTTTGCAAGTGAAAAAGTGGATAAATTGCATTGGTTTAATAACCAAAACCTACACGGACAGCAGAATAGGGTAAAAATCCAACATTATTTCCAGAAAGTTTATGCTATTGATGTCAAACAGTTCCTACTTCCCAAGTGTGTATAGTGGAAAAGTTGTGTTAGACTGTTCTGATAATCTGTAATGGTAGGAAACACAGTTGCAGACTTACATTTCATAAACATTTTGTTCAAACATAACAACATCCCCTACGCATGCATCACCTGCAAATAATCAACTATAATTTAAAAGATAATATACTAAAATACACCAAATCAGTGACCATACGTTGTGGGAAGTGGAAATTTCAGAGTGAAATTTCATGAAGTATAAATGCATGAGCTTTAGGTCCAATTGTCATATACAAGTAAAATTCAAGATTAAACCCTCTAATCGGTTGACAGGATCAAAACCACAACTATAAATGCATGAATTGTGAGCTTTTACCCTATAAGACATCAACTTTAGAAAGTATAATACACCTTTACAGTTCACTATAAAACTTGATGCTGGGTACTTCTTTTCTCCACCGATGTTCGTAATACTGAGATAAAACAATAGAGAGCTTTAGCAATAGAATTAAAGGCAAAACTCATAGATTCCAGAAGGAAACATGTGCCTATAAAACAATCAAGGATTGCACAAAGAAATGAACTTACTCAAGATGCTCCTTTATGCGCCAAATGAGAGTATCCTTGTTGCCTGTTAATCTTAGTCCATTTTTCCTTAAATAAAGCTTACATTGATCAACTTTTAGTTTATCTATCTGACCAACTGCAACAATGAAATCACTTATAAATCAGAGCATAAACATAAACATATAAACAATATATCTCGTTTACAGTACTACCTTCCAGTTATAAGATCACTATTCACTTTTAAAAGTCTATTGAGGATGTTTTCAAATTTAAAATTAAGATGATTTATTAAAAATTATGAAACAATAAATCTATAATGCTATACATTTTTTATAGTTTTCAATATTCATCATTGTATTCACTAAAACTAAAAGAGTTTGTGCCAATTCTGAGTTTGAAAATGTCATGAGTTTGACTTCAAAAAGTCATGATCATAAATGTTTGAACGGGAGAATTTATTTCTACTTTGACCATTAATAAATTTGACTAACCCTCAATGATCTGTTGAACAATCTCATAACATTTTTGGTCTTTTTTATCAAGCTCCGGCACAATCAATTCTGGGTCTTCCTCAGTTTCTTCCTCCATTTCCTTGGAGATGCTGTATCCGGAAAAAAAACCCATAAAACCCAACATTTAAAATGAGTTTCTTAAGTTAATAAATCAATAATACGCATAACTTTTAGAGAAATACTCACCCAGACTTGGCTTTGTTCTTGATTGACAGCTTAGAAAAGCTTGCTTGAGTCTCCTCAAGAATATCAAAGCTTGGGTCTTCTTCGGAATCATTGGAATCGTATGTATCGGTGTCTGATTCACCTTTTTCGCTGTGGTCTTTTTGCTCAGAAATCGCCATTTTTAAGATCTGTTTCAACCGAAATCTATCAATAACTATCTTCTAGATAATCTTGTCGCAAGAATTTTGGGGTAATTTTATTCGTATATTGAAAGATTTTGTTTAGTGTTTTTATTTTTGAATCATATAATTTGATGGTTGCAGAATCGAGAGCAACGGTCACAAGAATTTTGAAATATTGCGGAATGTTCGTGGGCTGTGCTAAAATAATACCTACGTATTATAGGTCTAATCAGATCCTAATGATTTCTGCGTGAGAATCTTGTTGTGGAATTGATAACACATTAAAAATGAGTTTCAATAGCTCACAACATTTTTTTTTGTCGTGTATTAAAACCTCGTTTTGACAGGAATTTTTTTAGAAGTTGAGTTCGTTTGTTGGCTATTTATTGTTAGTTATGAGGGTCATGACTTTTTTTTATGATTGTAATAGGTTGGGTGTTAATTTAGTTGGAACGTTTTATAAATCATTTTTTAGTGCTTTGAAATCGATAGGGTTATTAATCTTTATATATTTGTCAAAGGCTAATAATATTATTCTTTGCTCTTCAAAAAAATAAATCCAACAGACAATTTTTATCCTATTAAAAAAATTGAGTTTTCATTGTGATTCTTTAATCCAATTGAAAAAATTAAAGAAAAAAAATTGGGATAAACAATTTGGGGAAAATTTGAATAAAGGAAAAAAACTCAATTGAAATTTGGTTAATCCTAAACTTTGACATGCTCTGGGAAGAACAACAAACAAAGCAAAGAAGGAAAGGAGAGAAAACAGAAAAACAAAGCAAAAAAAACGAAGTAAACGGCGTTTGGTGGCTTCCAATTTTCTGTCAACTTGTAAAAAAAATTCCTATCAAAACGACGTCATTTTGATACACAGACAAGTAAAGGAGTTGTGAGTCATTGGATCTTTTTTTTGCTGAATTGTCAACTCCACAGTAAAACTCTCACAAGATCCTCACAGAGAAATATTCATAAAGGATCCGGATCCAGGTCGATTACGAGCCTGACTTATGTACTAGTAACTCATAAAAGAATTTAAATTTACATTTTCAGTTTGCCACGTATTGATAGATGATCCGACTGATCCTTTATAGTGAAAACTAGCATTTTAAACCGTGCAAAGTGCGGGTAATTCAAGATAAATTATGATTATTTGAAATAATAATTTATAAAAATAATTTTTTTTTTATAATGTTATTAATTTTTTAGTAATATATGTAGGTATTTTAAACATGTTATTTGGTTAATTAAATGAATTAGGAAAAAATAACAAAAATGTGTTCTTTATGGGAGTCATATTCTAAATCAATGGTAAAAAAAATTAGTCTCATTTTTGCATCAAAATAATATTGCGTTGACTAACCATATACACATTCAAACATCTATCAGTATCTATAATACATAAAAACTAAACTCATGCTTCGCACGGGGCATTTAACTAGGTGGTAGAAATTGAAATGTTAGATGCAAATCCTTCTGCTCGTTTGGTTGTTGCCTGGGATGCCCTAAAATAATTGGTAGAGATGGTAATGTCTTTGATGTATTCTCTATCATTATTTTGCTATGATATTCCGTTTTCATCCTAAGAAAGACAAAATCCTACACCAAGCATAACACGACACAATGTCGAGCATAACAAGTTTATACAGTACAAATCATATGCAAGAAACTTATGTTATGCGCAATCATACTACATATGTGACGCTTCCAAGTCCGTGTACTTTCAAACACTGAATATGGTGCTCACAGTACTTCCCATTCAATACATATATATGTGAAATTTTAAAGATATAAATGTAATTACTATATTATTACATTACATATCAGTTTACTTCTAGGTTCTTAGACCTTTACAAATGCAAACTATAATATTATCCAAAATATTACATCAAGTAGTAATATTAACATTAATACATAACATTTTCTATTCATTTACTTTTCATTTCCTTTTGTCTTTTCCAGATCTTCGATCCACTCGAGTTTAGGGAAAAACATTTATTTCAAGTAAGAGTGAACAATTAATTGCTCAGCAATTGATAAAATAGTTGAATAATAACATCGCATGAATAGAAAAAATCTTTCTCTGAAATCTTCAACAATTGAACAATAATTGTGAATAGCTCGAATAAACAAGAATAGAATTATTTTATCTCATTTAACATCTTTAACATCATACTGAGTGGTCACACTAAACCTTCGAACATTTTAACAAGGTTTAAGTTTTTTTCAACTGTAAACTAAGCGAATATTAACAATCACAAAGACTGAAAACATTTTCTTTGGAGTATTTTAGGGATCAACCTATCATATCATTTATATTATGCACAACATATTCTTTACTAGACGCACAAATGTCTACTGAAATTATAACGTCCGATACGTTTTTTTCCTTTATTAGGGTTGTTCATCTCAGTGTAACATCAGAGTCTGCACCAATTCAATTTGGTTTAGATTAGCTCTACTTCGCATCAATGAATTTAAAGAATTTAATATCTCATCTCATCATTTGTCTAGCCGAAACAAATAGCATAGACATGCTTCTTAATACAGTACATGAACAAACAAAATTTATAAGCTTTAACGGTTCAATAATAAAACATTTCTTCTCAATTGCACAAAGTGCGGATGTCGACACCAGAAAGATTTTAATCTCCCTTTTCCTAAGTGTTTCTTACCCTTTACGTTTTCTATGTGAGATTGTTTGATCTGAAGGGTGAGATTTTCAAGAAAAGGCCAACATATAATGTCGACGATTTGAAAAGATTGATTTTAATTGGTCCGAATTAGACAAAGCCGCCAGTTGGTATGAGTTAAATAGTTGTACCAACTCAACCGAGTTTTGAAAGGTTGCAATATGGCCCAATATTGGGCTCTATTTAATTGGTCTTGGAAATCGAGATTCATAGAGTTGGGGGGCTTGATTAAGTGGGGAAAGGTGTTAGGCACCCCCCCCCCCCCCCCGACTTCCCTAAAATACGGTTATCGCGCTTTTTGTTCCCTAATTTGTGTGTATGTGTGTATGTGCATTGCAGTTAATTGAGCCTAAGTGCTTTATTTGGAAGTAGTGTTATTCCTCTTTTGCACCTATATACAAAGGGTTTGAATTGTATAAAAGTTCAATTTTAATACAAGGCATATAAAATGATGATTTAAAAACAGGTTTCAAACCCTTATGCTCACATAGTAATTGAGACATTTGATACTTTCATTTTATTTTGTATTCGACTTATTCCGATTATATTCTCGAGATGTGAAGCATTTTCGACAAAATAATATATATATATATATATATATATATATATATATATATATATATATATATATATATATAAAGTGTCGAGCTCTTTATGGGCATGAAAGCCATCAAAGTATGTCCGAGCACCACACATGATATTTTCACTATGTTGAGACCTTAAATTCGGATAACCGTTTTAAGTTCCCTTTTATTTACATTTACAAAGGGTTGCAAGCTAACTATACAACTCGAACGTGTCCATTATGGGAACCGAATCTAGGTTCATTGATTTAACCACAAATTAAATGATTCTTAGGCTCACAGAATATTAATTATTTACAAGCTTGCACGATGGATAAATTAAAATAAAAGGTATATTTAACTCTAGACGTTGCAAAACAAGAGATTCATCAGTTAAATCCTTGCATGCACGTAGCCAAAGCTTCCAGCTTCTTCTAGATACAGATCTAGAGTCGCGTGGTTGCTAGATATTTACAAACTAGAAAGAAAACTAGATTTAAATAAATCTTAGCCATTCTAGCTCAACGGTTCTAGATTTAGATAAATCTAGTCAACAAACTTTGAATATTACAGATTTACATCAAATAAATGGTTAAAATAATATTTAATCACAATGATTAACTATATATATATATATATATATATATATATATATATATGTCGACGTCATGATTTTTATTTGTCCCTTTTCGTTACTTGTTCTTTGGTGTTCTCATGTTAGGTGAGATTTGTTTGAAAAAATAAGTGAAAAATGTCCGACATGTATCATGTCGACGATTGGACTGTGAGAGTCGCTAGTTGATTTTTTATATGGTTGTACCAACACAACCGAGAAAAGGTATGCACATTGACCCAATGATGTGACACTGCTAAACGGGTCGGTGAAACTGAGATTCATTAGGGTCCGGGGACTTGATTATGCGGAGGGAAGGTGTTAGGCACCCCCCGACATCCGTGTTACCACGGTGACCCTCACTTTTCAAGAAACTGTTATATGAATGTGTGTGTGTGTGTGTGGATCAATGTGCAATTATTCGGAAGTAGTGCGAGGCCTCGTTCGCACCTATATACACAGGGTTTGAATTTATGTAAAAATTCAATTTTAGCAAGATATGGCAGTGATGTTTTATAAAAGAGGTTTTTTAAACCCTTGTGCTCAATAGTAATTAAGACCTTTTACACTTCCATTTTATTTAGTGTTCGGCTTGATTGATTTTATTTTCGAGATGCGAAGCATCTATAAGAAACTAATGTACAAATTAATGCCGATTTCCTCGTGGGTATGAAAACCATCTGAGGAAATTCAGACACCGCATAATAAATTTACAAGCTGCTTACAGCTGAAAATGTCCATAACGGGAACCGAATCTAGATCCAATAGGTTGAATTTGTGATCAGATGATTCCTAGGCTCACATGATGCTACAATTTGTATGAAAGCAGTAAGCAGGTATATATATAAGTTGTAAATATATATACAGACATGATCAACCACCACGAAGCACCTCCATGGGGGATCAGAAAATATAAATAAAGATGCAAAAGCTATCAACCGCCACGGAGGAAACTCCAAGCGGGACAAAACGTAAATAAAGGTGTACAAAGCTGTGACGCCCCCAAAATTAGGTATACATCACCCATTCTGAGTCACCAGATACATGGTACAAAATTCAAATATAACTTCATTTATACAACTGTTGAACTGTTGTATAGAATACGACCATAATTAATTGTGAGTTTTAATACAAATGTATGTAACTCTCATGGTGCCACGACCACAACCTTACAATGGTAATTTACATAAAAGTATAGTCAAAAACTGTTTTAGAAATTAAAATTTTTGGGAAGTGCTCAATGAAACCTTCGTACATGGGAGGCCATGCGTCTAGGTTATAATAGATATCATATGTCCACAGAATTATCCTTGGTTGACCTAATAGACCCCAAAGAAAAACAAGAAGATTACTATCATCTTCTTTCCAATGGTGAGTCTTCTCTTGACATATAACTATCTCCACTGTCTCCAAGTGAATATTATATTTCAAATAAACTCCAAGATCATATAGGTAGTGCCCGTAGATATACTCAGCAAGTGGATGCGCACAACCCTGTCTTATGATAACACGAGGTTGTATGTCATTAGACATCTTGTATGATAGTGGCAAAACACCCTTCCAAAGTTGGGTTCACCTCACCCTATTTGATTCACCAAATATAACTACTAAATGATGTATAGAATACAACACACTTTTCTATACTTGTTTAGGAGAACCTCCACGACTAGAGACCACCGTTCTATCCTCATATCCCCGGCCAACCAAGAACACTCTTATTACCCGAAAGGAATTGTGAAGCAGAAAGGGTGAGCACAACTAGCCCAATAAAGAATATCATGACTAAAGCTAATTTACATCATCAATAGCCTTCATTATTAATAAATCAGAGATTTAGAACATATGGTAGATGATAAAACTTTTCAATCAGAGATTTTTCATGAATACAAAAGAAAGAATACCCCTTACGAGTACAACAAATAATATCACTTACGAGTACAATAAATAATATCCCCTACGAGTACAACAAATAATATCCCCTACCTTAAAAAGAAAAATATTTCGACTGGTAGGGCGGGAATATACTTGAAGAAAACTTGCACTATCTTCTACGCTCAAAGCTTTCTTAAACTCTAAAGAAATACGCTCGAGAATACAGAAGAAGAACTTTCTCTATAGTTTCTCTCTCTAGAGTTTTAGTGAATTCGTAAGAAATAATGAAGGAATGAGCTTCTATTTATAGAAGAATGGACTGAATAGTAACTAATTCATGAACGATCCAAATTGATTTACTTTTAATCGGACGGTCCATATTGATTTAATAAAATATTCTAATAAAACAAAATCTTTTAAATAAAATATAATATATTCTATTTATAATCTAATAAAATGAATAACTTTATAAAAGTATTTTATTTTATATAAAAAGATTTTACTATTCAAACACTAAGCATGCACTATGCAAACACTATGCAGGCACTATGCAAACACTATGCATAATATAATATTATATATTCTATTTATAGTCTAATAAAACAAATAAATTTATAAAAGTATTCTGCTTTATATAAAAGATTTTACTATGCAAAACACTATGCATACTTCATGGAAACATTCATGCATAATAGAATATCATATATTCTATTTATAGTCTAATAAAATAAATAACTTTATAAAAGTATTCTGTTTTATATAAAAAGTTTTTCTGTTTTATTACATTAATAATACTAATAAAACAAAACTCATCATCATTATTATTATTCACACTATTAAATCGACTGTGTCGCTCTAGGAAAGAGGGGCTTAATAAGGATATCTCCCTATCAAGGCGTGCAATTAGGTGACCAAACCTCTCCTCGCGTAACTTCTAGACATCGTTAATATTACAAATAATAATCTTAATAACTTTGTCATCTCAATTATTGATATAATAATATATAAAATATCGATAATAATTGAATCAAATAACGTGAGATACTATGCAAGCAATTCATCGTAGCAATAATTGAACAAAAATGAGTGACTTCTCACGTAAGCATCAATAATCAATACCGTATGCTACTATGCAACCACGCCAGATTCAGATTTTTACTACTTCAACAGCTTTTAACGGTAAAAACTTCCATAGTTATTTTTATCAAAATATTTTTATCATTTTCTTAATCCGATAATAATTACATTGTGGGGTCCACTTGATTGTTACCGTCAGCATTTGGATATTCCCTGACAAAAAGAATATTCCTCGACTAATCTAATATTCCCCGACACAACGAATATTTTATATCAACTTGCTTAGTTTGCAATTTTTTTTTTCAGATATTACCCTTAACTTTAAACTTTTATCAATTTAACTATTTACCAAAATAAAAAAATTGAATACTTTTATTTTTTAAAATTCGGGGTCTCACAATCTCCCCTCATGAAATTTCGCCCTCGAAATTTACGTACGTACCTGATATTCGAAGAGATGAGAATACCTTGCTTTCTTTTCAGATTGTACCTTCCTGGTTATATCCTCTGTATCATAATTTTTCCATTGCTCATATCCTGTATTTCAAATATCATTCTAGAATATATCTTCAAAACAAAGGTTAATTGACATATCACAAAATTGTCAACTTATCAAGTAAACAATTTTAGCTTAGGTAAGTCACACACTAATAAGTATATAACCTCGCCTCTCCCTCCTAGTTCTAGACTCTTATCTCCGCCAAATAATTACCATATCCCTAAGCTCGATACCAAATGTGACGCCCCAAAATTAGGTATACATCACCCATTCCGAGTCGCCAGATATCATGGTACAAAAATTCAAATACAACTTCATTTATACAATCATTGAACTGTCAGATAGAATACGACCACGCTTAATCGTGAGTTTTAATACAAATGTATGTAACTCTCATGGTGCCTCGACCACAACCTTACAATGGTAATTTACATAAAAGTATAGTCAAAAACTGTTTTAGAAATTAAAATCTTTGGGAAGTGCTCAAGGAAACCTTCGTACATGGGAGGCCATGCGTCTAGGTTATAATAGATATCATATGTCCACAGAATTATCCTTGGTTGACCCAATAGACCCCAAAGAAAAACGAGAAGATTACTATCATCTTTTTTCCAATGGTGAGTCTTCTCTTGACATATAACTATCTCCACTGTCTTCAAGTGAATATTATATTTCAAATAAACTCCAAGATCATATAGGTAGTGCCCGTAGATATACTCAAAGAAGTGGATGCGCATAACCATGTTCTTATGATAACACGAGGTCAGATGTATTAGACATCTTGTATGATAAAGGGCAAAACACTCTTCCAAAGTCAGGTTCACCTCACCCTATTTGATTCACCAAATATAACTACTAAATGATGTATAGAATACAACACACTTTTCTATACTGCTTAGGAGAACCTCCATGCCTAGAGACCACCGCTCTATTCCCCGTTATCCCCGCCGAATTCCCTAAGAACACTCTTATTACCTCGAAAGGAATTGTGAAGCGTAAAGGGTGAGCACAACTAGCCCAAGAAAGAATATCATGACTAAAGCTAATTTACATCATCAATAGCCTTCATCATTAATAAATTAGAGATTTAGAACATATGGTTGATGATAAAACTTTTCAACCATAGTCATAATGAACGAGCAATCCATTAAAAGAGAGTTAAATGAGCACCATAAGGTCTATTATCTTCTCCATATTAAAAGTCCACCAACAATGTTTTATCCTCAGAAAATAAATCAATAGCCCTCGCCCACAATCATATGAATAACTCATAATCATAATTGTGGTTCTAAATTCTTCTTCGCAACTGTGACGAAGATAATTTTCATCACCTATCTTCACCGAAACATCAAAAATCATGGTTATACCAAATCGAATTCCTCGCTCATAATCATATTAATAAATTTATCTTTGCACTACGACCAAAGATATTCATTAACAATTCATCTTTTGCACTACATGCCAAAGACATACAACTATATTTTAGAAGAGTCAAGTAGAGCATGATATCTACTATCTTCTACTTAATTAAAAGTGTATAATAAATATTTTATCTCCGAGACTCAAATTAATAAATAATCCACATCATCGAATCATCCCCGCACTACTACCAAGGATATTCGTTAATATCACATCCATGAATTTATATTTCATCATTTGAGACTCACTCGATAATCAATCCATATCACCAAATTATCCATGCACTACTACTAATGATATTCACATTATCATCACGACCACGAATTATCCATGCACTACGTGCTAAAGATAATCGTGTTTTTCATCAACGGTCATGATCATGCCATAAAATAATTCATCTTTGCACCCTCGTCAAAGAGAATCCATAGCTATAATCATACCAAAAACTGTCCATCAATGCACTACGGGCCAATGAGGACTTTTTTCACATCATTTGTAACATTACGGTCATGATTATACCGAATAATCATGGTCATAATCATACCAAGTCCATCTATGCACTATAGCCAAAGATGACTTTCAACACAATATGAGCATGAGGATGATGACAATGATATAAGAATCAATCAAATGAGATAAAAGATAAATATTAAACATTTATAATACAACTTATCCAGCGTTCAATAATAACCAAATATTATCAATCACTTAATAATCTCATAATCTAATATCATTAATATTATAACAATATTTTAATCATTTCTTAAACTTATAAATAATTTATTTCAATTGTTTTCACTTTATCAAATAATGCATTTAATCATTCAAAAATGACACACCCATAAGATTTCATCATCAATGATCAAATCCCTCATCAAAAATCTGCATATACCCTATATAGGATTCCCAAGCCATAAAATCATATTTTCCAATTTTATTACTTCACATAACATATTTAATTCATTTACTCATAACTAGTTCATTTTCATGAAAAATACCAAATCAAATCCCAAAATATTTCTTTCCTCGGGATTTAGCAGTAATATAGTCCCATCTTGAACATATATTTTTCTCAGAATTTTTAAAATTCATTTACTATTTTTCATATGGCTAAAACTGCCAAATATTTAGACATTTATCATAAATTATACTTTTGTCCAAAAATTCCGAAATTTACAGGGTATACTCATGTTATATACATATACTTCCAATAAAAATTTCACTAATTTTAGAGTTAACCACAAGGAGTTATAAGGGTTTACTTTTAAAATAGTCTTTTCCCATAAAATCCATAACTCTTAATCTATACATCCAAAAATCGCCATTTTTGAACACAATCTAGAAAACTCATCAAATTATCATTTCAAATTTTTCCAAAATTTTTGGGGATTAGTAAAATTATGAAATTGCCCATAGCAGAAACCCCTTTTTAATGAAAATACTATTCGTATGAATACGAATGATCATTTACCATGCATGCGATAATTCACATAGACAGATTATTTCAACAGAATAATAAAGAATGGAACCAAGTCATGTGTAAACGCACAGACAGGATATTCCAACGTAATAATAAATAATGGAATAATGTAAGAATTAACCGGGCATGCGATGATCGCATGCATACATGTTATTCCAATGTAATAATAAATAATGGAACCGTGTCATGCGTAAATGCACGCATGTGAGATATTCCAACATAAATATAAATAATGGAACTAGGTCATGCGTAAAAAGCACGTATACATGATGTTCCAATGTAATGATAAAGAATGGAATAATAGAAGAATTTCACCATGTATACAATTACTTGCATAGACAAAGTTATTCAAAATAATAATAAAGAATGGAATAATGTAAGAATTTCACCAAGTATAGGGTAGTCCACAGATGCAAAAGTTATTCCAACAGAATAATAAAGAATGGAGTAACAGAAGTTTTCTTCATGAATACAAAAGAAAGAATACCCCTTACGTGTACAACAAATAATATCCATTACGAGTACAATAAATAATATCCCCTACGAGTACAACAAATAATATCCCCTACCTTAAAAAGAAAAGTATTCCGACTGGTAGGGCGGGAATATACTTGAAGAAAACTTGCACTATTTTCAACGCTCAAAGCTTTCTTAAACTCTAAAGAAATACGCTCGAGATTACAGAAGAAGAACTTTCTCTATAGTTTCTCTCTCTAGAGTTTCAATGAATTCGTAAGAAATAATGAAGGAATGAGCTTCTATTTATAGAAGAATGGACTGAATAGTAACTAATTCATGAACGATCTAGATTGATTTACTTTTAATCGGACGATCCATATTGATTTAATAAAATATTCTAATAAAACAAAATCTTTTAAATAAAATATAATATATTCTATTTATAATCTAATAAAACGAATAACTTTATAAAAGTATTCTGTTTTATATAAAAAGATTTTACTATGCAAATACTATGCATGCACTATGCAAACACTATGCAGGCACTATGCAAACACTATGCATAATAGAATATTATATATATTCTATTTATAGTCTAATAAAACAAATAACTTTACAAAAGTATTATGTTTTATATAAAAAGATTTTACTTTGCAAACACTATGCAGACACTATGCAAACACTATGCATAATAGAATATCATATATTCTATTTATAGTCTAATAAAACAAATAACTTTATAAAAGTATTCTGTTTTATATAAAAAAAATTTCTATTTTATTATATTAATAATACTAATAAAACAAAACTCATCATCATTATTATTATTCATACTATTAATCGACCAGGTCGTTCCTAGGAAAGAGGGGGCTTTCTAATAAGGATATCTCCCTATTGGCGCACAATTAGGTGATCAAACCTCTCCTTGGCAGAACTTCTAGACATCGTTAATATTGCAAATAATAATCTTAATAACTTTTTCATCTCAATTATTGATATAATAATATATAAAATATCAACAATAATCGAATCAAATAACGTGAGATACTATGCAGCAATTACTGTAGCAATAATTGAACAAAACTGAGTGACTTCTCACGTAAGCATCAATAATCAATACCGTGTGCTACTATGCAACCACGCCAGACATCGTATTTTTTTACTACCGAGTAGTTCAATGCTTTTAATTCGGTAAAACTTTTCGCCATTATTTTTCATAAAAATATTTTTATCATTTTCTCAATCCGACAATAATTTCATTGTGGGTCCACTAATGAATGTACCGTCGTGCATTTGGATATTCCCCGACAAAAGAATATTCCCCAACTAATCGAATATTCCCTTAATAAATTTAATATTTTATATCAACTTGCTTAGTTTGCAATTTTTTTTTTCCAGATATTACCCTTAACTTTAAACTTTTATCAATTTAACTATTTACCAAAATAGAAAAATTAAATACTTTTATTTCTTAAAATTCGGGTCTCATAAAAGCGATCAATCACTATCTAAGTAAACTCCAAAAAGTGATTTAAACATAAAGAAAGTCAGAAGCGATCAACCACCACGTAAGTAAACTCTGTGTGGGACGGAATATATATATATATATATATATATATATATATAAAAGCGATAAACGCATATAGATGTATAATCTGTGCTCATCGAATGTAGTTCACAACACACACATTCACACACACACACACACACACACACACACACACACACATATATATATATATATATATATATATATATATATATATATGTAGTAAACGCCTCAGGATGTAAAATCCAAAGCTCATCTAATGAGTTTCACACACACGCTTAATATATATATATATATATATATATATATATATATTAAAGCAATAAACGCTCCTGCATCAAGTTTAGGCTCATCGAACAAAGTCCACACACACGCTTTATGTATATATATATATATATATATATATATATATATATATATATATATATATATATATAAAAAAGCAAATAAACGCCCGCATCAAGTTCAGGCTCAATCGAGGCATAACTCGATAATGTTAGTCCATATATATAAATATATATGTATATACAAACTGAAAATAAAACCACGGACCGAAGTCCGGGTAAACACACGCAACACGACTCTCAACGTGAAGAAGGGTGTGTGCAAAAAGATGAAGAAAAGGCTTTAAAGTGTATAAGAAGGCTTACAGTGGACTGCCAAAGAAGACTTCTATATCTTTAAAGTAGATGAAACTTCGGCTCCATGCCGGTATAAAAAGTAGCTATATGTGAGCTCACAAGTGTTTAAAATGGGAAAACACTCAAAGATATTGTAAGTCACGAGCAAATTTGACAGGCTTCCTTGCCCTTTCTCTCTTAAATATGGCCCACCCCAAGCCCTCTATTTATAGAGGGGGAGTCAAGAAAAGTGCTAGCAAAGAGTGTACTGCTACGCCTGGTGCCGAGAATCACGTACGTAGGATTTTACCTACTTATGGAGTACCAATTCATGCTAACTATGCCCATCTCAAGTACATTTTAGTCTGCTTTTAGTATTGTATTTCATGTTAATTTGCATTGCACGTTCTTAAAACTCCTTTTGGTGAATAAGTGCGTGAATCGGCTGCTTTTTGGTGGTGTTATGAAAGCATAAGGCAAATGGATGCTTGAAACGAGGTAAAAGGATGGGATATACATGGCATGAAGGTGCATTGCGCAAGGAGATAAAGCATGATCGAGCAATCAAAGCAGCAGATGGGAAAACAAGAACTAGGATCTCGCAGATTGCAAGCCAAGCCACCGCCGGCGCAAAATAGTTTTAAGAACGCGCTACCGCATGCTGATTACTGCAAATGTATCTTGGATGTTATCGCAAGTCTCATGCGCCACGAGAAAGACAAGTTTATGGAGCGCTAAGCTACCGCAAGTAGATCAAGAAAACATACGAATTTATCGCAAGTCTCGCTACCGCGAGACTATCATCTTCGGAAGAAGCGCGGCGGCACCGCATCGCGATGTCCCATGTCATTGATGTGTTTTATTTTATTTCCAAATTTTAAAGGTTGTATTTGATTTAAAAACAATTCCTGACTGGTGTCAGGGGTATCATTCAACATTTTATTAGTTTTTCACGTATCTTTACATCGTAATTAGGGTTTTTACTCTCTAGAGAGGATTCCAACGTAGAGAGAGGCTATAACTCTACTTTTCTACTCCTTCTTGGGATTTCTCTACGAGAGCGGATTATTAATATTAATTTTTGCTGGAATCTTATGAGGATTGAATATTGATGTTTATTCAGCAATTGGGTTTGATAGTTTAATCTTTCATCTTTCAACTGTTGCTTATTGATCATGTTTAACTTTGATCCCATAATGGCTTTTGGTTCAGTCATGAACTAAACTCCATTATGAGATTCTAACGGATTTTATTATGTAGTTTGATTGCACACTTAAATGCGGGGTTGTTTTGCATATTATATGGGATGTCTGTCATGATTGTTTTGCATACATGAATGCTTGATCACCATTCGTTTCAGTATTTGTATGGAATTGACAATGAACATGCAAATATGGACTGTAATCATGATAGTATAATGATATAGGGTCATGTTATATATGGCTTATGTATTTCGTGAACTGTATAGACATATATTTGTTTCACCGTATAAGTTAAGATAAGAGCTTGAACTTAAAATCAATATAGTTGCAATTTCACATAGACATATAGTGATGTTGGTTATATTGATGATTACATAGAGTCTATCATCTGTGGATGCTGTGTAAGTAGGTCTTAGTGCATTGAAAAATGGCTAATACTCTTTTAGTGCTCTTGGCTACTTTCCTATGATATGTGAACAATTCAGGCATAATAGTGGCGATGGAATGAAATATTGAATGAAGTTAGAATTCCATTAGTTCCAATATCATTTATTATATCGTTTATATTATTTTAGTTGTTATTTGCAATTCAAGAACAAACCAAGTTTAATCCATAGTGTGAGCATATAAATATAGTGATTTAATTAATGAATAGTAGTTTAAGTTAAACAACTTTCTCTGTGGGATCGATACTTTACTTGCTCTGTATTACTTGTCGACGCATGTATGCTTGCATGAGTTAGAGCTCTTTTGTTAGTAGTAAAAAAGAGGCAACAAGTTCCTGGCATAATTTTAGGGTTCTTTGTGGGGTGTGAAGCACTAAATCTGAGGAACATTCATCAACAATTCCTTCCCATTATCTCTATCATCACCACATGGGTCCAAAACGAGCACGTGCAATCTCACTCTCATCTTCATCCGAATTTTCTTTCGATCACCAGGAAGAGGAGGTCTTGGACGAGAGCAGATTTGTCAGTTTGGAAGCACAACAAGACTATTATCGGAGTATGGCCAAATCTCTTGTGAGGGAACGGGGATTCCAACCGGCAAAACAGGATGGCCAACTTTGGTAGATGATACGCGAACGAGATTGGGTTGGTTTAACTGCATCTCCTATGCCCATTCCGGTGGGGATTGTTCGAGAATTTTATGCTAATGCCACGGAGTTTCTAACAAGAGGCATTACGATTGTTCGAGCAGAACAGGTGAATTATCGCCCTTCCGCGATCAAAGAAGTATTCAACATATATGATGCACCTCTTACCGGGTCTGATAATTGGTTAGAAGGCGAGTACTGGAGACGGATCTCGCAGATTGTGATTATCGATTTGTATCTCTCGCACCAAATGGAAGTATAAGATAGAACAATGGAACCAAAATCATTTCGTAACAAGATTGAATCGGTATACCCAGTTCGAACTCATTTATTTGTGCCAAGCTCATTCCATCACCTCATTATAATGCCATACTTACCGAAAGCGGATTATTATTTGGGGAATCATCAAAGGGAAGTACATCGATAATGGCCTCGTTAATCCATATAAACATGTTTGAATTATATGCGTGAATAATAGAAATGGGACTATTCCACATGCGCCGCTGATAGATAGCCGTGCTCAGACTCAACAAGGAATACAATGGCATAATGAGTCATTGCAGAGACTTTCACACCATATAATCACTCATGCTACTATTGCAAATTTCAAGGAGTGGATAGTGGTGTACCGCATCCACGCGGACTAGGATTCATCCTTTATCCCATTTTTCCGGATCAACAACAACCACCCCAAAAATGACGAAGCGGGCCCGTCATCGCACGCTGCTGCGTGCCACCAATGGCAATTGACACTCAAGGTCGGAGCGTAAGATCGATGCCATGTATGCGAAATTGGGCACATTTGCGACGGACTCACAAGGGCTTTAGCCAAGCGTTTATGCAAACAAGGAACAACACAAGAATGGCCTCGGCTTTGGAACCGCAAAGACCATATCCACCACTGCCGGACTCACCACCCGAGGAGGGTGGCACCACCGATAATTAGGGGAGTTTTCTTACCTTTTACCTTCATTCAATTGGGACATTAAATATTTTAAGTTTGGGGTATTAGGTAGTAGTTAGTATTTTTTTATTATTAGTTTTGCATGATTAGTTTTACATGATTCATATAGTTTTGCATGATTAGTTTAATTTTTATGTGTATGTTTAGACTACATTTTAAAGACATAGTTGCATGTTGCATACCTCACGCTTCTTGTCATTTAGATTTTTTTTGTCTAGCCAATGATGAGAATGAAGTTTTAAATGAATTCTAATATTTTGGATAACATGAAATGAAGTTATAACGCTTTTATACAACGAAATTCATAATGTCAGATAAATGCTCTCGGTTTGCACAAATGGGTTCAAAAGCACTTGTAGGTATAAGAAACACGTGTGTTTTGCTCGACGGAAAAATGTAGTGTTAAAAAGAGAAATATATGAAAAATGGCTTGGAGACTGTATAAAACATCGATTTTTAAACTCTGGGAAAACATGGGTATCTGTGTATAAAAAAAAGAAAAGAAAAGAAAAGTAGAAATAGCATGGCTAGTCTTATTTCGGGGCCCTGGCTACTTGAGTAAGTACGCCCGAGGGGATTGCCTCTACACCTAGCGCCCTAAGGTCTTTCATGGTTTTGGAGTCGTTGGTCGAAAGCTCAAAGGGATAGCAAAGTGTTCCTAATGGAGTAAGACATTGCATTCGTATGTAGAAAAGAAAGAATAGAAAATAGCAATAAACATCATGGTAGAAAGAGCGAAATTCGCCCTCGTGAGTAGAATAAAGCAGATAAACTCATTGTTGAACCTTAGTTTATTTTAAGATGTTGAAATAGTTCAAGTCGCATATATAAACATAAGTCTTGATTGATGCAATAATTTTTTTGGTTTGAGCAAGATAGCATGAGCATTCTACATCTAAATCAAGTACTGGGCGAACACAACATACACACACAACATCTGTATAGCATTGGTGAATTATTTGAGTATATGACATTATGCCTGCAGTTTGGTTTGAATTTGTATTCTCAAATCTAGAAAAACTTAGCTGAGGCAAATTGGACTGAATGTCTATAATGGTTGGGACAATGTGAGAATTAAGTGCATAGTAATGTAGTTGCATAATTCATTATTCATTAGTATGCATTGCTTGAGGTCAAGCAATGGTTCAAGTTTGGGGGTATTTGATAGGTAGGATTTTTACCTACTTATGGAGTACTAATTCATGCGAACTATGCCTATCTCAAGTACATTTTAGTCTGTTTTAGCTGCATTTCATGTTAATTTGCATTGCACGTTCTTAAAACTTCTTTTGGTGAATAAGTGCAGGAATCGACCTGTTTTGGTGGTGTTATAGAGCATAAGGCAAATGGATGCTTGAAACGAGGTAAAAGGATGGGATATGCATGGCATGAAGGTTCATTGGTGCAAGGAGATAAAGCATGACTGAGCAAGCAGCAGCAGCAGTAGGAAAACAGGAACCAAGATCTGCAGATTGCAAGCCGCGCGGAAAAATAGCCTTAAGAACGCGCTCCCGCGCGATTACCCAGCTAGATCTTGATGTTATCGCAAATCTCATGCGTACCATGAGAAAGACAAGTTATGGAGCGCCAAGACTCGACGAGATCGACAAAAATACGAAATCTCTTACAAGTCTCGCGACTGCGAGACTATCATGCTGGAAGAGCGCGCGGCCGCGCGCGATGTCTGATGCTGCTGATGTGTTTTATTTTATTTCCAAATTTTAAAGGTTTTATTTGATTTAAAAACGATTCCTGACTGGTGTCAGGGGTATCATTCGACATTTTATTAGTTTTTCACGTATCTTTACATCGTAATTAGGGTTTTTACTCTCTAGAGAGGATTCCAACGTAGAGAGAGGCTATAACTCTACTTTTCTACTCCTTCTGGATTTTCTACGAGAGCGGCGGATTATTAATATTAATTTTGGCCGAATCTTATGAGGATTGAATATTGATGTTTATTCAAAGAATTGGGTTTGATAGTTTAATCTTTCATCTTTCAACCGCTGCTTATTGATCATGTTTAACTTTGATCCCATAATGGCTTTTGGTTCATCCATGAACTAAACTCCATTATGAGATTCTAACGATTTTATTATGTAGTTTGATTGCACACTTAAATGCGGGTTGTTTTGCATATTATATGGGATGTCTCATCATGATTGTTTTGCATACATGAATGCTTGATCACCATTCGTTTTGAGATTTGTATGGAATTGACAATGAACATGCAAATATGGATCGTAATCATGATAGTATACGATATAGGGTCGTGTTATATGGCTTATGTATTTCGTGAACCAGATAGACATATACTGTTTCACCGTATAAGTTAAGATAAGAGCTTGAACTTAAAATCAATATAGTTGCAATTTCGCATAGACATATATTGATGTTGGTTATATTGATGATTACATATAGTCTATCATCTGTGGATGTCGTAAGTAGGTCTTAGTGCATTGAAAATGGCTAATACTCTTTTAGTGCTCTTGCTACTTTCCTATGATATGTGAACAAGTCAGGGCATGATAGTGGCGATGGAATGAAATATTGAATGAAGTTAGAATCCCATTAGTTCCAATATCATTTATTATATCGTTTATATTGTTTTAGTTGTTATTTGCAATTCAAGAACAAACCAAGTTTTATCCATAGTGTGAGCATATAAATATAGTGATTTAATTAATGAATAGTAGTTTGTTAAACAACTTTCTCTGTGGGATCGATACTTTACTTGCTCTCAGACATTTGTCGATTTACATGTATGCTTGCATGAGTTAGAGCTCTTTTGTTAGTAGTAAAAAAGAGGCAACAAGTTCCCGGCATAATTTTAGGGTTTTTGTGGGGTGTGAAGCACTAAATCGAGGAACATTCATCAACAATTCCTTCCCATTATCTCTATCATCACCACATGGGTCCAAAACGAGCACGCGTAATCTCACTCTCATCTTCATCCGAATTTTCTTTCGATCACCGTGAAGAGGAGGTCTTGGGCGAGAGCAGATTTGTCGGCCAGGAAGCACAACAAGACTATTATCGGAGTATGGCCAAATCTCTTGTGAGGGAACGGGGATTCCAACCGGCAAAACAGGATGGCCAACTTTGGTAGATGATACGCGAACGAGATTGGGTTGGTTTAATCATCTCTCCTATGCCCATTCCGGTGGGGATTGTTCGAGAATTTTATGCTAATGCCACGGAGTTTCTAACAAGAGGCATTACGATTGTTCGAGCAGAACAGGTGAATTATCGCCCTTCCGCGATCAAAGAAGTATTCAACATATATGATGCACCTCTTACCGGGTCTGATAATTGGTTAGAAGGCGAGTACTTGGAGACGGATCTCGCAGTTGTGATTACTGATTTGTGTATCTCGGGCACCAAATGGAAGTATAAGATAGGAACAATGGAACCAAAATCATTTCTGTCGTCAGCATTGAATCGGTATACCCAGGCCTGGAACCTGTTTATTTGTGCCAAGCTCATTCCGTCAGCTCATTATAATGCCATACCTACCGAGCGGGCGATTATTTTGTGGGGAATCATCAAAGGGAAGTACATCGATAATGGCCTGTTAATCCATATAAACATGCTGAATTATATGCGTGGGAATAGAAATGGGACTATTCCACATGCGTCAGTGATAGCCATGCTCTGTACTCAACAAGGAATACAATGGCATAATGAGTCGCTGCAGTACTCACACCATATAATCACTCATGCTACTATTGCAAATTTCAAGGAGTGGACAGGTGGTGTACCGCATCCACGCGGACTAGGATTCATCCTTTATCCCATTTTTCCAGATCAACAACAACCACCCCCGCAAACAGACGAAGCGGGCCCGTCCACGCACGCGCGTGCCACCAATGGCAATTGACAGCTCCGAAGGTTGGAGCGTAAGATCGATGCCATGTACGACAATTTGGGCACATTTGCGACGGGACTCACAAGGGCTTTAGCTGAAGCGTTTGCGCAACAAGGAACAACACAAGAATGGCCTCAGTTTGGAACCGCAGCACCATATCCACCACCGGACTCACCACCCGAGGAGGGTGGCACCACCGATAATTAGGGGAGTTTTCTTACCTTTTACCTTCATTCAATTGGGACATTAAATATTTTAAGTTTGGGGGTATTAGGTAGTAGTTAGTATTTTTTTTTATTATTAGTTTTGCATGATTAGTTTTACATGATTCATATAGTTTTGCATGATTAGTTTAATTTTTATGTGTATGTTTAGACTACATTTTAGCACATAGTTGCATGTTGCATACCTCACAGTTCTTGTCATTTAGATTTTTTTTTGTCTAGCCAATGATGAGAGTGAAGTTTTTAAATGAATTCTGAATATTTTGGATAACATGAGCTGAGTTATAACGTTTTATACAACGAAATTCATAATGCTGTATAAATGCTCTCGGTTTGCACAAATGGGTTCAAAAGCACTTGTAGGTATAAGAAACACGTGTGTTTTGCTCGACGGAAAAATGTAGTGTTAAAAAGAGAAATATATGAAAAATGGCTTGGAGACTGTATAAAACATCGATTTTTAAACTCTGGGAAAACATGGGTATCTGTGTATAAAAAAAAGAAAAGAAAAGAAAAGTAGAAATAGCATGGCTAGTCTTATTTCGGGGCCCTGGCTACTTGAGTAAGTACGCCCGAGGGGATTGCCTCCTAACCTAGCGCCCTAAGGTCTTTCATGGTTTTGGAGTCGTTGGTCGAAAGCTCGCTAAGGGATAGCGAAGTTCTAATGGAGTAAGACATTGCACACTCATGTAGAAAAAGAAAGAATAGAAAAATAGCAATAAACACCGCGAGAAAGAGCGAAATTCGCCCTCGTGAGTAGAATAAAGCAGATAAACTCATTGTTGAACCTTAGTTTATTTTAAGATGTTGAAATAGTTCAAGTCGCATATATAAACATAAGTCTTGATTGATGCAATAATTTTTTTGGTTTGAGCAAGATAGCATGAGCATTCTACATCTAAATCAAGTACTGGGCGAACACAACATACACACACAACATCTGTATAGCATTGGTGAATTATTTGAGTATATGACATTATGCCTGCAGTTTGGTTTGAATTTGTATTCTCAAATCTAGAAAAACTTAGCTGAGGCAAATTGGACTGAATGTCTATAATGGTTGGGACAATGTGAGAATTAAGTGCATAGTAATGTAGTTGCATAATTCATTATTCATTAGTATGCATTGCTTGAGGTCAAGCAATGGTTCAAGTTTGGGGGTATTTGATAGGTAGGATTTTTACCTACTTATGGAGTACTAATTCATGCGAACTATGCCTATCTCAAGTACATTTTAGTCTGTTTTAGCTGCATTTCATGTTAATTTGCATTGCACGTTCTTAAAACTTCTTTTGGTGAATAAGTGCGAATCGACCTGTTTTGGTGGTGTTATAGAGCATAAGGCAAATGGATGCTTGAAACGAGGTAAAAGGATGGGATATGCATGGCATGAAGGTTCATTGGTGCAAGGAGATAAAGCACGATCGAAAAAGCAAAGCAGCAGCAGTAGAGGAAAACAGAACCAAGATCTGCAGATTGCAAGCCGCATGAAAAATAGTTTTAAGAACGCCATTCCCCGCGCGACCCAACTAGATCTTGATGTTATCGCAAATCTCGCGCCATGAGAAAGACAAGCCTATGGAGCGCGACTACATGTAGATCACCAAAAATATTTAACCTATTACAAGTCTCGCGATCATGAGACTATCATATCTTCGGAAGAGCGCGCGCCGCCGCTGATGTGTCGAATCTCATTGATGTGTTTTATTTTATTTCCAAATTTTAAAGGTTTTATTTGATTTAAAACGATTCCCCGACGGTGTCGTGGTATCATTCGACATTTTATTAGTTTTCACGTATCTTTACATCGTAATTAGGGTTTTTACTCTCTCAGAGAGGATTCCAACGTAGAGAGGCTATAACTCTACTTTTCTACTCCTTCTGGGATTTCTCTACGAGAGCGGATTATTAATATTAATTTTTGGCCGGAATCTTATGAGGATTGAATATTGATGTTTATTCAGCAATTGGGTTTGATAGTTTAATCTTTCATCTTTCAACTGTTGCTTATTGATCATGTTTAACTTTGATCCCATAATGGCTTTTGGTTCAGTCATGAACTAAACTCCATTATGAGATTCTAACGGATTTTATTATGTAGTTTGATTGCACACTTAAATGCGGGGTTGTTTTGCATATTATATGGGATGTCTGTCATGATTGTTTTGCATACATGAATGCTTGATCACCATTCGTTTCAGTATTTGTATGGAATTGACAATGAACATGCAAATATGGATTTATAATCATGATAGTATACGATATAGGGTCATGTTATATGGCTTATGTATTTCGTGAACTGATAGACATATACTGCTTTCACCGTATAAGTTAAGATAAGAGCTTGAACTTAAAATCAATATAGTTGCAATTTCACATGACATATAGTGATGTTGGTTATATTGATGATTACATAGAGTCTATCATCCGTGGATGCTTGTGTAAGTAGGTCTTAGTGCATTGAAAATGGCTAATACTCTTTTTAGTGCTCTTGGCTACTTTCCTATGATATGTGAACAATTCGTGCATAATAGTGGCGATGGAATGAAATATTGAATGAAGTTAGAATTCCATTAGTTCCAATATCATTTATTATATCGTTTATATTATTTTAGTTGTTATTTGCAATTCAAGAATAAACCAAGTTTAATCCATAGTGTGAGCATATAAATATAGTGATTTAATTAATGAATAGTAGTTTAAGTTAAACAACTTTCTCTGTGGGATCGATACTTTACTTGCTCAGACATTTGTCGACGCATGTATGTCTTGCATGAGTTAGAGCTCTTTTGTTAGTAGTAAAAAAAGAGGCAACAAGTTCTCGCATAATTTTAGGGTTCTTTGTGGGGTGTGAAGCACTAAATCTGAGGAACATTCATCAACAATTCCTTCCCATTATCTCTATCATCACCACATGGGTCCAAAACGAGCACGTGCAATCTCACTCTCATCTTCATCCGAATTTTCTTTCGATCACCAGGAAGAGGAGGTCTTGGACGAGAGCAGATTTGTCAGTTTGGAAGCACAACAAGACTATTATCGGAGTATGGCCAAATCTCTTGTGAGGGAACGGGGATTCCAACCGCAAAACAGATGGCCAACTTTGGTAGATGATACGCGAACGAGATTGGGTTGGTTTAATCGCATCTCCTATGCCCATTCCTGGGGGATTGTTCGAGAATTTTATGCTAATGCCACTGAGTTTCTAACAAGAGGCATTACGATTGTTCGAAAGGTATCAGTGAATTATCGCCTTCCGCGATCAAAGAAGTATTCAACATATATGATGCACCTCTTACCGGTCTCCGAGATAATTGGTTAGAAGGCGAGTACTTGAGACGGATCTCGCAGATTGTGATTATCGATTTGTGTATCTCGGGCACCAAATGGAAGTATAAGATAGGAACAATGGAACCAAAATCATTTCTGTCGTCAGCATTGAATCGGTATACCCAGGCCTGGAACCTGTTTATTTGTGCCAAGCTCATTCCGTCAGCTCATTATAATGCCATACCTACCGAGCGGGCGATTATTTTGTGGGGAATCATCAAAGGGAAGTACATCGATAATGGCCTGTTAATCCATATAAACATGCTGAATTATATGCGTGGGAATAGAAATGGGACTATTCCACATGCGTCAGTGATAGCCATGCTCTGTACTCAACAAGGAATACAATGGCATAATGAGTCGCTGCAGTACTCACACCATATAATCACTCATGCTACTATTGCAAATTTCAAGGAGTGGACAGGTGGTGTACCGCATCCACGCGGACTAGGATTCATCCTTTATCCCATTTTTCCAGATCAACAACAACCACCCCCGCAAACAGACGAAGCGGGCCCGTCCACGCACGCGCGTGCCACCAATGGCAATTGACACTCAAGGTCGGAAGCGTAAGATCGATGCCATGTACGACAATTTGGGCACATTTATGACGGGACTCACAAGGGCTTTTAGCCAAGCGTTCTTATGCAACAAGGAACAACACAAGAATGGCCTCGCTTTGGAACCGCAGCACCATATCCACCACCGGACTCACCACCCGAGGAGGGTGGCACCACCGATAATTAGGGGAGTTTTCTTACCTTTTACCTTCATTCAATTGGGACATTAAATATTTTAAGTTTGGGGGTATTAGGTAGTAGTTAGTATTTTTTTTTATTATTAGTTTTGCATGATTAGTTTTACATGATTCATATAGTTTTGCATGATTAGTTTAATTTTTATGTGTATGTTTAGACTACATTTTTTAGCACATAGTTGCATGTTGCATACCTCACAGCTTCTTGTCATTTAGATTTTTTTTTCTGTCTAGCCAATGATGAGAGAAAGTTTTTAAATGAATTCTGAATATTTTGGATAACATGAGCTGAGTTATAACGTTTTATACAACGAAATTCATAATGTTGTATAAATGCTCTCGGTTTGCACAAATGGGTTCAAAAGCACTTGTAGGTATAAGAAACACGTGTGTTTTGCTCGACGGAAAAATGTAGTGTTAAAAAGAGAAATATATGAAAAATGGCTTGGAGACTGTATAAAACATCGATTTTTAAACTCTGGGAAAACATGGGTATCTGTGTATAAAAAAAAGAAAAGAAAAGAAAAGTAGAAATAGCATGGCTAGTCTTATTTCGGGGCCCTGGCTACTTGAGTAAGTACGCCCGAGGGGATTGCCTCTACACCTAGCGCCCTAAGGTCTTTCATGGTTTTGGAGTCGTTGGTCGAAAGCTCGCTAAGGGATAGCAGTGTTCCTAATGGAGTAAGACATTGCACAGTCATGTAGAAAAAGAAAGAATAGAAAAATAGCAATAAACACTCATGAAAAAGAGCGAAATTACCGTCTCGTGAGTAGAATAAAGCGATAAACTCATTGTTGAACCTTAGTTTATTTTAAGATGTTGAAATAGTTCAAGTCGCATATATAAACATAAGTCTTGATTGATGCAATAATTTTTTGGTTTGAGCAAGATAGCATGAGCATTCTACATCTAAATCAAGCATCGGGGTGACACAACATACACACACAACATCTCAGATAGCATTGGTGAATTATTTGAGTATATGACATTATGCTCATAGCAGCTTGGTTTGAATTTGTATTCTCAAATCTAGAAAAACTTAACTGAGGCAAATTGGACTGAATGTCTATAATGGTTGGGACAATGTGAGAATTAAGTGCATAGTAATGTAGTTGCATAATTCATTATTCATTAGTATGCATTGCTTGAGGTCAAGCAATGGTTCAAGTTTGGGGTATTTGATAGGTAGGATTTTACCTACTTATGGAGTACTAATTCATGCTAACTATGCCTATCTCAAGTACATTTTAGTCTGCTTTTAATGCCGCATTTCATGTTAATTTGCATTGCACGTTCTTAAAACTTCTTTTGGTGAATAAGTGCAGGAATCGACCTGTTTTGGTGGTGTTATAGAGCATAAGGCAAATGGATGCTTGAAACGAGGTAAAAGGATGGGATATGCATGGCATGAAGGTTCATTGGTGCAAGGAGATAAAGCATGACTGAGCAAGCAGCAGCAGCAGTAGGAAAACAGAACCAAGATCTGCAGATTGCAAGCCGCTGAAAAAATAGTTTTAAGAACGCGCCTCCCGCCGATTACCCAAATTAGATCTTGGATGTTATCGCAAATCTCGCGGTCCATGAGAAAGACAAGTTTATGGAGCGCGACTCATGAGATCACCCAAAATACGAATCCTCCATTACAAGTCTCGCGACCGCGAGACTATCATGCTGGAAGAGCGCGCCGCTGCCGCTGGCGTCTTCTCACTGATGTGTTTTATTTTATTTCCAAATTTTAAAGGTTTTATTTGATTTAAAAACGATTCCTGACTGGTGTCAGGGGTATCATTCGACATTTTATTAGTTTTTCACGTATCTTTACATCGTAATTAGGGTTTTTACTCTCTAGAGAGGATTCCAACGTAGAGAGAGGCTATAACTCTACTTTTCTACTCCTTCTTGGGATTTCTCTACGAGAGCGGATTATTAATATTAATTTTTGCTGGAATCTTATGAGGATTGAATATTGATGTTTATTCAGCAATTGGGTTTGATAGTTTAATCTTTCATCTTTCAACTGTTGCTTATTGATCATGTTTAACTTTGATCCCATAATGGCTTTTGGTTCAGTCATGAACTAAACTCCATTATGAGATTCTAACGGATTTTATTATGTAGTTTGATTGCACACTTAAATGCGGGGTTGTTTTGCATATTATATGGGATGTCTCATTATGATTGTTTTGCATACATGAATGCTTGATCACCATTCGCTTCAAAGATTTGTATGGAATTGACAATGAACATGCAAATATGGATCAGTAATCATGATAGTATACGATATAGGGTCATGTTTATATGGCTTATGTATTTCGTGAACTGATATAGACATATACTGTTTCACCGTATAAGTTAAGATAAGAGCTTGAACTTAAAATCAATATAGTTGCAATTTCGCATAGACATATATTGATGTTGGTTATATTGATGATTACATATAGTCTATCATCTGTGGATGCTGTGTAAGTAGGTCTTAGTGCATTGAAAAATGGCTAATACTCTTTTAGTGCTCTTGGCTACTTTCCTATGATATGTGAACAAGTCAGGCATGATAGTGGCGATGGAATGAAATATTGAATGAAGTTAGAATCCCATTAGTTCCAATATCATTTATTATATCGTTTATATTGTTTTAGTTGTTATTTGCAATTCAAGAACAAACCAAGTTTTATCCATAGTGTGAGCATATAAATATAGTGATTTAATTAATGAATAGTAGTTTAAGTTAAACAACTTTTTCTCGTGGGATCGATACTTTTACTTGCTCAGACATTACTTGTCACGCATGTATGCTTGCATGAGTTAGAGCTCTTTTGTTAGTAGTAAAAAAGAGGCAACAAGTTCTCGCATAATTTTAGGGTTTTTGTGGGGTGTGAGCACTAAATCGAGGAACATTCATCAACAATTCCTTCCCATTATCTCTATCATCACCACATGGGTCCAAAACGAAAGCACGTCAATAAATCTCACTCTCATCTTCATCCGAATTTTCTTTCGATCACCAGGAAGAGGAGGTCTTGGACGAGAGCAGATTTGTCAGTTTGGAAGCACAACAAGACTATTATCGGAGTATGGCCAAATCTCTTGTGAGGGAACGGGGATTCCAACCGGCAAAACAGGATGGCCAACTTTGGTAGATGATACGCGAACGAGATTGGGTTGGTTTAACTGCATCTCCTATGCCCATTCCGGTGGGGATTGTTCGAGAATTTTATGCTAATGCCACTTGAGTTTCTAAAAGAGGCATTACGATTGTTCGAAAGAGAATCAGTGAATTATCGCCTTCCGCGATCAAAGAAGTATTCAACATATATGATGCACCTTCTTACCGGTCTCGATAATTGGTTGAAAGGCGAGTACTTGGAGACGGATCTCGCAGTTATTGTGATTACCGATTTTTGTATCTCGTGCACCAAATGGATGTATAAGATAGAACAATGGAACCAAAATCATTTCTTGTCACAAGATTGAATCAAGATACCCAAAGTTCGGAACTCATTTATTTGTGCCAAGCTCATTCCGGCCACTCATTATAATGCCATACCTACCGAAAAGCGATTATTTTTTGGGGAATCATCAAAGGGAAGTACATCGATAATGGCCTGTTAATCCATATAAACATGTCAATTATATGCGTGGGAATAGAAATGGACTATTCCATATACGCGCTGCTGATAGCCATGCTCAGACTCAACAAGGAATACAATGGCATAATGAGTCGCCGCAGTACTACACCATATAATCACTCATGCTACTATTGCAAATTTCAAGGAGGGACAGTGGTGGTGTCTGCATCCACGCGACTAGGATTCATCCTTTATCCCATTTTTCCGTGATCAACAACAACCACCCCCGCAAATGAGATTTGAAGCGGCTGGCCCACGCATTTCCATGCGTGCCACCAATGGCAATTGACATTCTTCAAGGTTGGAGCGTAAGATCGATGCCATGTATGCGATAATTGGGCACATTTATGATGGGACTCACAAGGGCTTTAGCCAAGCGCTTATGCAACAAGGAACAACACAAGAATGGCCTCAGTTTGGAACCGCAGCACCATATCCACCACCGGACTCACCACCCGAGGAGGGTGGCACCACCGATAATTAGGGGAGTTTTCTTACCTTTTACCTTCATTCAATTGGGACATTAAATATTTTAAGTTTGGGGGTATTAGGTAGTAGTTAGTATTTTTTTTTATTATTAGTTTTGCATGATTAGTTTTACATGATTCATATAGTTTTGCATGATTAGTTTAATTTTTATGTGTATGTTTAGACTACATTTTAGCACATAGTTGCATGTTGCATACCTCACAGTTCTTGTCATTTAGATTTTTTTTTGTCTAGCCAATGATGAGAGTGAAGTTTTTAAATGAATTCTGAATATTTTGGATAACATGAAATGAAAGTTATAACGCTTTTATACAACGAAATTCATAATGCTGTATAAATGCTCTCGGTTTGCACAAATGGGTTCAAAAGCACTTGTAGGTATAAGAAACACGTGTGTTTTGCTCGACGGAAAAATGTAGTGTTAAAAAGAGAAATATATGAAAAATGGCTTGAGATCAGATAAAACATCGATTTTAAACTCGGGAAAACATGGGTATCTCGTATAAAAAAAAAGAAAAGAAAAGAAAAGTAGAAATAAAGATGGCTAGTCTTATTTCGGGCCCTGCTACTTGAGTAAGACGCTTGAGGGGATTGCCTCTACACCTAGCGCCTCAAGGTCTTTCATGGTTTTGGAGTCGTTGGTCGAAAGCTCGCTAAGGGATAGCAAAGAGTTCCTAATGGAGTAAGACATCGCACTACCATGTAGAAAAGAAAGAATAGAAAAATAGCAATAAACACCATGGAAAGAGCGCGTAATTATTACGTGAGTAGAATAAAGCGATAAACTCATTGTTGAACCTTAGTTTATTTTAAGATGTTGAAATAGTTCAAGTCGCATATATAAACATAAGTCTTGATTGATGCAATAATTTTTTGGTTTGAGCAAGATAGCATGAGCATTCTACATCTAAATCAAGCATCAAGTAACACAACATACACACACAACATCTCAGATAGCATTGGTGAATTATTTGAGTATATGACATTATGCCTCGTAGCTTGGTTTGAATTTGTATTCTCAAATCTAGAAAAACTTAATGAGGCAAATTGGATCGAATGTCTATAATGGTTGGGACAATGTGAGAATTAAGTGCATAGTAATGTAGTTGCATAATTCATTATTCATTAGTATGCATTGCTTGAGGTCAAGCAATGGTTCAAGTTTGGGGGTATTTGATAGGTAGGATTTTTACCTACTTATGGAGTACTAATTCATGCGAACTATGCCTATCTCAAGTACATTTTAGTCCTGCTTTAGCCGCATTTCATGTTAATTTGCATCGCACGCCTTAAAACTCCTTTTGGTGAATAAGTGCGTGAATCTACTGCTTTTGGTGGTGTTATAGAGCATAAGGCAAATGGATGCTTGAAACGAGGTAAAAGGATGGGATATGCATGGCATGAAGGTTCATTGGTGCAAGGAGATAAAGCACGATCGAAAGTAGTAAAGAAGTTAGTAGAGGAAAACAGAACCAAGATCTCGCAGATTGCAAGTCGCGGAAAAATAGTTTTAAGAACGCGCTCCCGCGATTACCCAAATAGATCTTGATGTTATCGCAAGTCTCAAGCTGCCGCGAAAGACAAAGTTTATGGAGCGCGCAGACCAGCGAGATCACCAAACATACGAATTCTATTACAAGTCTCATGCACCGCGAGACTATCATCTTGGAAGAGCGGCGATGCCGCTGGCGTCCGATGTCACTTGATGTGTTTTATTTTATTTCCAAATTTTAAAGGTTTTATTTGATTTAAAACGATTCTCGATCGGTGTCGTGGGTATCATTCGACATTTTATTAGTTTTCACGTATCTTTACATCGTAATTAGGGTTTTACTCTAGAGAGGATTCCAACGCGAGAGAGAGGCTATAACTCTACTTTTCTACTCCTTCTTGGGATTTCTCTACGAGAGCGGATTATTAATATTAATTTTTGCTGGAATCTTATGAGGATTGAATATTGGTGTGTATTCAGTAATTGGGTTTGATAGTTTAATCTTTCATCTTTCAATTGTTGCTTATTGATCATGTTTAACTTTGATCCCATAATGGCTTTTGGTTCAGTCATGAACTAAACTCCATTATGCGATTCTAACAGATTTTATTATGTAGTTTGATTGCACACTTAAATGCGGGGTTGTTTTGCATATTATATGGGATGTCTCTCATGATTATTTTGCATACATGAATGCTTGATCACCATTCGTTTCAGTATTTGTATGGAATTGACAATGAACATGCAAATATGGACTGTAATCATGATAGTATACGTATATAGGGCTGTGTTATATGGCTTATGTATTTCATGAACCAGATAGACATATACTGTTTCACCGTATAAGTTAAGATAAGAGCTTGAACTTAAAATCAATATAGTTGCAATTTCGCATAGACATATATTGATGTTGGTTATATTGATGATTACATATAGTCTATCATCTGTGGATGCTGTGTAAGTAGGTCTTAGTGCATTGAAAAATGGCTAATACTCTTTTAGTGCTCTTGGCTACTTTCCTATGATACGTGAAACAAGTCGCAAATGATAGTGGCGATGGAATGAAATATTGAATGAAGTTAGAATCCCATTAGTTCCAATATCATTTATTATATCGTTTATATTGTTTTAGTTGTTATTTGCAATTCAAGAACAAACCAAGTTTAATCCATAGTGTGAGCATATAAATATAGTGATTTAATTAATGAATAGTAGTTTAAGTTAAACAACTATCTCTGTGGGATCGATACTTTACTTGCTCTGTATTACTTGTTGATGCATGTATGCTTGCATGTATTAGAGATCTTTTTTTAGTCGTAAAAAAGAGGCAACAGGTGCCCCGGACAGTGTGGGTCCCGCCGTGTCGAAGTACGTACACTCGGACAATGCGTTGTTCGCTCGGTCGTTCATAACTTTTAATCTAGGAGTCCGATGGAAGCTTGCCATACCATTCCGGAAAGCTCTTTCTAAGAGCTACACAATGACATAGGATTTGCCCTTTTTTGATTCTAAAAGATGGGTCCATGACCGAAATGGCATTCCCGGGTTTCCGTCAGGTAGTCCGTTGAGCCGTTTTACGTAGTTTGCGCTCGAAAGTTAAGATATGGTTCTCGTGGGACTTCTATTGAAGTATTTTGAGTTGAAATGATTTGATTTGATGTGATTTGAAGTTGAGTTGGCAAAATGACCATTTTGCCCCTCCCGGGGTTATCTCCGGTTTTTGCGCAGTTGTAGCAGTATTTTCTCAGGATTATCTCTGAGGTTGACTTGATGTTAACTTTGAATGTCCTCAGGGTTATCTCTGAGGTTAGCTTGACCTCCTGGGGCTATCTCAAGGCTTTGATCTTGATCCCCTGGGGCTATCTCCAGGGTTGAAACTGACTTTCCCGGGGTTATCTCTGGGGTTGGAAACTGTTTTCCTAGGGTTATCTCCGGGGTTGGAAACTGGATCTCCCGTGGCTATCTTAGGGATTAAAATTGATGTTTTGGTCCTCCAGGGTTATCTCTAGAGTGTGAAAAAGACGCGTTTGCCCTCCTGTATGGTTAGTAACAGGAAAAGAAAATTTCGAGTGTCTACAAATGCCCCTCTTTATCATGTTCATGCAATACAATGGAATGGACATGATAAAGATTAGTAGACACTTGAAAATATGACAAGGTATTTCTAATGATGCAAATCGCAATGTAATGAATATTTATGATGAATGTTAAAATGTTTTCGCAAATCGCACATCGCACTTCGCTTTTCGCATTTGGCCAATCGCACTTCACAACTCGCATATTGCAATTTGCACATCACATATCGCATATCACATCGCAAATCGCATATCGCAAATCGCAATGTAATGAATGTTATGATGAATGCTAAAATGTTTTTTGCAAATCGCTTTACCTTTACCGATCATTGTTGATGCCTATGTTGGTGTTGACTCCAATGGTTTGGCATTTAATCGCTGATGCTTGTTTGATGAAGATAAGTTGAGATGTTTTGCACATCTCTGATGGGGATGACATTCTGAAATCACCAGACCTTCCCGACGATTCATTTGGTAGTAGTTTGCAGAATGGTGCTACCCTCACCGACGCTAAACTTTTTCTTGCCCCACTCGAATCGGTGGTATACTGAAGCTTTCATCATTGAAATGCTTTTGATGTCGCACTGAATTGATGCCAATGGTTTTAGAATATCAGATCTTCTGATACCTTCGCTGAAGTAATATTCCACGGATTACTTCACTAGACTTCTCCTGATGTTACGCTAGATTGATGACAACCACCAGATGTCTCACCCTTTTTAGGTGATTTGGAGTTTCCTTTCGCTGTTAGGTGCTTGTGCCCCATTTTCTTGAGCATTTGATTCGCAACCCGGCTGAACTGATGACCTGAATGTCGCTGACATCCCTGGATGGTGCAACTCGCTCTTTCACTATTCATATTTGAACTTCGGTGTAGAGGCCTCAACTCGTGAGGACTTAACGCATGTTGATGGTGTAGATTTCATTCGCTAGGCCTTTCGTCGTTGACCTTCTGCTTTTGAGGACTTTCTTAAGAATTCTTCCCTTTTTTTGATGAGAGGAATTATCTCGCCTTAAACTCCTTCCCTTTCCGGGAATCAGAAAATGCCTCAGTCTTTTCGCATGTTGTTGTCGGGGATTCATATGAGGAACTCTCTTTGTTGATCAAATCGCGAGTAAATAATATCTGAATCGCCATTGAGATGATGATGGACCATGCTGATGGCGCTGACTGGTGCATTTTCCACTTTAGGATGGTTGATAAATGCCCAGTGTTGAGTTGTTACTTCTTCCGAGATTGCCCCAATCTTGTTGTAAGGGACCAAATATCCGGTTGTCGCCAATTTTGAAATTTCCCCAGCCTCGCTTGTTGTCTGTGATAGTTTCTTTGACAGATGAGCTGATAAAACGCCGAGATCGCAAGAGGCTTTTACTTCTGTACCATCTGGTGAACAGGTAGTGGATGTGGGCTTTGATGTTGACAGCTCTTTCTGGTAGAGATGTCGCTTTATTAGAGAGATGATGCTCTAACTCATAGTGATATCGCTGTTGCTGAGCGGGATGACGCTATATCTACCCGAGATATCGCATGTAGTTAGCGGTGGATTAAAGTAAATCAATCTGGACCGTTCATGGATTAGTTACTATACATTCTATTTTCCTATAAATAGAAGCTCATTCCTTCATTATTTTCTTACGAATTCACTGAACTCTAGAGAGAGAAACTATAGAGAAAGACTATAGAGAGATAGAAGAAAAGTTTTCTACTACTTCACTACTCTTATATCAAGTATTATTTTACGGTAATGAATATTATTTCTTTTGTATTCATGAAGAGAACTTCAGTTATTCCATTCTTTATTATTCTCTTTGGAATAACCAAAGATATGCGGACTACCCTATACTTGGTGACATTCTTCTATTATTCTGCCTTTATTATTCGCTTTTAATATCCTGCTTTGTGCTATCTGTACGACCTAGTTCCATTTTTATTATTCCGTCTTTATTATTCTGTCGGAATATCCTGTCTGTGCTATACGCCGGACCTGGTTCCATCATTTATTATTCCGCATTTATTATTTTGTTGGAACATCCTGTCGGTGTGAATTTCACTTGACCTGGTTCCGTTATTATTATTCTGTTGGAATAACCGTCTATGTGAAGTACCGCATGCATGGTGATATCTTTTGTT
Source organism: Panax ginseng (assembly GCA_020205605.1). Classification (NCBI taxonomy): domain Eukaryota; kingdom Viridiplantae; phylum Streptophyta; class Magnoliopsida; order Apiales; family Araliaceae; genus Panax; species Panax ginseng. The sequence continues at coordinate 97,734,460 of CM035148.1, forward strand.
ATTCCATTCGGTATTATACTCAGTTGATTAAAATTTTGACTTCTATACTCCATGAAATTAGTGGAATATCCTTAATATTTGCGCTTCATCCAGTATCTTTCCATGGAAATATTCTTCTAAGCATTCTTGAATTTTACTCTACAAAGCAGTATCATGTTGACAATATGGACGTTATTGGTTCATGGATAAATTAATTCTTGAACTTGTTTTATTGAATTCTTATATCATTGTCATCATCCTCATGTTTATATTATGTTGAAAGTCATCTGTGGCATGTAGTGCATAGATGGACTTGGTATGATTATGACCGTGATTATGCGCGTATAATCATGACCGTAATAATACAAAAATGATGTGAAAATTAAAAGTCCTCATTGGCCCGTAGCGTGCATTGATGGACAATTTTTGGTATGATTATGGCTATGGATTCTTTTCGCCAAGGGAGCAAAGATGAATTGTTTTATGACATGATCGGACCGATTGATGAAAAACACGATTATCTTTGGCCCATAAGTGCATGGATAATTCGTGGTCGTGATACTAAAGAATATCCTTGGCACAGTAGCGGGGGATGATTTAATGTTGTGGATTATTTATTGAAATGAGTCTCAACGATAAAAGTGATGAAAACTTTTTAAATCATAAAAGATAGTAGATTCTATTCTCTACTTGACTCTTTTAATGGATTGCTTGTTCACCGCAGCTTAAACTTGATGTCTATTGTATTTTATCGCTTTTAACATTGTTGGAGGCTAATGATAATTTATTCTCGCATTATCTTAGTCATAATATTTCTTCTTGGGCTAGTTGAGCTCACCCTTTCTTTCACCGTTTCTTCGTGAAATGAGAATATAGTTTGGGATGAGTCGAGGAACGGAGTGATGGTCCGAGGATATAGCATTAGTAGTCCTCACTATTTTGTGAAATAGTGTGATAATAATTGTAATGAGGACTCCTTTTGAGTTTGTATAATCTCTAGTAGACAATAATTGTATTCAAACTCACATTTTATGTTTTGTCGTATTGTACATACCTACAGTGTATTAGTAAGTTGTATTTGTATTCTGTACCTCATGTATCTCATGCGACCCAAGATGGGTGATGTATACCTAATTTTGGGGGCATCACAAAGATTCTTTCTTTCTTATTCATGAAGAGAACTTCAGTTATTCCATTATTTATTGTTCTGTTGGAATAACCTGTATACGCGGGATACCCTATACTCGGTGAAATTCTTCTGTTATTCCATTCTTTATTATTCTGTTGGAATATCTTGTCTATGCATTTACGCATGACCTGGTTCCGTTGTTTATTATTCTGTTGGAATATCCTGTCTGTGCGTTTACGCATGACCTGGTTCCGTTGTTTATTATTTTGTTGGAATATCCTGTCTGTGCGTCTACGCATGACCTGGTTCCATTATTTATTATTCTGTTGGAATATCCTGTCTCTGCGTTTACGCATGACCTGGTTCCGTTATTTATTATTCAGTTGGAATAACCTGTTTGTGCGGTCTATCGCATGCCTGGTGATTTCTTTTGTTATTCCATTCTTTATTATACTCAGTTGGTTAAAGTTTTGACTTCTATACTCCATGAAATTAGTGGAATATCCTTGATATTTGCGTTTCATCCAGTATCTTTTCATGGAAATATTCTTCTGAGCATTCTTGAATTTTACTCCACAAAGTAGTATCATGTTGACAATTTGGACATTATTGAGTTCAGGATAAATTAACTTATAAATCTTTAAAACTTATTCTTGAACTTGTTTTATTGAATTATTATTTCATTGTCATGACGAGTTATGTTGGTTATTATGTGAAAACATGAAAGTTTCTTAGAAATCACAAAGGGTTGAAAATCAAATTTTGGTAAAAATGGAGTATGAAATTCAATTGACCATATCTCCTATTATATTTCGAATTTTTGAGTGTGGTCAAGTTCTAGAGTTAGATTTATGAGTTTTCTAACTTATCCAAGTGGAATCACTAGAAAAGGTGTTGTAGATTTTTGTGTGGACTGATTTTAGTAAAGGAGTCAAAATCTGCAAATTGCCAAAAGACTACTGCCCAGAAGTTTAATAGGGCATTTTAGGCCACTTAGCTTGTGAAATAAATTCCGGCCTTTTGGGACATGAAACTATATGGTATAAAGTACCTCCTGTCCAAAAATGAGCTCATTCCGACTTAAAATGAGCAAGTTATGATTATTTCAATATTTAGGTTTTTTCGACGAAAAATGCTATAATCGGAGTTCTATAACTCCGATGACCATGAAATTTAAATTGGAAGCTCACGTTAACATGTGTAAGATCCTGCCAAGATTTAGGAATTTCTGGAGTTAACCTTGAGGTAGCTAATTTCTTAAGGAATTAATTAGAAATTGATTTTTGAAAAATAGTAAATGAATTTTAAAATTTCTGAGAAAAGTATATGTTCAATATGAGACTATATTCTGCTTAATCCTAGAAAAGAATAATTTTTGGGATTGATTTGGTATTTTTCATGAAAATGATTTAGTTACGAACATATGAATTAAATATGTTATGTGAAGTTGAAAAAATTGGTAAATAGGATTTTATGGCTTGAAAATCCTATATAAGGTATATCTGATTTTTGATGAGTAATTTGATTATTGGTGATGAAATCTTATGAGTATGGCATTTTGAATGATTAAATGCATTATTTGGAAAAGTGTAAACAATTAAATTAAATTGTTTATAAGTTTAAGAAGTGATTAAAATATTGTTATAATATTAACAATATTAGATTATGATTTTATTAAGTGATTGATAATATTTGGATAAATTTAAAGTCTTTAATATTTATCCTTGATTTAGTTTGACTAATGCTTATAATATTGTCATCATCCTCATGCTTATATTATGTTAAAATTCATCTGTGGCCTGTAGTGCATAGATGGACTTGGTATGATTATGACAAGGGATTATTCGGTATAATCATAATCGTAATGTTACAAATGATGTGAAAAAAGTCATCATTGGCCCGTAGTGCATTGATGGACATTTTTTGGTATGATTATGGCTATGGATTCTCTTTGGCCGTAGTGCAAAGATGAATTGTTTTATGGCATGATCAGGACCGTTGATGAAAACACGATTATCTTTGGCCCGTAGTGCATGGATAATTCGTGGTCGTGATACTTAAGAATATCCTTGGCAGATGGTAGTGCATGGATTATTCGATGATGTGGATTAATTATTGAAATTTGAGTCTTAGCAATGAAATATTAATTCATGGATGTGATAATAATGAATATCTTTGGCGTGAGTGCAAAGATGATTTAATGATTCTGAAGCGAAGAATTGTGATTTGGTATAACCATTATTTTTGATGTTTCAGGTGATGAAAATTATCTTCATCCTGGGTGCGAAGAGGAATTTAGAATCACAATTGTGATTATGAGTTATTCACATGATCGTGGACGGGAATTGTTGATTGATGTTACATGGATAAAACATTATTGATGGACTTTTAACATAGAGAAGATAATAGACCTTATGGTCTATTTGACTCTTCTAATGGATTGCTCGTTCCGCTGCAACTATGGTTGAAAAGTTTTATCATCTACCATATGTTCTAAATCTATGATTTATTATTGATGAAAGCTATTGATAAATTAATTATCTTTAGTCATGATATTCTTTACTGAGCTAGTTGTGCTCATCCTTTTGCTTTACAATTCCTTTCAGGTAATAAGAGTGTAACTGGGTTGAGCGGGGGTATTAAGAGGATTAGAACGGTGGTCTCTAGCTGTGGAGGATCTCCCTAAACAGTATAGAAAAATGTGTTGTATTCTATACATCATTTAGTAGTTATATTTGGTGAATCATATAGGGTGAGGCGAACCCAATGTTGGAAGGGTGTTTTTGCCACCATCATACAAGATGTCTAATGACATATAACCTCGTGTTATCATAAGACATGGTTGTGCACATCCACTTACTGAGTATATCTATGCGCACTAGCTATATGATCTTGGAGTATATTTGAAATATAATTTTCACTTGGAGACAACGGAGATAATTATATGTCAAGAGAAGACTCACCATTGGAAAGAAGATGATAGTAATCTTCTTATTTTTCTTTGGGGACTTTTGGATCAACCAAGGATAATTACGTGGACATATGATATCTATCATAACACTGGACGCGTGGTCTCCCATGTCTGAAGGTTTCCTTGAGCACTTCCCAAAGATTTTAGTTTCTAAAATAGTTTTTGACTGTACTTTTATGTAAAGTACCATTGTAAGGTTGTGGTCAAGGTACCATGAGGAGTTACATACATTTGTATTAAAACTCATATTTAAGCGTGGTGCGTATTCTATCTGACATTTCAACAGATTAATATAAATGAAGTTGTATTTGAATTTTGTACCATGTATCTGATGACTCGAATGGGTGATGTATACCTAATTTTGGGGCGTCATATTGGTATCGAGCTTAGGGATATGGTCATTTGGTGGAGATAAGAGTCTAGAACTAAGAGGGAGAGGCAGAGTTATATACTTCATTAGTGTGTGACTTACCTAAGCTGAAATTGTTCACTTGATAAGTTGATAAATTATGATATGTCAATTAACCTTTATTTTAAAGCTATATTCTAGAATGATATATGAAATACAGGAGATGAGAAATAGGAAAATCATGATAGCGAGGAAATTACCGGGAAGGTACAATCTGAAAAGAAAGCAAGGTATTCTCATCTCTTGAATATCGAGTATGTCGTAAATTTCGAGGCGAAATTTCATAAGGAGAGGGTGATTGTGAGACCCGAATTTTATGAAATAAAAGTATTCAATTTTTCTATTTTGGTAAATAGTTAAATTGATAAAAGTTTAAAGTTAAGGGTAATATGTGAATTTTGTTTTTTTTGCAAAGTAAGCAAGTTGATATAAAATATTAGTTTTGTCGGGAATATTCGATTAGTGGGAATATTCTTTTTATCGGGGAATATCCGTATGCGACGATACAATCATTGGTGGACCCCACAATGAAATTATTGTTGGATTGAAAAACAACAAAAATATTTTTATGAAAATAACGGCGGAAGTTTTACCGTTAAAAGCTGTTGAACTACTTTCATTAGTAAAGAAATACGATGTCTGGCGTGGTTGCATAGTAGCACACGGTATTGATTATTGATGTTTACGTGATAAGTCACTTTCGGTTTTGTTTTATTAGTATTATTAATGTAATAAAATGAAAAAGCTTTTTATATAAAACAGAATACTTTTATAAAGTTATTCTATAAATAGAATATATTATATTCTATTATGCATAGTGTTTTGCATAGTAAAATCTTTTTATATAAAACAGAATACTTTTATAAAGTTATTCTATAAATAGAATATATTATATTTTATTATGCATAGTGTTGCATAGTGCCTGCATAGTATTTTGCATAGTAAAATCTTTTTATATAAAATAGAATACTTTTATAAAGTTATTCGTTTTATTAGATTATAAATAAAATATATTATATTTTATTTAAAAGATTTTGCTTTAAATATGGATCGTCCGATTAAAAGTAAATCAATCTGGACCGTTCATGAATTAGTTACGAAGCAGTCTATTCTTCTATAAATAGAAGCTCATTCCTTCATTATTTCTTACGAATTCACTGAAACTCTAGAGAGAAAACTATAGAGAGTTCTTCTTCTATAATCTTGGCGTATTTCTTTAGAGTTTAAGAAAGCTTTGAGCGTAGTGCAAGTTTTCTTGAGTATATCCTCTACCCATTGGAATACTCTTCTTTTAAGGTAAGGGATATTATTTGTTGTACTTTCGTAAGGGGGTATTCTTTCTTTTTGTTTATTAAGTGAAGAGAACTTACATTATTCCATTCTTTATTATTACATTGGAATAACTTATATATGCTGGATACCCTATACTTGGTGAAATTCTTCATTATTCCATTCTTTATTATTACATTTGGAACATCCCATGCATGCGTTTACGCATGACTTTGGTTCCATTATTTATTATTACATTGGAATATCATGTCATGCGTGCGTCTACGCATGACTGGTTCCATTATTTATTATTACATTGGAATATCCTGTCTGCGTTTTACGCATGACTGGTTCCATTATTTATTATTACATTGGAATAACTTTGCATGTGATCTATCCGTGCACGGTGATTTCTTTTGTTATTCCATTCTTTATTATACTTAGTTGGTTAAAGTTTTGACTTCTATACTCCATGAAATTAGTGGAATATCCTTGATATTTGCGTTTCATCCAGTATCTTTTCATGGAAATATTCTTCTGAGCATTCTTGAATTTTACTCCACAAAGTAGTATCATGTTGACAATTTGGACATTATTGAGTTCAAGATAAATTAACTTATAAATCTTTAAAACTTATTCTTGAACTTGTTTTATTGAATTATTATGTCATTGTCATGATGAGTTATGTTGGTTATTATGTAAAAACATAAAAGTTTCTTAGAAATCACAAAGGGTTGAAAATCAGATTTTGGTAAAAATGGAGTATGAAATTCAATTGACCATATCTCCTATTATATTTTGAATTTTTGAGTGTGGTCAAGTTCTAGAGTTAGATCTATGAGTTTTCTAACTTATCCCAGTGAAATCACTAGAAAAGGTGTTGTAGATTTTTGTGTGGACTGATTTTAGTAAAGGAGTCAAAATCTGCAAATTGCCAAAAGACTACTGCCCAGAAGTTTAAAAGGGCATTTTCGGCCACTTAGCTTGTGAAATAAATTCCGGCCTTTTGGGACATGAAAATATATGGTATAAAGTACCTCCTGTCCAAAAATGAGCTCATTCCGACTTAAAATGAGCAAGTTATGACTATTTCAATATTTAGGTTTTTTTCGAAAAAACGCTATAACCGGAGTTCTATAACTCAGATGACCATGAAATTTAAATGAAGCTCACGTTAACATGTGTAAGATCCCCTTTAAGATTTAGGAATTTACGGAGTTAACCTTGAGGTAGCTAATTTCTTAAGGAATTAATTAGAAATTGATTTTTGAAAAATAGTAAATGAATTTTAAAAATTCCGAGAAAAATATATGTTCAATATAGGACTATATTCTGCTTAATCCTAGAAAAGAATAATTTTTGAGACTGATTTGGTATTTTTCATGAAAATGATTTAGTTACGAACATATAAATTAAATATGTTATGTGAAGTTGAAAAATTGGTAAATAGAATTTTATGGCTTGAAAATCCTATATAAGGTATATGCAGATTTTTGATGAGTAATTTGATTATTGGTGATGAAATCTTATGAGTATGACATTTTTGAATGATTAAATGCATTATTTGGAAAAGTGTAAATAATTAAATTAAATTGTTTATAAGTTTAAGGAGTGATTAAAATATTGTTATAATATTAACAATATTAGATTATGATTTTATTAAATGATTGATAATGTTTGGATAAATTTAAAGTCTTTAATATTTATCCTTGATTTAGTTTGACTAATGCTTATAATATTGTCATCATCCTCATACTTATATTATGTTAAAAGTCATTTGTGGCCTGTAGTGCATAGATGGACTTGGTATGATTTTGACCAGGGATTATTCGGTATAATCATAACCGTAATGTTACAAATGATGTGGAAAAAGTCATCATTGGCCCGTAGTGCATTGATGGACAGTTTTTGGTATGATTATGGCTATGGATTCTCTTTGGTCTGAGTGCAAAGATGAATTGTTTTATGGCATGATCAGGACCGTTGATGAAAACACGATTATCTTTGGCCCGTAGTGCATGGATAATTCGTGGTCGTGATACTAAAGAATATCCTTGGCCTGTAGTGCATGGATGATTCGATGATGTGGATTAATTATTGAGCTGAGTCTCAGCAATGAAATATTAATTCATGGATGTGATAATAATGAATATCTTTGGCCGTATTGCAAAGATGATTTAATGATTACGAGCAGGAATTGTGATTTGGTATAACTATGATTTTTGATATTTTAGGTGATGAAAATTATCTTCATCCTGGGTGCGAAGAGGAATTTAGAATCACAATTGTGATTATGAGTTATTCACATGATCGTGAACGGGAATTGTTGATTGATGTTACAGGGATAAAACATTATTGGTGGACTTTTAACATAGAAGATAATAGACCTTATAATCTATTTGACTCTTCTAATGGATTGCTCGTTCACTTGCAACTATGGTTGAAAAGTTTTATCATCTACCATATGTTCTAAATCTCTGATTTATTATTGATGAAAGCTATTGATAAATTAATTATCTTTAGTCATGATATTCTTTACTGAGCTAGTTGTGATCACCCTTTGCTTCACAATTCCTTTCATGTAATAAGAGTGTAGCTGGGTCGAGCGGGGGTATTAAGAGGATTAGAACGGTGGTCTCTAGCTGTGGAGGTTCTCCCTAAACAGTATAGAAAAGTGTGTTGTATTCTATACATCATTTAGTAGTTATATTTGGTGAATCATATAGGGTGAGGCGAACCCAACGTTGGAAGGGTGTTTTTGCCAATATCATACAAGATGTTTAATGACATACAATCTCGTGTTATCATAAGACATGGTTGTGCACATCCACTTGCTGAGTATATCTACGAGCACTACCTATATGATCCTGGAGTATATTTGAAATATAATTTTCACTTGGAGACAAGGGAGATAATTATATGTCAAGAGAAGACTCACCATTGGAAAGAAGATGATAGTAATATTCTTGTTTTTCTTTGGGGACTTTTGGATCAACCAAGGATAATTCTGTGGACATATGATATCTATCATAACCTGGACGCATGGCCTCCCATGTACGAAGGTTTCCTTGAGCACTTCCCAAAGATTTTAGTTTCTAAAATAGTTTTTGACTGTACTTTTATGTAAAGTACCATTGTAAGGTTGTGGTCGAGGTACCGTGAGAGTTACATAAATTTGTATTAAAACTCATATTTAACTGTGGTCGTATTCTATACGACAGCTCAACAGTTGTATAAATGAAGTTGTATTTGAATTTTGTACCATGTATCTGATGACTCAGAATGGGTGATGTATACCTAATTTTGGGGGCGTCACAAGAACGAGGTGGAAATTAAGAATGGAGGTGGTAGTGGTGGAAACAACAACAACAACAACAATAATAACAACAACTTGAAGAGGAAATGGAATGGAAACGTGGGTGCTGGAAACCAGCAGGGTAACCAGCAGAACAAGAAGTTTGAAGCATGTGCTACATGCGAGAAGTTTCACAAGGGTGCGTGCTTGATTGGGAAACAAGTATGCTTCAATTATGGCCAGGAGGGTCACATCGCCCCAAATTGCACTCAACCTAAGAAGAATGTGTGCTTCACGTGCAGATCCAAGGATTACTTTGCTCATGAATGCCCTAAGAAGAAGGATGGAGTGACAACCGGAAGCAATGGAGGTAACAATGGAGGTATAGCATCAAACAAACCCACAACTAGAACCTTCAACATGATTGTACAAGATGTTGTGCAATCAAAAGATGTCGTGTCAGGTATTATCCCAATCAATGATATTGATGCTTATGTATTATTTGATTCGAGTGTTACTTGCTCATTTATCTCCGATGAATTTGCTAAGAGGTTAGAATTACCTAGAGAAGAACTGAATTTCCCTTTGAACATATAAATTGCGAATAAAGAGATAATCCCTGTTAGATTCGTATACAAGAACTGTAGGGTGAACATTAAGGAGAATATCTTGATGGTAGATTTGATTTCGATTAGATTGGGAGAGTTTGATATTATTTTGGGAATGGATTGGCTGTTCAAATATGGAGCGGTAATTGATTGCCAAAAGAAGAGAGTAAACCTTATGACCCCGCCAAAGGTAGTATTTTATGGTAGCAAGTCACCTAGACAAATGAAATGTCTGACAATTATGCAGGCCAAGAAATTGTTGAGTCAAGGCTGTGTGGGCTATTTAGCTTACATAGTCGATACTCAGAAAAAGAATGTGAAACTGGAAGAGATACCCATGGTGAGGGAATTTGAGGATGTGTTTCCAAAGGATTTTTCAGGACTTCCGCCTGACAGAGAGATTGAGTTCGTGATCGACTTAGTGCCGGGGACAACACCGATATCGAAGGCCCCGTACAGAATGACTCCAGTAGAAATGAAGGAACTGATGGTACAGTTGCAAGAATTATTAGACAAGAAGTATATTCAACCAATCGTATCACCGTGGGGAGCGCCAGTATTATTCGTGAAGAAGAAGGATGGGTCAATGCGTCTTTGCATTGATTATAGAGAATTAAACAAAGTCACTATTAAGAACAAATATCCATTACCAAGAATAGATGACTTGTTTGACCAGTTGAAGGGTGCTAAATACTTTTTGAAAATAGATTTGAGAAGTGGGTATCACCAGTTGAAAGTGAGGAAGGAGGATATACCACGAACGACATTCAGAACTCGATATGGACATTACGAGTATCTGGTGATGCCTTTTGGTTTAACTAATGCACCTGCTGCATTCATGGATTTGATGAATAGGGTGTTTAAACCATTCTTAGACAAGTTTGTAGTGGTATTCATCGACGACATTCTAGTGTATTCCAAAACTCAAAAAGAACACGTGGAACACTTACGTTTGACATTGGAAACACTAAGAAAGGAAAAGTTGTACGCGAAATTCTCTAAGTGCGAATTTTGGATAGACCGTGTGCAATTTCTTAGACACGTGATTGACAAAGATGGGATTTCCGTGGATCCATCAAAAATGGAAGCTGTAATCAATTGGGAACAACCAAGAACACCGTCAGAAGTGAGGAGTTTCTTGGGACTGGCCGGTAAGTTTATTTTACTAGCTTATTTTACTATTCAAGCAAAGGTTAACTTGAACCTAGCTTATTTTACTATTCAAGCAAAGGTTAACCATTTAATTCATTCTATTGAATACTTATGCTCTATAGTTATTTCAAGAGTTAGATATGTAGAATCAGTTCATTTATGATTCTCAAATGTTCTAAGTTATGTTGTTATTAAACAACTGTTGTATTATCAAGCATTGTGGATTCAACTATTTCCCTAGTTGATGATCATTAAACTTCAATTACCCTTGAAAGCTTATCCAAACCAAACTTTCTTTGGTGCGGACTTGTACTCTAAATACTGAGATGAACAACCCTATATTTAGGGAGCGTTGAAATGGTTGTGCACAATACATTGTACGAAGGATTGATCCCCCTAAGTACGTGGAGTCCTTATAGTCATATGACTGTTAAAGTTAAAGTTGAAAGATTACTTATAACTATGGACATGGTTCATGTTCAATTGACCCTCAGTAGCATATTTAAGAATGTTAATAGAACAAATCATTCAGTTTTATTGAGCCTATGAATTGGCAAATGTTGTAATGTTAATAAAATATATCATTCAGTTCTATTGAGCCTATTATTTGGCAAATGATGTAAAGATATTTATTCTTATTCAAGTGAGCTTTGTTTGTTCACTCTTACATATTTATACATTTATTGCAGCTATGGTTGAGAAGGTAGATAAACCTACAACTAGCAAAGGAAAGGGAAAAATGTACAAGTAATGAAGACTTGTAATTTTTCTTTATCGTTATGATGATAGACTTTTAATAATGATGCGATGTAATAATTTTATTTCCACACTTGAATGATTGTATTAAAGGTTAGAGAACCTGGGAGATAATGTTTTTATTAAATTAATCCTGTATGGGCAGGTTTTTATTATTCAATTTATTATAATTGGGTAGCTTGATATGAATGTTTTGATTTCGTGAACACCAAATCTTGAGGTAATGAAGTACCGAGATTTGGGGGTGTCACATTTTACACTTCCATTTTATTAAGTGTTCGACTTGATTGATTTTATTTTCGAGATGCGAAGCATCTATAAGAAAATAATGTATAAATTAATGTCGATTTTCTCGTGGGTATGAAAACCATCTAAGAAAATTCAAACACCGCAGAATAAATTTACAAGCTGTTTACAGCTGAAAATGTCCATAACGGGAATCGAATCTAGATCCAATAGGTTGAATCTGTGATCACATGATTTCTAGGCTCACATGATGCTGCAATTTGTATGAAAGCGAAGGCAGTATATATATATATAAGTCAGAAATATATATATATGGTATATGATCACCACCACGTAAGCACCTCCATGGGGATTAGAAAATGTAAATAAAGTTTAGAAAAGCTATCAACCGCCACAGAGGAAACTCCAAAGTGACAAAACATAAATAAAATCTGTATAAGCGATCAATCGCCACGTAAGTAAACTCCGTGTGGGATTAATATATATATATATATATATATATATATATATATATATATATATATATATATATATATATATATATATATATATATATATATATATATAAATAGTAAACGCTCTAGGATGTAAAATCCAGTGCTCATCGAACAAAATCCTACACATAGTTAATATATATATATATATATATATATATATATATATATATATATATATATATATATATATATTAAAGCATTAAACGCCTCCATCGATTACGCGTCAGGCTCATCGAACAAAGTCTCGGCACATACGCTTTATGTATATATAAGTATAGATATATATAAAAGCAAATAAACGCTCCAAACCGAAGTAGGCTCAATCGAGGCATAACTCGATAATGTTAGTCTATATATATAAATATATATGTATATACAAACTGAAAATAAAACCACGGACCGAAGTCCGGGCAAACACACGCAACACGACTCTCAATGTAAAGAAGGGTGTGTGTAAAGATGAAGATAAAGGCTTTAAAGTGTGTAAGAAGGCTTATAGTGGACTGCCAAAGAAGACTTCTATATCTTTAAAGTGGATGAAACTCAGCTCCCTCAGGTACAAAAGTAGCTGTATGTGAGCTCACAAGTGTTTAAAATGGGAAAGCACTCAAAGATATTGCAAGTACTTTAGCAAATTTGACAGGCTTCCTCGCTTTCTCTTGCAAATATGGCCACCCCAAGCCCTCTATTTATAGAGGGGGAGCCATGAGTGTACCCACGCGTCAGCAACAGTGTACCTGCACGCCCCCGAGGTGCCCCGGCAAGTGGCTCCGTGAGTGTCGAAATACGTGACATCGAACAACGCTACTGCTCGCTTGCGTGCTCATAACTTTTAATCCGGGAGTCCGATGGAAGCGTGCCATACCATTATGGAAAGCTCTTTCTGAGAGCTACATAATGACATAGGATTTGCCCTTTTTTGATTCCAAGAAGATGGGTCCATGACCAAAATGGCATTCCCAGGTTTCCGTCAGGTTGTCCGTTGAGCCATTTTGTGTAGTTTGCGCTCGAAAGTTAGGATATGGTTCTCGTGGGACTTCTATTGAAGTATTTTGAGTTGAAAAGATTTGATTTGATGTGGTTTGAAGTTGAGTTGGCAAAATGACCATTTTGCCCCTCCCGGGGTTATCTTAGATTTTCGCGTAGTTGTAGCAGTATTTTCTCAAGATTATCTCTGAGGTTGACTTGATGTTGACTTTGACTGTCCTCAGGGTTATCTCTGAGGTTGGCTTGACCTCCTGGGGCTATCTCCAGGCTTTGATCTTGATCCCCCGGGGCTATCTCTAGGGTTGAAACTGACTTTCCCGGGGTTATCTCCGGGGTTGGAAACTGGATCTCCCGTGGCTATCTCCGGGGTTATCTCTGGAGTGTGAAAAAGACGTGTTTGCCCTCCTGTATGGTTAGTAACAGGAAAAGAAAATTTCGAGTGTCTACAATATATATATATATATATATATATATATATATATATATATATATAAAGCAGTAAAAGGTCACATATTTGCAATCTAAGCGCTATTAAACAGTATAATTTGACTTCGAATCAAAAGGTCGTGGAAATATATATATATATACACACACCAAAAGATCGATATTTCAACTGGTAAAACTAGCTAATATACATATATATTAGTTAAATATATGTATAAACGAGAAAAAAAATGAAAACTAGAAAAAATCTTACAACCTTGCACGAGAAAGGCTATCGAATGTCTTTAAACGCTCTTAAACTTGATTTTCACTGGTTAAAACTTGATATGTTGCAATAGATATGCATATGAAAGCTTACAAGTGAGGTTTACAGGTTTGAAAGTAAGATTCAAGGGATTTCTGGCGAAATCTCTCTCCTTTTTCTCTTTTTCTCTCTTTTTTTTCTTTTTCTTTCTTCTTTTTCCTCTTCAATAAGCTGCTGGTGAGCTTGTATATGAATCCTTGGGCTTCCACATATATACCCGCAGCTTCCACAAAGTATACATGCGGAAGTGCCCTAGTGGGCCTTGCTGCCTCAAAGTACGTGCAATCCTGATCGACGTACAGTCCGCTGAAACGCTTGTAACTTGCAATCCGGGAATCTGATGGAGATGTGCCATACAATTTCGGAAAAGCTCTTTCTGAGAGCTATGCAATGACATAGGGCCTGCCATTTTCCAAATCCGAGAAGATGGATCCATGATAGAAATGGCATCTTCGGGTATTCAAAGGTAGTCCGTTGAGCTGTTTTGCGTAGTTTGCGCTCGAAAGTACTGCAATGGCACTTTGCGATCCTATTTGCAGCTGTATTAGGGTTGTTGAAGTTGAATTGTCAAAATGACCATTTTTCCCTTCTAAGGGTTGTCTCCAAGGTTAACAAGGCTTTTTGGTTGTCCTTCGGGGTTGTCTCTAGGGTTTGATTGCGTCAACTTTTCTTTTCCTTAGGGTTAATCTCTAAGGTTGATTTTGTAACACCCCCAAATCCGGGTATCCATTACCTCGGACCTGGTGCATCACGATACTATCTTCGTCTAACTATTAACAACTTCAATTCGTAATTTAATTATTACAACTTAACTTTTATACTTATTAATATAGTAATTCCTTTTTATTTCCAGGATCTATGAGTCGATCCAAAACCTTCATAAGTCAATTCCCAATATTGGTCATTAACCATTCTTGTCTTTACATCATATTCGATGTTATACTTAATAAGATGTGAAATAATTAAAACTTTTCTGAATTCTTTATTCATTTCCCTGAATCACAACCTTCATCATTTACATATCTTTGAATCGAATTTATTCTATGCTTTGATTCATCAGAGTTACATCACAGAATTTACATCTCAATTCGATGTTCTTTATATATTTAATAGTACGGCTTTACAACTCTACAAGAGTTCATCAACTATCAAGCACATCATCTAAAACCTAAAACATGGTTAAAAAATATAACTTTAGGTAAACAATTCAATCCTCTTGTGATACTATTGAACTCTATCAATCAAGTAACATGTAACTTTACCATGAGTTCTTAACCTGCAAAAATGGTTATTTGTAAGGGTGAGCTCGACAGCCCAGCAATTCTAACAGTTTTCATGCATCACATAACACATAATATCATGTGCATTTTATAAAATCATAATAATTCAAACTCAATATGCATGCTGCTTCTCACATAGCAAATATAGAAATTATCTTCTAAAACACAGTCATATATTTACTTTTAATCTCATACATATGTCATAGACATTTCCACGTTTCATGGCATAACATGATTCATTTCAAACATATCTCATATGCATTTCATATATAATTTAACATTCCATCTCATATCATAAATCAATCAACAATTATCAATATTATAGAGCAAATAAGAACTAAAAGACTTGTCTAACTCGTAGATTATCAACTACAACTTAACTGCTTATCATTATCTGCACTTCGTGTGTGAGACCCCAGATTTTATGAATAAATATTTAATTTTTTCGAAATAATTTTTTTAATATTATGGTGTGGATTTGATATAATGTTATAGTTGTGGGTAGTATTTATAAATTTTACAAAATATGCAAGTTGTTGTATAAATATTCGATTGGTCGGGGAATATTCTTTTTGTCGGAGAATATCCATACGACTAAGACAATCATTGGTGGACCCCTACAACGGAATTATTGTCATTTAATGAGAAAACGACAAAAATATTTTTATGAAAATAACTTGGCGGAAGTTTTACCGTTAATCTTGTTGAACTACTTTAAGAGTAAAGTAATAAAGAATACGCGCGTGGTTGCATAGTAGAACCACTAGTATTGATTATTGATGCTTACGTGATAAGTCATTCATTTATGTGTTATTGGTATTATTAATGTAATAAAACAGAAAAACTTTTTATATAAAACATAATACTTTTATAAAGTTATTCTATAAATAGAATATATTATATTATATTATACATAGTGTTGCATAGTGTCTGCATAGTATTTTGCATAGTAAAATCTTTTTATATAAAACAGAATACTTTTATAAAGTTATTCTATAAATAGAATATATTATATTTTATTATGCATAGTGTTTGCATAGTGCTCGTATAGTGTTTGCATAGTAAAATCTTTTATAAAGTTATTCGTTTTATTAGATTATAAATAGAATATATTATATTTTATTTAAAAGATTTTGCTTTAAATATGGACCGTCAGATTAAAATAAATCAATCTAGACCGTTCATGAGTTAGTTACTATCTGATCCATTTTTTTATAAATAAAGCTCATTCATTCATTATTTCTTACGAATTCAATTGAAACTCTAGAGATAAACTATAGAGAGAAAGAAGAAAAGTATTCTTCTACTTCACTACTCATATATCCAAAGACTTTCTTCTTCTTAAGGTAGGGAATATTATTTGTTGTACTCATAAAGGGTATTCTTTCTTTCTTATTCATGAAGAGAACTTCATTATTCCATTCTTTATTATTCTGTTGGAATAACTTGTATACGCTAATACTAGTATACTTGGTGAAATTCTTCCATTATTCCATTCTTTATTATTCACTGGAATATCCTGTTCATGCATTTTACGCCGGACTCGGTTCCGCTCTTTATCGGTATTCTCGTTGAATAACTTGTCTATGCAAGTACCGCATGCATGGTGATTTCATTATTATTCCGCTCTTTATTATTCATTTGGAACATCCTCGTCTGTGCTTTTACGCATGACCGGTTCCGTTAATTATTATTCTTTGGAATAACCCGCTCTGCTGGTACCGCATGCATGGTGATTTCTTTTGTTATTCCATTCTTTATTATACTCGGTTGGTTAAAGTTTTTGACTTATACTCCATGAAATTAGTGGAATATCCTTGATATTTGCGCTTCATCCAAAGATCTTTTCATGGAAATATTCTTTTGAGTATTCTTGAATTTTACTCTACAAAGCAAAGATCATGTCGACAATTTGGGCGTTATTAGTTCTGAATAAATTAATTCTTGAACTTGTTTTATTGAATTCTTATATCATTGTCATCATCCCGATGTTTATATTATGTTGAAAGTCATATGTGGCTTGTAGTGCATAGATGGACTTGGTATGATTATGACCGTGGATTATTCTAGATAATCATGACCGTAATGTTACAAATGATGTGGAAAAAGTCCTCATTGGCCCGTGGTGCATTGATGGACAATTTTTGGTATGATTATGGTTATGGATTCTCTTTGGTAGTAGTGCAAAAGATGAATTGTTTTATGGCATGATCGGGACCGCTTGATGAAAACATGATTATTCTTGGCCCGTAGTGCATGGATAATTATGGTCGTGATACTAAAGAATATCCTCGGCAGAAGTGCGGGGTGATTCGATGATGTGGATTATTTATTAAAATTCGAGTCCCAAATGATAAAAGTGATGAAAAACCTTTTAAA
This sequence comes from Panax ginseng, assembly GCA_020205605.1. Classification (NCBI taxonomy): domain Eukaryota; kingdom Viridiplantae; phylum Streptophyta; class Magnoliopsida; order Apiales; family Araliaceae; genus Panax; species Panax ginseng. The sequence goes on from CM035148.1 coordinate 97,752,165, forward strand.
TCATAAAAGATAGTAGATTTTATTCTTTACTTGACTCTTTTAATGGATTGCTTGTTCCTACCGCAGCTTAAACTTGATGTTTGTTATATTGTATCGCTTTAACACTTGTTGAAGGCTAATGATAATTTATTCGCATTATCTTAGTCATAATATTTCTTCTCGGGCTAGTTGAGCTCACCTTTCTTTCACCGTTCTCTTGTGAAATGAGAACGCGTGGCGAGGACTAGTCGAACACAAGTGATGGTCCTAAATGGTGCATTAGTAGTCCTCACTATTCTGTGAAATAGTGTGATAGTAATTGTAATGAGGACTCCTTTTGAGTTTGTATACTCTCTAGTAGACAATATTTGTATTCAAACTCATAGTTTACGTTTTTGTCGTATTGTACACGACAATTGTATTATTAAGTTGTATTTGAATTCTGTACCATGTATCTGGCGACTCAAGATGGGTGATGTATACCTAATTTTGGGGGCGTCACATCGTGTATTCCTACACAATAGTATAATCATGGATTTATTCCCATTAGTCATATATTTCCTTATATTCTCAATGTAATAACAATTGTTACATTGTTTTCTAACTCAGTTCTTAAAACCTTTATTTCACTTTCTTATCATACTCTTAGCATAACTACGTATGTTTAAGTATACCGTAGCCACACATACTTGACATTAACATTCATAAACCTTTATCACACACTTGACTAGCTATATGTTCGTTACACATTTAAAACTCATAGATGCATGATTCACATAGTTCTTTCATTTTGCAAATCTTAACAAATATGGGTTTTATATAACCATTTCTTGCACATATTCTTAAAACATCACTTAAGTCAAGCATTGAAGCTTAATACATTCATACACAAATGCTTAAGGTTGGATTACAATTTAAATATCGAAGTAACACTTGCTTATACAATGTAAATACTTATTCTGATTTGGCTTAGGATGGGCGTAGCTTCTGCACCCCCCTCGGCCAAACCAGATTGGAAACTTTATTTCCTAGTTTACACCTCAGTACTTACCATACTAGCAGATATAACCTACACACGTTAAGAGGTCTTGATCCAAGTTTGGTGCCTTTTGGGTTTACTTCAAGTTATTTTTACACTTTATAGCTTTATTGCTATTTATTTAACGGCTAAGCGAGTTCATGCAATAAGGGTCTAACTATGTAACCAATAACGATTTTAAACAACTTTCAATACGCTTTCTTACATGCATTCATCTGACTAATATGGTTTATCACTTGAAAACGTACATTAAAATCATGCTCTAAAGACTTTTATTGTGTCAAACTAGATAAGTGCACTTATAGGAAATGTTTAATGACATAAATAGTACTAGCATGCCATCCTACAAGTTCAGAGGTTTGGAAACACAATGCTCATCAGTATAAGTTTGCAAGGCGTCCAAGTTTGCCTTCTAAAAGTCATTCTAGGCCAAATTAAAGCAACTGAGTGCATGTAAACCAGCTTTAAATCTCATCTCATAGCTAACTAAGCTATGTACGTATGTTATCACGTTTAGAACTTTAAGTACACAAGTTCTTTTAATTTCGTTCTCAAGTTTGAAGTTTTTTTTAGAAATATACACTAAAGTGATTATAAGGTTCATGGTATTTGTAATAACCCAATATTTTCTATATAAATAAATAAGAAATTTTGCATATAATTTTTTTTATTTTAAAGGTGGGAATATGTGCCAAGTAATGTGTATGTATGTATGTGATAAATAAAATTTATTTATAACATGAATAATTTCAAATAATTTTATTTTAGAATTATTGATCATTATAAAGTATATTCTTATAATAATTAATTTTATAGTAAAAATGTCTTTATTATTTATTTTCTATGAAAATATGACTTTTATATTATTTAAATAATATATGAAATGATTATTGGAATTATTATAATTATAATTTTATTTATGAATTTTAGTTCAGATTATTAAATTAATTATTTTAACTTAATTAATAATGTTATATATGAAAGATAAATCGATATGGAATCCAAACCCTAATTTTAGATTTTGAGCTATGAATGAGAATAATAATATTATATTAAATATAATATTATTTTTTAGTGTTATAAATATATACAGTATGTGTGTATTAATAATGTTGGTCAATTATAGTGTATAATGTAAAAACCCTAATATTAATTTGTTAAACCCTATTTTGAAACTCAAATGGGAGATTCAAGAATGTGTAGTAATTATGTTATATGAATTATGTTGCATATTATAGAATTTTTGTTAATTAGGAAAAACCTAATTAATATTTGAAAACCCTAATTAAAATTAGAAAACCTAATTTGCTAATTAGGAACCCTAATTGCTAAAATTAAAAACCCTAATTATTATTTTAGTAAATTGAATTGTTAATTTGGGAACCCTAATAATATTAAGGAACCCTAATTATTTAAAATCCTAATTTTCTATTAAAACCCCTAATTTTAATTAGTAAGTTTTAATTAAAATTTTATTACACTTTAATCTTAATTTTTCAAACCCTAGATATTATTTGGGAAACCTTAAGTTTTAAAATCTAGTGATTAAACCCTAGATTCAAGTATGATGGACAAGAATGCCATTAAAATTAAAAGGCAATTGACCAAAGTACCCTTTTTGTCCCATTCGTGAAATAATTGCTAGCAAATCTTGCCAAATCTTGGCAAGTCATCAACCTAGTCTAGGTAGGGGCTAAGAAAACACCAGCTTTCATCCATTAGCCTTCCAAATTCATTGCATCTACATCACATAAGTAGAATTGGAGAGAGAAAGCGTATATTCATGTTCATTTTTTCCTATACTAAAACTTGACTCTCTCTCTCTCTAAAACCTCCGAAATATATTGCTATAACAGTCTCAGAAACAAGCCCCACCATCTCCTCTAACAGATCATAATCATAGAATCAAGAACTTGTTCATAGAAAGGTAAAAACCTAATTTGAAATCTGATCTTGAAGGCCATGATACATGTTATGATTTGGTGTTAAAACATGTTGTTTGTAATATATATTGATGATCCGAGTTGCTATATGTTAGATCCATATCATAGCCCGACGTCTAGAACACACTTACCATGAACAGATTTCACGATATAAGGGCAACAAAAGCGTTGACCGACCATGACTTAATTTTCTGGGCAGCCCAGAAACTTAATGAACAGCTCTGACAGTATGTTCTGATCCTTAGATCTTGCTCATGTGTTATGTTTTGGTCCATAAATTGTTATGAACTTGTACTATTACATATATACTACAATAATTGATTAATAGATAACCCAGAAACATCATGAATTAAGAATTAATCTTGGTCAAAGTTGTGCACTCGTTCACTGTCTATGAAGATCTGGGTTGTTCAAGAACACCTAAGGCGACGGTTTCTGTCGCCAAAGGCTATAGCGACAGTCTTATTTAATTTTAATTAATTTATTATCCAAAAATCATTTATAAATAGAAATTAATTATTAAAAATTCCAAAAATAGTTTTAAAAATTATTTTAAGTTGTAAAAATTAACTTTTAATAATTTGACATATTTTTCATAAATATTAATATTTAATTGGATATTATTGATATTTTATTTATTTAATAAATGCATTAAATAAATTAATTAAAATGATTTTATTATATTAAAAATCATTTTAAATGATAAAAGGTATTTAATAATATTTGAAGTTATAAAATATAACTTTTAATATTTTAAGACAAATTTCATTAATTATTTAATATTAATGATATTAGATTTATTTAATAATTATATTAAATTAATTAATTAAAAATTATTTTAATATTATAAAAATCATTTTAAATGAAAATAAATAGTTTAAAAATATTTGAAGTTATAAAATATAACTTTTAATATTTAAAGGTAAATTTCATTAACAATTTAATGTTAAATGATATTAGAGTTATTTAATAATTATATTAAATAAATAGTTTAAAAATGGTTTTATTGAATTAAAATCATTTAAAAAGGATATAAATGATTTAAAAATATTTTAAGTAATAATAAATGCCTTTTAATATTTTGTTGAATAATACATTAATATTTAAATATTAATGGTAATTATTTAAAAATGATTTTAAATATTTTAAAAATTATTTAAGGGTAATAAAAATGTTTTAAAATATTTTGAGTTATTATAAATAACTTTAATATTTTTGTAATGGTTTCATTAATAATTTAATATTAATGATAATAGAATTATTTAATATTTAAATCATTTAATAATGATTCCAGTATTTAAAAAATCATGATAAATTATAATAAATATTTAAAAATTATTATAAGGCTATGAAAAATAATATGACTGGTATTTAAAATATCTAAACAAATATTGAACTACACGGTAGAGTCTTAGACTCAATAATTACCCGATAAAGCCGTCGGTACACCAAAATGTTTCAGAAATTGATTTGGACTTAGATAATTTGATTAGATACTTATTTGTATGTGATGCAATGACTGTTAAACATATATGACAATGTGATTAGGTTATGTGATGACTGCAATTAGCAATACTATGTGATATGATATATTATTCTAATCGAACGAATGATCTTATTAATGATAGGTTTCTATATAAAAGATAAAACTAAGTTGCGTAATTGTGACACCCCAAAATCCAGGTACTTCATTCCCCTAGAATTTGGTGCTCACTATCAAAATAATTACATCTAACTACCCATAATAAATGATAAAATATTAATTAATTTAAACAATAATCTCTCCCATTAAAGGGTTGCATCATCTCATAAACAATCCCAGGTAATCTAACCTTAATTTATTACATAAGTTTGCAAAAAACATCATAAAATAAAATAAGTTATAACATCATGTATTTAAATAAATTCTAAATAACTCTTCAACACTTGGACATCTTGCCCTTTCCTTTGCTAGTAGATGACTCATCGACTCTTTCAGCTTTAGCTGCAGTGTTAATTGCAAGAGTGAGCAAATAATTGCTCACTGATATAAAGAGTAGTAATAATAACAACATAAGAATGAACAACGAATACTGAACAATAATGAACTTGTTCTATGAATCAAAAATAGAAAACAAGTTCGAACTTTAATATCTGAGGGTCTTAAGACCACAAACTATGTCCACGGTGATTAGGTATTACTACCCAACCTTAACAGTCAATTAGACTATACAGACCCTTCTTAACGTACTTAGGTGGATCAACCCTTTGTACCACGTATTGTGCACAAACATCTAAACGTTACACGTACAAAATCCCCTATGTTAGGGTTGTTCGTCTCAGTTTGAATTTAGAATTTCCGCACTAAAGAAAGTTTAGTTTGGAACTAGCTTATCAGTGTTTCTAGAATTTTAGAACACTATTTAATTATAAATTAATGAAACCAATAAAAGTTTTATTACTACTTGAAGGTTTAATACAAAAAATAGAATTGAACAAGGTTATCAAAGTCAAAGACCGAATAACAACAATGTACAATTGAATTACCATGGAATACATGCAAAGTGCTATATTCAAAAGAGTTAGAACAATCTCATTTGAATCGATGTACAAGAATAATATTTGTTTTGAATAATAATATCACGATTTAGAAAAGTAAAACTCGCTTGAGATAATGATAAGTAAACCTTACTAAATAATTAAGTAGCATAGGTTAGGGATATTTGCTCAATAAAAGATTAGGATAAGAAACTTGCATTAATTAACAAAAGAATGAAGTTAGAAAGCTTGCTCAATGTAAAGAGTTAAGGTTTAGAAACTTGCTTTGTATGTAAGCTACACAAATGTAATATTCACCAATTACCCTATATATATCATTGAAATCGTAACAACAATTAGTTGTATGAATATTAGCTTTAGGGTTTAAACCATTATTTTGGTTATAACCTTAATTCAACACCTAACCATGTTGGTTAACATCCTTAACGCCTCTAAAATCTCATTACGATCCAACATAACTTAATCGTTCATCTCTAACTTTTGAAAACATCACTTTTAGTTTCATTATATAACTCAATTAACAATCACTTAAAAATCTTTTACACTTTGTATTACAACACCTTACAATCTGTTATTGTAGTTTCTATTATGTCTTAACATCATTAACATGCTTGCTTAGCTAACATGAGTCCATTACACATGACTTGCAAATAGGCGTAAGTCATCGCTCGGGCTCGAGAACACGGCTACAGAACAAGCTATCTCTAAGCATTGGCACTAACGTCGGTAGAATCACTGTGTACAAGAACAATTGCTTTCTTCCTCTTATCAAGCGCAATCAAGCCACGACGAATTATAAATTATAAAGAATATTCGTACTCGACAGTCACCCATCTCAACCCAATTCCTACAGAAATCATTAAACCTAGCAACTAAAACTTTGTAATAGCATAGTTACACATGTCATACACCATTCTAACTACATAAACATCACATATACACAAATTTGAGGAATCAAAACCCCCAATTCCAAAATTTCTTCATTTTTTACATATTTAGCGAAATTGATCACCACAAATTCGTTTCTTACTCAATTGACATGATTCGAAATACGCCGCTTTCGTTTCTTAACATACTAACATAAACCAACATCAAATTACAAATTACAACACATATAGGGCACACAATTTGGTACTTTATAAGGCCAATTTTTATGTAGAAACACTGTTATATGAAATCTTTCTACTACAACCCAATTCATGCCTTTAATCATCAATTAATACTTACATATGATAAATAACAGATTATAGAATTGAACAAGGTTATCAAAGTCAAAGACCGAATAACAACAATGTACAATTGAATTACCATGGAATTCATGCAAAGTGCTATATTCAAAAGAGTTAGAACAATCTCATTTGAATCGATGTACTAGAATAATATATGCTTTGAATAATAATATCACGATTTAAAAAAGTAAAACTCGCTCGAGATAATGATAACTAGCTGAATAATTAAGTAGCATAGGTTAGGGATACTTGCTCAATAAAAGATTAGGATAAGAAAAACTTGCATTAATTAACAAAAGAATGAAGTTAGAAAGCTTGCTCAATGTAAAGAGTTATGGTTTAGAAACTTGCCTTGTATGTAAGCTACACAAATGTAATATTTGCCAATTACCCTACATATATCATTGAAATCGCAACAATAATTAGTTGTATGAATATTAGCTTTAGGGTTTAAACCATCATTTAGGTTATAACCTTAATTCAACACCTAACCATGTTGGTTAACATCCTTAACGCCTCTAAAATCTCATTACGATCCAACATAACTTAATCGTTCATCTCTAACTTTTGAAAACATCACTTTTAGTTTCATTATATAACTCAATTAACAATCACTTAAAAATCTTTTACACTTTGTATTACAACACCTTACAATCTATTATTGTAGTTTCTATTATGTGTTAACATCATTAACATGCTTGCTTAGCTAACATAAGTCTATTACAAATGACCTGCAAATAGGCAAAAAGTCATTTTTCAGGCTCGTGAACGCAGCCAAATTGTTACTTGTCCCCAAGCCTTAAGCACTAAAGACAATCAAGGGCTTAACACAAATTGCTACTGCTTTAAGTCGCTAATGGTACCGTGCTAAGCACGCGCCCACACACGTATGTAAACTACAATGAGAAGACTCATATTACGCCGCCATCATCCATTTCAACCCAATTCCTACAGAAATCATTAAACCTAGGAACTAAAACTTTGTAATAGCATATTTACACATGTCATACACCATTCTAACTACATAAACATCACATATACACAAATTTGAGGAATTAAAACCCCCAATTTCCAAATTTCATTTTTTACATATTTAGCAAAATCGATCGCCACAAATTCGTTTCTTAATCAATTGACATGATTCGAACTACGCCGCTTTCATTTCTTAACATACTAACATAAACCAACATCAAATTACAGATTAAAACACATATAGGGCACAAAATTTGGTACTTTATAAGGCCAATTTTCATGTAAAAACACTGTTATATGAAATCTCTCTACTACAACCCAATTCATGCCTTTAATCATCAATTAATACTTACATATGATAAATAACATATTATAAACCATAGATACAAATATATATATATATATATATATATATATATATATATATATATATATATATATCCAACACCACTATCAATTTACAATGGATAATCACTAAGAAAATAAAATATACAAATTAGAAGAAATTTACCTTGATTTAGCAAAGTATTTAGCAACCCTTCTCTTTCTCTCTATGATTCTCTCCTCCAACCCAAGCTTTCCCTAAATTCTCTGTGTTTCTTCTTCTCTCCAAACCTACTCTGTATTTCTATATTGTCTAGCCTTAGGGGAAAATAAGAAGCATAAAAAATAAACTGACTCTCACTCCACCACTAACGTCAGGTCACAAACCCAAAAGACGTCAGTTAAATTAGACCAAAGGCCTCAAGGCCTTGTTTGGACTCACACTAATTCCCCCCCCCCCCCCCCCCCAAACTAGATTATTTTAATAATATTATATTATATAGTTTCATGTGTCACACCTTAGTTAATTTAAATAGCTTTAGTTTAGTTAATTTAAATAACTTAAAATAGTAATTATAATAATTTCTATTATAATTATATTTATGAATAATAAATAAATACATATCTAATTTAAATTATTAAATTAGATCAAAACATTATTTAATTTAATTTACTTATTTTCTTAAATATTAAGCAATTGATTTAATTTAATTATTTCCTTAAATTAAATCCTTCGAGATAAAATTAACATTATTCAATTTAATTAACATTAATCAATTTAGTTACTAAATTAATTCACTATAATTCATCAATTATTTATTTCCCTCAATAAATTAATTATTTAAAATATTTATTTAATTCAATAAATATTTAAATTAAAATACAAATTTCTCGATCGTTATAAAGAATAGTAGCGGCTATTTCGAGTAAGTATCCTAACTTTGCATTTACTTTATGCAATGGACATGAGTAAGAAAGTTTCAGAATTATATTATCATTATGCCAGATTATTAACTCTATTGTTATCGATTATGTATCCAATCTTTGTATTCATACAAGTTCTTAAATTATTCGATCATTGTTTATCAACACAATATTACTGTATAATTCAGATATTTATTTTGCTCGTTAATTTCTAAATAGGGTTAGACAAGTGTCCTCACTTGGATAATCATTGTATTTAATCACATGTTGATACATACCTATTGATTACTGGTATGTATACATTAATTAAAAGTCGTCTAACCTATTTGACCCAGCTAGACACATATTTAGAAATATCGTTGAAACATGATAGAATTTTATTATATCCAATCAAATTGTTTTGGTTTGGATTCCCGACTAAGTATGAACATCCCGAACATTTGAAAACTTTTGTGCACCTAAGGTGGATAAGATTTGCATGTAGTATTGATCAATACAGGGCGCATTGGGATGATCACCCTCGTTCCCGTAAGTTATGACGGTTTACGGATGAAGTTCTGCTAAACCTTAGCGAAAATTGAAAATAAAGTTCATAGTCCGTCGACTGCTCTTCATTTATAGTCAGTACGTAGTTTCAAAATTTTGATATAGAATTGATATGTTGTTATTATTGGTTCAAATTTTACTTTTGCAAAGTGTTGATTCGTTGTAGAAGTGTCATTCAAAGAAAACATTCAATTCTTTCAGCTTATATTTATTGTTGCTATTACTTGCTGGGCAATCAAATGCTCATTCTTGCTTTAAATTTAAATATTTTCAGCTAAGCGTGATCAACTGGAATATTCAGGCCAAAACAAGGGAAAAAGGAAAGCAAACAGAATAGTCTTATGTTATCTTATGTAATAGTTTGACTTTATTAAGATAATGATATCTATTAATTATCATGTAATGAATGTTTAAAGGTCGCGTACCTGGGATTACACTTTGATATATGTAAATTAAGTTTGATATTTATATTATTGTTATTATTATTAGTATTATTCCGCTCATAGAAATGGTATCGTGAAGCACCGTGTTCGGGTTTCAAGTACCAGAATTTGGGGGTGTCATATGTTGGTATCAAAGTTTTAGGGTTAGAAACCTTAGGTGGAATAGACCTTAGGCTATAACCTTAGAACAGAGGGAAACGTTAAAAATACAAATAACTCATATAGAGTTTAAAAGGAGATGAATTGAATAAATTTATCGTTAAACAAAATAAAAGATAACTTGTATAAAATTATTATTTGTTGTGTGTATATACTACGTGCTAATCAAGATAGTTTTGGGTAGATATCAGGTGGGAAAGGATTAGGATACCCTCAGATCATAAAGCAGGAGCCGATCTCCATAACTGAGCCAATACCAAAGTAAATAACTGAATTAGAGGCTCACTTTGTAAGCAACCCTAGTAAGGTAATTATGCTGGAAAATGTAGTACCGGACCTAGAAACGATAGTATAACTGATAGGTAGAATATAGTTAGAGAATATAAAGTCAAGCTTAAGTTCTTAAACTCATATGATTGTGGTGAGTTCTTAAACTCATAATGTTTGGTAAGTTTAACGAACTTGGTATAGTTAGGTGTGAATGGATTATTAAGGATGATGGGAATATATAGATTACTAAGCAATTGATCCTTAGTGAAGGCGTAGGAAATAAGTAGTATTAGTGTTATTTGAATATGTATGATTCTATTATGCGTATATGATAAGTATGTCTGTGTAATGTTATATTCTCAACTTTTGTATAAGTTGTAGCAGCGATTCCTGACTTTTGTGTCACAAAGGGGATATCAGATGTTTAAAGCAGTATGTGCTACGCTATGCGGTGTAAAGTATGATGAACATGATTTTACTTAATCAGATAATGCCGCTAAGATGAAAAAAAACCAAAGGGCAGAAGAACCTGTTAATAAAGCTGGAGGACAACCAGACCCGATACAGAATTTGGCGAATATGGACGCTCAAGCTATGCAGGATGGAATACCAGCCGTGGGAAATCAGCCAGATAATCGATCGACAAACTTCAAAGACTTCAAGGCAATCGAACCGCCAAGATTTAGAGGATCAACTGACCCTGTAGAGGTGTTTGTGACAGCTAGAGTAATGGAGGGGAAAAAGACAGCTTTTGTCACCTATACGATGAAAAGGGATGCGAATTTTTGGGGGGAAGCAAATCAAGCTAGAGCCGGAGAAAGAAATAGTGGTAGTAGGACTTGAAAAAGGAAAGGAGAAAGTTTCGGGAATACCAGAAGTAGGCCAGGAGGTGGAAAGAAACAGGTTGTGCAATGTGGGAATTGCAGAAAGAATCACTCGGGAGAGTGTCTTAAGGGTAAGTTTGTGTGTTATAAGTGTGGGCAGGAGAGACATATCTCTCCCAACTGCCCCAATTCAAGGATGAACAGAGAGTGTTTTAGGTGTGGATCAACGGAGCATAAGGTGAAGGACTGTCTGAAAAAGAGAATGGATGCAGGGAGTATGACTACGGGGAAAAGCAGCGGGACATTGATGACAACGGAACCTACTTCAACAAACAAACCAACAGAACCAATCGCAAGAGTCTTCAACGTGACGGTCCAAGATACTGTGGCAGCTGGGAATGGAACTCCAGGTATTATTCGAATAACTTTTATTTTCGTATATATATAATTTTCCTATATATAGCAAATTATGTTATAAAGAAATTTTGAATGACGAATTTGAGTTCTTTTAGAAATCAAACTTCCGTTTAATCAAATAGACAAGCTTTATATGAATAGTTAAATATTTGTTCAATCAATTATGATCGAGATCTATTTGCAATGATCGCGTAGGCTATGTACCCTTGTATGTATGAGTTTTAAAACGGTGATTCTGGGACATAATCTTTATAAGGGAGGGTGAATGTAATAACCTGATATTTTCTCTATAAATAAATAAGAAATTTTGCATATAAATTTTTATTTATTTTAAATGCGGGAATATGTGCCAAGTAATGTGTATGTATGTATGTGATAAACAAAATTTATTTATTACATGAATAATTTCGAATAATTTTATTTTAGAATTATTGATCATTATAAAGTATATACTCATAATAATTAATTTTATAGTAGAAATGACTTTATTATTTATTTTCTATGAAAATATGATTTTTATATTATTTAAATAATATATGAAATGATTATAGGAATTATTATAATTACAATTTTATTTTATGAATTTTAGTTCGATTATTAAGTTAATTATTTTAACTTAATTAATAATGTTATATATGAAAGATAAATCGATATATGGAATCCAAACCCTAATTTTGGATTTTGAGCTATGAATGAGAATAATAATATTATTTTTCAGTGTTATAAATATATACAGTATGTGTATTAATAATGTTGGTCAATTATGGTGTATAATGTCAAAATCCTAATATTATTTTATTAAACCCTATTTTAAAACTCAAATAGTCAAATGGGAGATTCAAGAATATGTAGTAATTATGTTATATGAATTATGTTGCATATTATAGAATTTTTGTTAATTAGAAAAACCCTAATTAATATTTGAAAACCCTAATTAAAATTAGAAAACCTAATTTGCTAATTAGGAACCCTAATTGCTAAAATTAAAAACCCTAATTATTATTTTAGTAAATTAAATTGTTAATTTGGGAACCTTAATTATTTAAAACCCTAATTTTCTATTAAAAACCCTAATTTTAATTAGTAAGTTCTAATTAAAATTTTATTACACTTTAATCTTAATTTTTCAAACCCAAGATATTATTTGGGAAACCTTAAGGTTTAAAATCTAGTGATTAAACCTTAGATTCAAGTACCATGGACAAGAATACCATTAAAATTAAAAGGCAATTGACCAAAGTACCCTTTTTGTCCCATTCTTGAAATAATTGCTAGCAAATCTTGCCAAATCTTGGCAAGTCATCAACCTAGTCTAGCTAGGGGCTAAGAAAACACCAGCTCTCAGCCATTAGCCTTCCAAATTCATTGCATCTACATCACATAAGTAGAATTGGAGAGAGAAAATGTATATTCATGTTCATTTTTTTCCTATACTAAAACTTGACTCTCTCTCTCTAAAACCTCCGAAATATATTGCTATAACAGTCTCAGAAACAAGCCCCACCATCTCCTCTAACAGATCATAATCATAGAATCAAGAACTTGTTCATAGAAAAGTAAAAACCTAATTTGAAATCTGATCTTGAAGGCCATGATAAATGTTATGATTTTTTGTTAAAACATGTTATTTGTAGTATATATTGAAGATCTGGGTTGCAAGGTGTTATATCCATAACATCTAGAGGCTCGGATTTGATATTTTTAAAAATCTGGAAAATTTATTTTTTGTTGTCTGACCATGAATGTCAAACCTCAGATCTCATTGATATTTATTTATTTTTGTGTTTTGAAAGTTTGTAGTTGTAGTCTGCTATGAGATCTTTGATTTGGAACTTGAATCAAGCCCAGATCATGTCCAGGGTAAAAGTTATGACTGGTCAAACATAGTTGACCGACCATGACTTTTATTTTTCTGGAAAACCCAGATCGTTCCCAGAAGGCTCTGACAAGAACTTAATGGGCTCGGATCTATCAGTGGTTTGATGATCTGTTATTTTGTTGCATCTAAGTTATAGTATGTTGTATGGACTTCATATTTATGCCTTATAATCTCCTAACCATTAAATGGGTTGAAGTTAGTGGTACGGTAAAATAAAGCCGGATGATCACGGACCGAGTTTCGGGTAACCCGTAGAAACTTCGAGCGTGATCTCACATTACTGATTTGTGTGAGACCCCAGATTTTATGAATAAATATTTAATTTTCTCGAAATAATTTTTCAATATTATGGTGTAGATTTGATATAATGTTATAGTTGTGGGTAATATTTATAAATTTTGCAAAGTACGCAAGTTGTTATATAATATTCGATTGGTCGGGGAATATTTGTTTCAACAGGGAATATTCGTACAATGGTACAATCATTGGTGGACCCCCACCACAGAATTATTGTCGGATTGAGAAAACGACAAAAAATACTTTATGAAAATAACGACGGAAGTTTTACAGTTAACTGTTGAACTACCCGGTAGTAAAAGTACAATAATGCGCGTGGTTTCATAGTAGCACACGGTATTGATTATTGATGCTTACGTGAGAAGTCACTTTCGATTATACTCAATTATTGCTTTCACGAATGTTGGCCGTGCATCATATCTATCATATTATTGATTCAATTATTGTCACAAGATCATCTACATAAAATGTTTTTATTAAATCAATACTTGAGGGCGACAAAGTTATTCATATTATAAATTGCAATATTTACAATGTCTAGAAGTTACATCGAGGAGAGGTTTGGTCACCTAATTGCGGCACCATAGTGAGAAATCCTTATTGAAAGCCCCTCTTTCGTGATAGTAAAGAATATCCTTGGTCAGTAGTGCGGGGTGATTTGATGATGTGGATTATTTATTAAAATGAGTCCCAAGCGATAAAAGTGATGAAAAACCTTCTAAATCATAAAGATAGTAGATTTTATTCTCTACTTGACTCTTTTAATGGATTGCTTGTCTACCGCAGATTAAACTTGATGGTTGTTATATTGTATCGCTTTAACACTTTGTTGAAGGCTAACGATAATATATTCTTCATTATCTTAGTCATAATATTTCCTACTGGGCTAGTTGAGCTCACCCTTTTACTTTTATTGTTCTCTTCAGGAAATGAGAACGTAGCGAGGGACTAGTCGAAAAGCGAGAGTGACTCGACTAGATGATAAAGATTAGTAGTCCTCACTATTCAGTGAAATAGTGTAATAATAATTGTAATAAGGACTCCTTTTGAGTTTGTATAATCTCTAGTAGACAATATTTGTATTCAAACTCACGGTTTATGTTTTTTTCGTATTGTACACCTACAATTGTATTATTAAGTTGTATTTGAATTTATGTACCATGTAAATGGCGACCCAAGATGGGTGACGTATACCTAATTTTGGGGGCGCTACGGTTGGTATCAAAGCTTGGGATATGATCCACAGCTAAGATGTGAGACTAGAACTAGGAGGAGAGCGGAGGGAATTCCTTCGCTACTATGACCTACCTAAGTTTATTTGGTATTTAATTGGTCGGTCAGTGTAGGGATAATATGTTTCATGTCAAGTAACCCTTGTTTTGTAAGCGGTATTTGAAAATGGCATCCCAGAATGTTGGGAACATCCATGAAGCACGTGAGACCGCTGAGTCTCCACGATCAATAACCGGAGACAATGTGCATCAGGAAGGCGACAATCCTCATGCAAATAACAACACTGACCACATGATGAACGAAGGTACGTTTAGGAGCTTTTTAGAATTCATGCAACACCAGACGAAAGAGACTCATGTTCATAATGCAGGAGGAAACAATGGCAACCCACGGTTGGTCACCGCTAAGCAGTTCAAGGAGTTGGGACCACCGGACTTTTTGGGAAAGCCAGAACCACTTAAGGCAGAGACGTGGTTAAAGCAGATCACCAAGATATTTGATATCTTGGGATGCTCCGAGGAACAAAAGGTTCCCTTTGCCACCTTTATGTTGCGTAAAGAGGCAGATCACTGGTGGGAATATGTAAAAGCGCACCTGGATCGACGACTCAAGATGTCTTGGGGGAAGTTCCAAGAGTCATTCAACGACAAGTACTTTCACGAAAGTATTAAATCATATGAAGGAGGTGGAGTTCATCAATTTGGAAGCGAGAACAATATGACCGTGTCGTAATCTGAGACTAAATTTGCGGAGTTATCCGGTTTCATCCCATTTGGTCGATAATGAGGAGCGAATGACGTGAATGGTTTTAAGAGGTTTGAAGCCGGAGATACGCCAATATCTTATTTCTCATAAACTTTGTTTATATTCAGATGTAGTGAATAGGGCTCAGTTATTGGAGCGCAATAATGAGCCAGCCCAACCGAAGGATAACGAGCAACAACACGATAATAATCGTCATTCGGCAGTAACGTCCATCTAACAATGATAACCAACGTGGAGGAATCAACATGCCAGAAATGGTAACCACTTCTGTGGTAATCATAGCCAAGACAATAAAAATGGACATTTCAAGAAGAGAAGATTTGACGATGACGGGAAGACGTCGGCAAAAGCACCAGCACCAGCAACAAATTCTAGGGGAGGAGAACGATCACCAGTTAGATGCTACAAATACGGAGGGGAGGGACACATCAGTCCAAACTGGGCGATGCCGTCCAAAGCATGTTATAATTGTGGAAGAGAAGGTCACTTAGCCCGATTTTGTCGTTCACCGAAGACAAGTTCAGCTAGGATGGAGGCACCAAAGGCCGTCCTAGAAAAGTCAAAGCCGGTAGTTTAAGAGAGAACATTTTTTTTGTGACAAGGAACCTGAATAAAATTATCACGGGTATGTTAGTCATAAACTCTTGTGAAGTCTATACCGTGTTGATAATCTGCCTTCTACTCACTCTTTTATTTCACCTAGTTGTGTTCAATGTTTGAATTTAACTCCGGAGAAGTTAGATTTTGATTTATCTATTGAAACTCAGTTGGGAGAAACCTTCATTACCTCCACTATTTATAAATCTTGTTCAAATCAACACTTTCACGTTACCTGTCAATCGTATCTCTTTGAAAATACTTGCCTTTGATGTGATTTTAGGAATCGATTGGTTAACTATTCATCATGCTTTTTGTAAGGTTGTTAGCTTTCATATTCCTAACCAACATGTTATGCGAATTCAAGCAACCAAATCACTAAAGTCAATCATGGTCATATCAAGCCACAAGTAAAGAGCCCCGGTCCTTTCGTTGTTGACTTCCTTGTGTGGAATGCTTTGATCGACTTTTCTTTAGATGTACGCGTATTAATGATGATGGCAAGTTGATAGGTATCAATGTGACATGTTACCCAAGTCTTGGATGAGAGTCACAGTTTTGAATGATATTTTCATTGTTAATAAATTTCCTTACGTATTCTTGAAGACTTCTTACCCTACCCCTAGAACATGAAATCGAATTTTGTATTGACCCCAGTACAAAACCCTTTTCTAAAACCCTCAAATATTTTCTTCACCTAAAACGAACATAACATGTGCCAGAGACGTTGGCTCAAGCTGTTGAAGATTACGATCATATCATTCAATACCATCGTGGAAAAGCGAACGTGGTAGTGGCGTGGCGTTGAGTAGAAGATCTATGCATTTACAAGTGCGAATATACTGAACCCCGTGAAGATAACGAATATCTGAGTAGAATCGACTTTAATCGATAAAGTTAAAGCTACCAAGCTACACACCGGAGCCGATGAATGTGAAGAATTAAGAAGGTTCAAGAGGCGTTATTCTGAAGCAAGAATCGACGAAAGAAGAAATCTCAACCCTCGATTTAATTGGTCCATTTAAATCCTCGAGAAAGTAGGAACTGTTGCTTATAGACTCGTTTTACCGCCAAGTATGTCGCGTGTTCATAACATTTTTAACGTATCGACGTTACGTAAATATGGGGATGACTCGAACCACATTATTAATTTAGAACCGGACGAGATAGCGGATGATTTAACGTATGAGGAGATACGTGTTAAAATCTTGGATAAAAAAAATCGTATTCAACACTCAAAGGTTATACCTCAAGAGTCAGAATCTGACGAGGTATCCTTACCTCTTCAGCATACCAGGTACGTACGTAAATTTCGAGGGCGAAATTCCATAAGGAGGGGAGATTGTGAGACCCCAAATTTTATGAATAAATATTTAATTTTCTCGAAATAATTTTCCAATATTATGGTGTGGATTTGATATAATGTTATAGTTGTGGATAATATTTACAAATTTTGCAAAGTACGCAAGTTGTTATATAATATTCGATTGGTCGGGGAATATTCGCTTTTAACAGGAATATTCGTATAATGGCACAATCATCATTGGTGGACCCCACCACTAATTATTGTCGGATTGAGAAAAACGATAAAAATACTTTATGAAAATAACGGCGAAAGTTTTACCGTTAATCGTTGAACTACACCCAGTAAAAAAAGTACATGTACGCTGTGGTTTCATAAGAAGACACGGTATTGATTATTGATGCTTACCCGAGAAGTCACTCAAGTTATACTCAATTATTACTACAATAATTATTTGCATCATATCTATCATATTATCGATTCAATTATTGTCACAATATCATTTGTATAAAATGTTTTTATTAAATCAATACTTGAGATTTATTAAAGTTATTCATATTATAAATTGCAATATTTACAATGTCTAGAAGTTCATCGAGGAGAGGTTTGGTCACCTAATTGCGGCTTGATAGTGAGAAATCCTTATCGAAAGCCCCTCTTTCTCGGGAATGACACAGTTGATAAATATTGTGAGTTATAATATTAATAATGAATGTTGTTCGAGTTTAATTTGGAGACGCTGACGTGATATTTGAGTCCTAATCTACGAAATTAGTAAAAATTGTCTATAAACACAAAATTTTCCGGAATTCACTATTTGGTCAAAAAGTCAACGGTTGACTTTTTCGAGAAAAGTCAAACTTTGAAATTTCAAAATTTATATTTTTGATAAAAATAGTTTTAATATGTTGGAATTGTTTATGTTAGTGAAAATCGACATTTATTCCGATGATGATTGATGTCTAGGGGTTATATTGATAAATCGGGTAATTTATCGGATAAATGAGCAATTAATTGCTACTAATTCACATGCTTATATAACTATTTGTTCATATATGTGTACTATTGCATCACATTATTTACTATTAGGGGAGTTGGTGCAAGATTGATAATACTTGCAGGACTAAATTATAAATGAAAGAAAAGTTGGAGGTATTGTACTGTAATTTTTGAGCCCCAAAACGTGCAATTATCGAAACTATATTTTTTTATAAATAGAAGCTCATTCTTCCTTCATTTCTCACCAATTCACAAAAGCTTTAGAGCGATTATTATAGAGAGAAATTATAGAGAGAAAGAAGAAGAGAAATTTGCTACCTCACTATTCCAGTATCCAGTTTTTTCCAAGGTAGGGAGTATTATTTCTTTCTTATCCATGAAGAGAACTTCTGTTATTCCATTCTTTATTATTCTGTTGGAATAACTTGTATACGCGGGCTACCCTATACTTGGTGAAATTCTTCTGTTGTTCCATTCTTTATTACTCTGTTGGAATATCCTGCGGCTACATGCGTTCTACGCCGGACTGATTCTCGCCTTTATTATTCTCATTGGAATATCCTCATCTCATGCATTTTATAATTTGACTGATTCCGCCTTTATTATTTTGTTGGAATATCCTGCTCGTGCTTTTTTACGCCTGACTGATTCCGTTATTTATTATTCTGTTGGAATAACTCGCTGCGCTTAAATTATATCGCATGCTGGTGATTTCTTTTGTTATTCCATTCCTTATTATACTCAAATGGTTAAAGTTTTGACTTCTATACTCCATGAAATTAGTGGAATATCCTTGATATTTAAAGCGCTTCATCCAAAGATCTTTTCATGGAAATATTCTTACGAGCATTCTTGAATTTTACTCTACAAAGCAATATCATGTTGACAATTTGACGTTATTAGATCCGGATAAAATAATTCTTGAACTTGTTTTATTGAATTCTTATATCATTGTCATCATCATCATGTTTATATTTTGTTGAAAGTCATATGTGGCCTATAGTGCATAGATGGACTTGGTATGATTATGACTGAGGATTATTCTGGTGTAATCATGATCGTAATGTTACAAATGATGTGGAAAAAGTCCTCATTGGCCGTGAGTGCATTGATGGATGATTGTTAGCATGATCATGACCATTATTGAATACACAAATATTCTTGGCCCATAAAGCATGGATAATTGTGGTCGTGATAGTAAAGAATATCCTTGGCAGAGTGTAGTGGGGGGTGATTTGATGATGTGGATTATTTATTAAAGTCGAGTCCCAAATGATAAAAGTGATGAAAACCTTCTAAATCATAAAAGATAGTAGATTTTATTCTCTACTCGACTCTTTTAATGGATGGCTTGTTCATTGCAGCTAAACTTGATGGTTGTTATATTGTATCGCTTTAACTGCTGTTGAAGGCTAACGATAATATATTCTTCATTATCTTAGTCATAATATTTCCCTCTCGGGCTAGTTGAGCTCACCCTTTTACTTTTATTGTTCTCTTCGTGAAATGAGAAAGTGGACTAGGACTAGTCGGAAGCAGTGACGGACGGATGATAGCATTAGTAGTCCTCACTATTCTGTGAAATAGTGTAATAATAATTGTAATAAGGACTCTTTTGAGTTTGTATAATCTCTAGTAGACAATATTTGTATTCAAACTCATGGTTTATGTTTTGTCGTATTGTACCCATACAGTTGTATTATTAAGTTGTATTTGAATTTATGTACCATGTAAGTGGCGACCCAAGATGGGTGACGTATACCTAATTTTTGGGGCGCTACAGGTTTGACCAAAGATAGATCTTGTGGTTCTGTTGTTGGTTTACTTATGTTTTGTAATAGACCTGTTCACTTGCATGTTGGGTACACACTGAAAGTATTAGATCACACAAAGTAAACCCATAACTCAAGATATCAGGATCCAAAGTAGCACACTCGATCTGTTCTTCATTTCGGGAAAACCCAGAAATGAAGAACAACCTCTGACACAATTTTCTGAGGCTTAGATCTTTCTGGTTAAGGATGTTTAGACTTGACTATTGTTCAATACATGTTCTATGTTAATTTCTCTTCATAGGCCGACGCGTCAGAAACACACTTACTACCATGAACAGATTTCACGATATAAGGCAAATAAAAAGTTGACCGATCGATCATGACTTAATTTTCCAAGGCACCCGTAAACTTAATGAATGTCTGACGATGTTCGATCTTTAGATCTTGCTCATGTGTTATGTTTTGGTCCATAAATTGTTATGAACTTGTACTATTACATATATACTACAATAATTGATTAATAGATAGCCTAGAAACATCATGAGTTAAGAATTAATTTTGGTCAAAGTTGTGAACTCGTTCACTGTCTATGAAGATCTGGGTTGCTCAAGAACACCTAAGGCGACGATTTACATGCGCTAAAGGCTATAAAGATGATTTTATTTAATTTTAATTAATTTATTATCCAAAATCATTTATAAATAGAAATTAATTATTAAAATTTCAAAAATAGTTTTAAAAATTATTTAAAGTTATAAAAATTAACATTTAATTATTAGACATATTTTTCATAAATATTAATATTTAATTAGATATTATTGATATTTTATTTATTTAATAAATGCATTAAATAAATTAATTAAAAATAATTTTATTATATTAAAAATCATTTTAAATGATAAAAGGTATTTAATAATATTTTAAGTTATAAAATATAACTTTTATTATTTTAAGACAAATTTCATTAATTATTTAATATTAGTGATATTAGATTTATTTAATAATTATATTAAATAAATTAATTAAAATTATTTTAATATTATAAAAATCATTTTAAATGAAAATAAATAGTTTAAAAATATTTGAAGTTATAAAATATAACTTTTAATATTTAAAAGTAAATTTTATTAATAATTTAATGTTAAATGATATTCGAGTTATTTAATAATTATATTAAATAAATAGTTTAAAATGGTTTTATTGAAATAAAAATCATTTAAAAAGGATATAAATGATTTAAAAATATTTTAAGTAATAATAAAAGACTTTTAATATTTTGGTGAATAATACATTAATATTTAAATATTAATGGTAATTATTTAAAATGATTTTAAATATTTTAAAAAATCATTTAAGGTAATAAAATATTTTAAAATATTTTGAGTTATTATAAATAACTTTAATATTTTTGTAATGGTTTCATTAATAATTTAATATTAATTAACTTTTTAATGATAATAGAATTATTTAATATTTAAATCGCTTTAATAATGATTCCAAAGGTTTTGAAAATCATGATAAATTATAATAATTATTTAAAAATTATTATAAAGGCTATGAAAAATAATATACCGGTATTTAAAATATCTAAATCGAATATTGAACTACACTAGAGTCTTAGACTCGATAATTACCCGATAAAGTGGTAGCTTTTTACCTCGAAATATTTCGAAATTGATTTGGACTTAGATAATTTGATTAGATACGTATTTGTTTGTGATGCAATGACTGTTAAACATATGTGACAATGTGATTAGGTTATGTGCTGACTACAATTAGCAGTACTATGTGATATGATATATTATTCTAATCGAACAAATGATCTTATTAATGATAGGTTTCAGTATAAAAGATAAAACTAAGTTGCGTAATAGTAAGCAGCAGCTCAGGCAAGTATCTTAACTTTGCATTTACTTTATGCAATGGACATGAGTAAGAAAGTTTCAGAATTATATTATCATTATTCCAGATTATTAACTCTATTGTTATCGATTATGTATCCAATCTTTGTATTCATACAAGTTCTTAAATTATCCGATCATTATTTATCAACACAGTATTACTGTATAATTCAGATATTTATTCTGCTCGTTAATTTATAAATAGGGTTAGACAAGTGTCCTCACTTGGATAATCATTGTATTTAATCACATGTTATTACATACCTATTGATTTCCAGTATGTATACATTAATTAAAAGTCGTCTAAGCTATTTGACCCAGCTAGACATATTTAGAAATATCGTTGAAACATGATAGAATTTTATTATATCCAATCAAATTGTTTTGGTTCGAATTCCCGACTAAGTATGAACATCCCGAACATGGGAAAACTTTTGTGCACCTAAGGTGGATAAGATGAACGATAATATCGTTCTTGCATGTAGTATTGATCAATACAGGGCGCATTGTGATGATCACCCTCGTGCCCGTAAGTTATGACGGTTTACGGATGAAGTTCTGCTAAACCTTAGCAAAAATTGAAAACAAAGTTCATAGTCATCAACGCTTCTTCATTTATAAAGTCGAGACGTAGTTTCAAAATTTTGATATATAATTGATATGTTGTTATTATTGGTTCAGCTTACTTTGCAACTGTTGATTCGTTGTAGAAGTGTCATTCAAAGAAAACATTCAATTCTTTCAGCTTATATTTATTGTTGCTATTACTTGCTGGGCAATCAAATGCTCATTTTTGTTTTAAATTTAAATGTTTTCAGCTAAGCGTGATCAACCAGAATGTTCAGGCCAGAACAAGGGAAAAAAGGAAAGCAGACAGAATAGTCTTATGTTATCTTATGTAATAGCTTGACTTTATTAAGACAATGATATCTATTAATTATCATGTAATGAATGTTTAAAGGTCGCGTACCTGGGATTAGACTTTGATATATGTAAATTAAGTTTGATATTTATATTATTGTTATTATTAGTAGTATTATTCCACTCATAGAAATGGTATCGTGAAGCACCGAGTTCGGGTTTCAAATACCTGAATTTGGGGGTGTCACAGTATTCAAAGGGGCTTGAAACCACATGTCATGCCTATTTCTATGCATAACTAGGTCAAAATACTAATGCAAGGCAACTTCGAATCACATGTCATACTCATTTGTACATGTTTTTACACATGCTTACAAGGTCAAAATATAATCACTTCATGTTTATAAAACTTAGTTTGCAAAAATATATGAGTTTACCTTTGAAATCATTTCAAACCAAATCAAAGCAAACTAACATATATGATACAACTTTGAATCTTATATCTTGCATTATTAAACTTTGTATACTTGATATCAAGGTCATAACTTAAATGACTCAAGGTTCGTCAATGTTTGTTTTAAAATCTTTAAGTTTCTTTTCGAAACATATATTAACGTAAACCAACGTAACTCATATATACAAGGGAACTTTAGACCACATGGTTAACCTGTTTTCATTCATAACTAAGTTCTGCCAACATGCTAAAGCTTATTAGATTATAGCGAGAAAAACACAATCGTCTATCGCACTGCAAGACAACGTTGTTTTAAATCGTGGGAGCGCCAGATAATGCTACTTCTGTGAGAAGACGATCCGTAAATAGCATCTGCATACCAAGACCGAATGAACTAAAGAATGGGCGAATCGCCTTCCCTAACAAACTCCAAAAGGGTCTCTACTTCTGCAGAACTTAAAACCCATGCAAGAAATCCTTCATGTAACATGCTTAAACTACTCACATTGCTTCTATACTTGCATATGATACTCAACTAACATGATAACAATCCTCAAATCACATAAACAACCAATTTGATAACTCAAATTTAAAGTTCATGCTATGTTTCCATCTTTTAACATGTTTATCGAATTTCATCACTATGGATTCATTTATAAACCAAATTGGTCCGTTTAACTTCCGATGTTTTCATATTTAACTGTATTATCAATATCTAACAACAATTTATGGATTACAACAATCCTTAGCCATCAATTTTGACTCAAAAGTAAGTATTTCTTGTCAGTACTAAGAAATTACAAAGCTTAGGAATCAAGAGCATATATGTGAGTATTATTACCTCTTGATTACTTGAATTTTCTAACTATAACTCTTCAATCCTCCAATTGCTCTCAATTCTACTAACCTTCTATAACCAAATTCTCAGACAACTTCAACAAACGGGAAAGAGAAGAAGGAGGCTCTATTAATAGATATTTTAATATCCAAATAATAGTTTTGCCCAATGTTTTGAACTATCAGAAAGAAGAAAAAGATGATGGATAAAGGAGATTTGGTGAAAAGAAATTACCCGCTCCCTCCCCTCCATTCTTCTAGTCATCATCAACTCTACCAATAGTGAATAAGGAATATGATAGGCCCAATGGCCTATACACGGCTGTTATAATGAGTTGAGACACATATTTTGGGACAAACCACATTACTCCTTTAACTTATCAGTAAAATAGTCTACCTTATACTAAAGTTAATTTCTTTTGGGCTTATTAAATCAATTATAATGACTTAACATTAATACATTAAATTAAGTTATGGGCACATATACACACATATATATGTACATACTCACATATAGGAAGCATACTTATATTTTAAATATACACCAATATAAAATCTTATATCCCATGTACATTGGGCTAGTCCAAATAATATTTTAATTGGGCTAAATATAATTCAATTGGGTACTCTCAACCCATTATTTTCTATCACACATAAATATCACAATGATTATTTAATATCAATCATTTATTCTCTTTCTATTAATTCTCTATTAATAATTCCAGTTAAACCTTTAGTCTAGTTTAACTTTAATATTCATGCCACACAAGGCTCATTTATCCCACTTACTAGAGTTATATAACTCAAGCTCATAATCTCGACAAAAAAATATTAGGGGTCTAGGCCACGTTTGGCTTTTCCCCAATTCCACGTTATTTTAATATTCATTTAATAAAAAGTTTGTGTGACACACTTTACCTTAACGCTAAATTATTTAGCTTACTTTAAATAATTGCACACTTGTAATATATAGAACTACTATACTAGGCTTTATGAATTTTATACTCATAACACCTTTATTTAAGATGACCATTTCCTTAGAATAATTAGTATGTACAAAACCAATTATTATACTATAATTCTTCAATTCCTTTTCTTCCATAATTTGCCCCAACACATTTTCAGTTAGCCATAACTTAAATATTAACTTAATGCATAAATCTCTAACCAATATTTATTTATAATTATATTGGTTCTCTTCCTTTATTAATCATTTATCTTTCAAATATTAACCCTTTTATATATTACAATACTATGTATAATATATTTAAAATATCAAATTTTAATTAACATATTCCTTTCATCCTCTTATGTAAAACACATATATTAATTCACCGTCTTATTTAAGTGAATTAACTCTTTTTCATTTACTATCACACCACTACCACACAAGGCTTTATAATATAATATTAATATCACTTAATTAACCAATATTTATTTCGGGTTAATTAATTAACTCTTATTCAAATCATGTTTTTGCTAACTTAATTCATTCATGAAAAACTTAATCACCAATTATGACTTTTATTACACATATGAGTCCTTAATATAAATGTCTGAATGGCACTTCATCTGGATACCGTTAACTTGATCCTTACGGGATCCTTAAGTTCTTCTAACATCGTTCACTGAAAATGTTTTTCATTTAAAGCAAGTGTGAGCATTCAATTGCCCAGCAAGTCATAGTAGTTGAACATATAACTTCAAGAGTTTAACATTCCTTTGGAACTTCAATAACCGAACAAAGGTTATGAAGCAGCTTGAACAATAGGAATAATCTCGATTCCTATCATTTTAAAACATTAGTCACATTCACCTTGAAATACTTTAATTCTCTACTCTTTTTCATACACATTCTGTCTGGCTAGAATCAATAGCACAGACTTAACAATAACGGTTCATGTATAAATAGAACATTCCTTTATTGAACAGTTCAAACATAGAACAATTCATCTCATAGAAACACCGAAGTGTCCACATTGTGGCACAAGGCCTCATACGTTCTACCACCTTGCACAAATATCACACATTTGCACATAGACAGAACTTCTCAAGCTCAACATTTGAGAAGTTTTAAGAAACTAGCATTCATTTAAAATATGAATGAAGTTAGGAAACTTGCCTTACGCACAGCTACAGCTTACGCTGAACTGCTCATTCCAATCCCTATAACACATAAGGAAATAAAAAATACACCAATTAGTCATATACTTGACTTACGCATTGGTTTACTTAACTTTACTTCTTAAGGTTCGCGTTCTTACAATATAATTTTACGCGACTAACTTTCATTACCGATTTACGGTTTCATGACATACGGAGATGTCTTACTCAAAACGTTCATCATCTTTGATGATTTACATTCTTATCTTCTTCTTATTCTTCTCTAGGACTCAGCACACATCGCTTCTATGCTAGTAGTTCATATGGTACTCTGAGTGGTTTCCCATAAACAACCAACAAACAAGTTCACATCTCGTCTACACTGCCCACATAGTGAGTTAGATCGGTTGCCAGTTTTGTATATACCTTCGCTCTCTTAAGGAATTGTTTAGCCCAGTTCCCATATGTCAACCATCAAAGGTTACAATTGTACCACAACCTAAATTTCTCTTAACTTATACGAACTATTAAATACAATGTTCGTTAAGTCAATTTCTTATTCCTTATGGCTTTCTGGCAAGTAATTGCCATACCTCAGGGCTCATTCTTATTCGACACACATTCGGCTTTCAATAATCTTATTATCATTCGATACGGCTTTCTCTATACCATTCATATCTTACTTACTTCCTTCATCAACCTCTATGTCATACAACTAGGGTATACTTAGCATGTTCGTCCAACGCGAATATGATTTACGAGGATCGTTTACATATTCAACATTCACGTTGCTCGTCTCTTAATCTCTCATTCAACCTTTACTCAAGGTTTCATTTTCATTCATCGTTATCCATCCCATGAACCCCATGCTCATTATTCTTTCTTAATGTCGAAGACATACAGATCATTGTATGTTAAGATCGGTCGTTCATCGCAACAACGTTGCATTCACAGCGTCTATCCGCTTTACACTTATCTCCCATTACCATGACATAACATCGAAATTTTATTCATTACCTTCATCAATCCACGTCTAAGGAATCACAATCATAGCAATCCCTCACGTTTGTTCATTACGACTACGGTCCCCGGATATCGGTTACGTAATCTAGCGTTTACATTTTCTATCCTTTAATCTCGTTAAATCTTTCCGTTCAACCTTCACTAAAGGTTTAACACACTTACTTAAGTGTTACATTACTTGAACGACATGTTCATACTTCTTTCTTACACATCCTCCAGTACTTGAGAAATAAAAATCTCATTTCTGGGCATTGTCTGTACTTGCCGTGACTGCTTTACTGGTACCTTCCTTTCTCTCGCCTTTGCGCCGCGACCTCTCTTCTCTCTCTCTCTTCTTCAAATTTGTGGCGTTAAGTCCTTTGTTATCTCTCGTATTTGCGGTAGCCAATTAACGAAGGTGAGGAGATAGATCATCTTGCTTGGTGCCACTTCTCAAAAGCTTCATTGCGCGTTGCTGGCCCAAAGCCTAAACCCTAGAAAAATTTCTAAGTCTTTCATTAAGTTTGAGGCAGCGTACATTCGATCTCATAACTTCTTCGTTATAACTTCGAACAAGGTCGTTCCAAAGCCATTCTCTTCCTTATCTTACATACTTTGATTACCCTTGGATGAAAATTCATTACGAATCCGTTAACATGCCATTCAATTGGCTTAATCTTCGTTCTTCGTTCATTTTAACTTTTTTAACGTTCTTCGTTCGTTCGTTCGTAATTCGGTCATCCAAACTCGGAATTCGTTCGTTCTTGAGTCCACGACTCACATTTTATACATTCTCTTACATTCTTATGAAACCCTACTCGTTCGGGTTTATTTACTAACTTTCAAAATTTTGTTCTTCTTTTACGAAATTTTCGCCATAACTTCGTTATAGCTTAGTTTTAATCCGTTCTTCATGAAAGTTTCTAACGTTCCTAACCAAGTAATAAGCATCTAACTTATACGCGATGGTTTTAAACTTGTCCATCAACAACATTTATACTACGATGGTTTTAAATTTGTCCATCAACAACGTTCTTCGTGTTCTTCGCGTGTTTTTCATGTTCTTCGTTCGTTCTTCATTTTAATCGATATTTTGGATTACGATTTCACTTTTTCTTGGAATTTGATGTTATAGAACACCATTCCTTACTAATTTCACCTACTCATTCATAAAATTCATTCGAATCGCTCAAAATCCTTACGAATCTTATACTTCGTTAAGAAATTTATAAACTAAATTTCTAATTTCTTATTTCTTCTTTTCTCGTGATTTCAACCATATGAAATCATTTCTAATATCTTTTACTCCTTATTCTCATTAAGCTATGTTTTTTAACATAAAAAAATAAAGAAAATTATCTAGAAGTTAGGTTTTGGATTACATTTCTTCTTTAATTTCATTCCATTCGGACAAAGTTTGCTCACGAGCAAGCTTTTCCTCTTTCTTTTCCTCTTCTCCTTCATCAAAATCTCTCTCTCTCTCTCTCTCTCTCTCTCAGTTATAGGATTTTCAAATCCTAGAAAATGAAAATTTAGCTTTCTATTTATAGATTTTTCAAAGCTAGGGTCAAAATGGTCATTTAAGCCCTAAAGTTACTATTCCCACCTCCTCCACATCTTAGCCACCAAGTTAACTTGGCCACCACCCTTACTTGGTGGCCAAGTTGTTAAACCCACATGCCCATGGGTCACCCATGGGTTGCCCCAATGGTTCTTACCCATCCGTTTACCCATCGGTTCGATCCGCAGTTTCTTTTCTTGGTTTGGGCCTTAACCTAATTCTTATTGGGCCTAACTTGGGCTTGATTTCACAAATCATTGGGCTTGACATAATCCAAGTCAATTGGATTCTACAAAGTCCATGAACACAAAGTCCATTAAGACTAATAAATATTCTACGCATTCTTTTCTCGTATTCTCGTAATCTCTTCGTATTTAACTCGTGCGATATTTGTATTATCGTCGTCTTATTCTTCTTTCTATACTCAGATAATAACTTTCGTATCATACTCATATTTCTCACGCATAATAACCTAGTTATTATCGTACTCATTACATTCATGAACTCACTTTTCCTAACCCTTAGGTTTTTTGAGTCCATGATAGTGGCTTTCATTTTTTCCATAAGCTGAAATATTATTGAATATTCCATCACGTCTCAACATTTTACGTAATCAATAACTTCTCGAATTTCAAAATAAATCTCCGGCGAAGCGGGTGAATAGTGCTATTTAAGTCTTTTTCCCGAAAATATTTTGTTCTAGAAAAACATTCATTTTAAATCTTGAAAATTCTTACTCGTTAAATCTAGCTCGTGGCGAGAATCCTCCAGACTTATAATCATCCTAGGTTATAGAATGATTAATAAACACATAGCACAGAATAGTATTAATAAAAATTCATTTTATTAATAACTAATTCTTTAAATCTTAATTTACGGATAATCCAAAATTTCGGGTTGTCACATCCTTCCCTCCTATAAAATTTCCGTCCTCGAATTTCTTAAAACCATACCCTTACACGGTCATCACATTCTTCCTTTCTTCACGAAATTTAGTCCTCGAAATTTTTACTTTCTCTTCTTCTCAACTTCTCTTCAAAGAAGTTCTTATCTTTCAAACATTCCTACCCTTCATAACTTATCAAGAATCATGAAGTGAAAGGAATAACGAGGAATATAAAATATTCCTTTAAAACATTTCATACTACTTTTTTTGAGGGTCAAATTGACCATGAACTCTTACTAGGTTAAACGACATAGATAACGTCAGTAACCTTTCTTTCCACGGTAATTTACAATCACAAAGAAGGTAAACTACCTCTTCCATCGTGGGTGATCAACCCATCGTATAACCCCATTTCGAGTATGTTCACCTCGGACTTACTTATTAGATTCCGCACCAAAACAATTTGGTTTGGCATAGCTCTTCAAAAAAGCTCGATTTTCTTTTAATCATGACATACCATTCGTCTTAGCCTAATCAAGTAGCTTAGACCATACCAATAAATTGGACATCAACTTGAAACATTAAATCTAGTCAACTTAATTGACATCGACTACTTCTTTAAATTCTTTTGCAATACATCAAAAATGTTTTATGATGTCATGATCGCACTTCTTCACGATGCGTTGAGGACTTCATCGGGTTTATGACTTCATCATTATACATCATACCATAGCGGGTTGTTGATCCTAAGATCAAATTCCACACGGAGTTTAATTGCATTAATAACTCCATCCTTTTACCATCCTTGCATCAAATGCAGCGATGATATAAAATTCATTTGATATTTCAAATCAATTTACGTCTAGTTGAAACAATTAGCATAGACATACCAAGAATAGTTCT
This sequence comes from Panax ginseng, assembly GCA_020205605.1. Lineage (NCBI taxonomy): Eukaryota > Viridiplantae > Streptophyta > Magnoliopsida > Apiales > Araliaceae > Panax > Panax ginseng. The sequence goes on from CM035148.1 coordinate 97,783,128, forward strand.
TTTAAAATCCATTGGTTCCAAAAGTTGAACCAATTCTTTCATTTTCAAAATGCGCACATCAACCACGATTTCAAGAATTTCAAATCTAGCATAGCTAGATGACTTGGAATATCCTATTCTCCATCTTCCTTCATTGTCTTACTTGCGATAATACTTAATCTTCTCTAGCACCTTCAATTCTAAGTCTCTTTGAAAATACTTACTTTTAGGTCTAAACATTCCTATACCTTAGTATAGTTCATCAACTTACCACACTTTATGTGTTTAGGAACTTTCCACAACCATATATGTTTAAGAACTTATCTTTGCAATATGTAATCCAAGAACAAATCAAGGACTATCCATATGCTTAGGGGCTCGAAACATAGCATATAACTATGAGTCACAAACTTTTCATAAGTATGAGTTTCAAGAACTTTTTTTATCTTATCATTTTCTACTATCAAGTATATACATGAGAAAAGATTCACCTTCTCGTCATATACATCTTGATAAGTGCGACCAATTTCAATGATTATCATTGTAATAAACTTAGTGGTTGTTACACCAAGCACAAACCTTTGCCCATACAAAGATTCATACAACTTCGGCCATCACATGAGTCCTCAATTGAAATCTTACAACTTCTAACTTTCTCTTTACTTAATCTGATTTTTTTTTAATTAAGTATACTATCCTTTACAACTCAATTTGAGTTCTTCTTCCCGTCTTACTTACAGTAGTATCATTCATTCATAGCATTAGCTATAAATCATTCATCGTTTAACGACTCATACATTTACTTACGATTTACTATGATCACGTGGTGATCTTCTTATCCTTCTCTTTAGGATTATAGTCTTAGGTACTCTACATACCTAAGGTTTATAACCTATCGACTTCGATACCAACTTGTAGCATACTAAAATCCGGTCTATCTTCACACATTTAAATGCGTCACGCAAGATACATCATTCATCCAACATACATCATTATATCTTTGAAATATAATAACATACATTCTCTCAATTCCCGGGTTCTAAAACCTTATAACCTTCCTCATTACAAATAATGAGAATTACATTATTCCTTTCATCTTACAAGAGTGACTTTTATCCGCCACCAAGGATACATAATCGTTCATTAAACTATTCTATAGTTTAATTCTCATCTTTCTACATTACAAGTCTTCACTTGATCTTCTCACTCATTCACATTCTGAATGGCACTTCATCTGATCTGTCCGACTTGATCCTTATGGGATCCTTAAGTTCTTCTAACATCGTTACATTTGAAAATGTTTTTCATTTAAAGCAAGTGTGAGCATTCAATTGCCCGACAAGTCATAGCGATTGAACATACAACTTCAAGAGTTTAACATTCCTTTGGAACTTCAATAACAAGAACAAAGGTTATGAAGCGACTTGAAACAATAGGAATAATCTCGATTCCTATCATTTTAAAACATTAGTCACATTCACTTTGAAATACTTTAATTCTCTACTCTTTTTCATACACATTCTGTCTGGCTAGAATCAATAGCACAGACTTAACAATAACGGTTCATGTATAAATAGAACATTCTTTTATTGAACAGTTCAAACATAGAACAATTCATCTCATAGAAACACTAAAGTGTTCACATTGTGGCACAAAGCCTCATACGTTCTACCACCTTGCACAAATATCACACATTTGCACATAGACAGAACTTCTCAAGTTCAACATTTGAGAAGTTTTAAGAAACTAGCATTCATTTAAAATATGAATGAAGTTAGGAAACTTGCCTTACGTACAGCTACAACTAACGCTGAACTGCTCATTCCAATCCCTATAACACATAAGGAAATAACAAATACACCAATTAGACACATACTTGACTTACGCATTGGTTTACTTAACTTTACTTCTTAAGGTTCGCGTTCTTACAATATAATTTCTTACGCGACTAACTTTCATTACTGGTTTTACGGTTTCATGACATCTGAGATGTCTTACTCAAAACGTTCATCATCTTTGATGATTTACATTCTTATCTTCTTCTTATTCTTCTCTAGGACTCGGCACACATCGCTTCTCTCTGCTAGTAGTCCATATGGTACTTTCTGAGTGGTTTCCCACAAACAACCAACAAACAAGTTCCGTCTCATCTACTTTGCCGCCCACACAGTGAGTTAGATCGGTTGCCAGTTTTGTATATACCTTCGCTCTCTAAAGGAATTGTTTAGCCCAGTTCCCATATGTCAACCATCAAAGGTTACAATTGTACCACAACCTAAATTTCTCTTAACTTATACGAACTATTAAATACAATGTTCGTTAAGTCAATTTCTTATTCCTTATGGCTTTCTGGCAAGTAATTGCCATACCTCAGGGCTCATTCTTATCCGACACACATTCGGCTTTCAATAATCTTATTATCGTTCGATACGGCTTTCTCGATACCATTCATATCTTACTTACTTCCTTCATCAATGTCTATGTCATACAACTAGGGTATACTTAGCACGTTCATCCAACGCGAATATGATTTATGAGGATCGTTTACGTATTCAACGTTCACGTTGCTCGTCTCTTAATCTCTCATTCAACCTTTACTCAAGGTTTCAATTTCATTCATCGTTATCCATCCCATGAACCCCATGCTCATTATTCTTTCTTAATGTCGAAGCCATACAGATCATTGTATGCTAAGACCGGTCGTTCATCGCAACAACGTTGCATTCACAGCGTCTATCCGCTTTACACTTATCTCCCATTACCATGACATAACATCGAAATGTTATTCATTACCTTCATCAATCCACGTCTAAGGAATCACAATCATAGCAATCCCTCACGTTTGTTCATTCGATTCGGTCCCCGGACATCGATTCGTAATCTAAGCGTTTACATTCTCTATCCTTTAATCTCGTTTAATCTTTCCGTTCAACCTTCACTTAAAGGTTTAACACACTTGATTAAGTGTTACATTACTTGAACGACATGTTCATACTTCTTTCTTACACATCCTCCGATGATTTGAGAAATAAAAATCTCATTTACGGGCATTGTCTGCTGCCGTGACTGCGGCACAGTGCCCTTCCTTTCTCTCTCGTGCTTGCTGGCTGCCGACCTACTTCTCTCTCTCTCTCTTCTTCCGGTGGCGCTTTTGCCGCCAAAGTCCTTTGTTATCTCTCGTCTTGCTGCGCGATTAACGGCATTTGAGGCAGAGATCGCCTTGCAAGTTTACTTCTCAAAGCTCATTGGTGTGGCTGCGACACCGAGCCTAAACCCTAGAAAAATTTCTAAGTCTTTCATTAAGTTTGAGGCAGCGTACATTACTATCTCATAACTTCTTCGTTATAACTTCGAACAAGGTTGTTCCAAAGCCATTCTCTTCCTTATCTTACGTACTTTGATTACCCTCGGGCGAAATTCATTACGAATCCGTTAACATGCCATTCAATTGGCTTAATCTTAACTTCTTCATTCATTTTAACGTTTTAACGTTCTTCGTTCGTTAAATCCGTAATTCGGTCATCCGAACTCGAAATTCATTCGTTCTTGAGTCCACGACTCACATTTTATACATTCTCTTACATTCTTATGAAACCCTACGTTTCGGGTTCATTTACTAACTTTCAAATTTTCATTCTTCTTTTTTACGAAATTTTTTGCCATAACCTTTATAGCTTAGTTTTAATCCGTTCTTCATGAACGTTTCTAACGTTCTAACCAAGCAATAAGCATCTAACTTATACGCGATGGTTTTAAACTTGTCCATCAACAACATTTATACTACGATGGTTTTAAATTTGTCCATCAACAACGCGTTCTTACGTGTTCTTCGCGTGTTCTTCGTTCTTCTTCGTTCGTTCTTCATTTTAATCGGTATTTTGGATTACGATTTCACTTTTTCTTGGAATTTGATGTTATAGAACACCATTCCTTACTTATTTGACCTACTCATTCATAAGATTAATTCGGATCGCTCAAAATCCTTACGAATCTTATACTTCGTTAAGAAATTTATAAACTAAATTTCTAATTTTTATTTCTTCTTTTCTCGTGATTTCAACCATATGAAATCATTTCTAATATCTTTTACTCCTTATTCTCATTAAGCTATGTTTTTAACATAAAAACTTAAAGAAAAATTATCTAGAAGTTAGGTTTTCGGATTACATTTCTTCTTTAATTTCATTCCGTCGGACAAAGTTTGCTCACGAGCAAGCTTTTCCTCTTTCTTTTCCTCTTCTCCTTCATCCGAAATCTCTCTCTCTCTCTCTCTCTCTCTCTCTCTCTCTCAGGTTATAGGATTTTCAAAATCCTAGAAAATGAAAATTTAGCTCTCTATTTATAGATTTTCAAAGCTAGGGTCAAAATGGTCATTTCGCCCCTAAAGTTACTATTCCCACCTCCTCCACATCTTAGCCACCAAGTTAACTTGGCCACAACCCTTACTTGGTGGCCAAGTGGCAGGCCCACATGCCCATGGGTCACCCCATGGGTTGCCCCAATGGTTCTTACCCATCCGTTTACCCATCGGTTCGATCCGCGGTTTCTTTTCTTGGTTTGGGCCTTAACCCTAATTCTTATTGGGCCTAACTTGGGCTTGATTTCACAAATCATTGGGCTTGACATAATCCAAGTCCAATTGAATTCTACAAAGTCCATGAACACAAAGTCCATTAAGACTAATCGTATTCTACGCATTCTTTCTCGTATTCTAAGTAATCTCTTACGTATTTAACTTCAATGCGATATTACGTATTATCGTCGTCTATTATTCTTCTTTCTATACTCATATAATAACTTCGTATCATACTCGTATTTCTCACGCATAATAACCCTAGTTATTATACGTACTCATTACATTCTTGAACTCACTTTTCCTAACCCTTAGGTTTTTGAGTCCGTGAGCGAAAACTTCGTTTTTGCCATAACTGAAATATTATTGAATATTCCATCACATCTCAACATTTTACGTAATCAATAACTTCTCGAAATTTCAAAATAAATCTCTGAGCAGAAACGGGTGAATAGTGCATATTTCGTCTTTTTTCCCAAAAATATTTTTGTTCCCAGAAAACATTCATTTTTGTCTTGAAAATTCTTACTCGTTAAATCTAGCTCGTAGCCAGAATCCTCCCGATTAATAATCATTCTAGGTTATAGAACGATTAATAAACACATAGTAAGACATAATAGTATTAATAAAATTCATTTCATTAATGTAAATCAACTGATCGCTCATGAATTAGTTACTATTCACCCATTTTCCTATAAATAGAAGTTCATTCCTTCATTATTTCTTTTAATTCACCGAAACTCTAGAGAGAAATTATAGAAAACTATTAGAAAATTATTCTCGCTACTTCCTACTCTTATATTCAGCTTTTTTTACGTAGGGGTATTATTTCTTTTGTATTCATGAAGAGAACTTCTTTTATTCCATTATTTATTATTCTGCTGGAATAACCTGTATACGCGGGCTACCCTATACTTGGTGAAATTCTTCTGTGATTTCATTATTTATTATTTTGTCGGAATATCCTGTCTGCAAGGCTTACGCTAGTTCCATTATTTATTATTCTCGTTTAATATCCTCATGCTTACGCTTACGCCGGACCGGGTTCCATTCTTTATTATTCTCATGAATATCCTCACGGCATTTTACGCCGACCTAGTTCCGTTATTTATTATTCTCGAATAACTCGCATGCGTGGCCTATTGTATGTATTGTGATTTCTTTTGTTATTCCATTCTTTATTATACTCAATTAGTTAAAACTTTGACTTCTATACTCCATGAAATTAGTGGAATATCCTTAATATTTGCGCTTCATCCAAAGATCTTTTCATGAAAATATTCTTCCGAGCATTCTTGAATTTTACTCTACAAAGAAGTATCATGTTGATGTGGACGTTATTAGTTCTGGATAAATTAATTCTTGAACTTGTTTTATTGAATTCTTATATCATTGTCATCATCCTCATGCTTATATTATGTTGAAAGTCATCTGTGGCCCGTCAGAGCATGATGGACTTGGTATGATTTTAATGACCGTGGATTATTTGGTATAATCATAACCGTAATGTTACAAATGATGTGAAAAAGTCCTCGGCCGTAGTGCATTGATGGGACGCTTTTGGTATGATTATGGCTATGGATTCTTTTTCGTCAGTAAAAGATGAATTGTTTTATGGCATAACAGATCAAATGAAAACATGATTATCTTAAGTCAGTAGTGCATGGATAATTAGTGGTCGATACTAAAAGAATATCCTTGGTCCTAAAAGTGTGGGTGATTCGATGATGTGGATTATTTATTAAGCTAAGTCCCAAATGATAAAAGTGATGAAAAACCTTTTAAATCATAGAAGATAGTAGATTGTATTCCCTACTTGACTCTTCTAATGGATTGCTTGTTCATCCGCAGCTTAAACTTGATAGTTATTATATTTTATCGCTTTAACACCGTTGAAGGCTAACGATAAATTATTCTCGCATTATCTTAGTCATAATATTTCTTCTCGGGCTAGTTGAGCTCACCCTTTTCTTTCACCGTTCTCTTCGAAAATGAGAACGTAGTCGGGACTAGTCGTGAAATGAGTGGATCCTAGATGTTTGCATTAGTAGTCCTCACTATTCCATGAAATAGTGTGATAATAATTGTAATGAGGACTCCTTTTGAGTTTTTATACTCTCTAGTAGACAATATTTGTATTCAAACTCACAGTTTATGTTTTGTCGTATTGTACACGACATTTGTATTATTAAGTTGTATTTGTATTCAGTACCTTGTATCTGGCGACTCAAGATGGGTGATGTATACCTAATTTTGGGGCCGTCACAACACATATATATATTCTTATTCAAACCCAACACATCCTATAATAAGAATTTTATTTATTAAATTCTTATTTTAATAATTTCTGAAAATTCGGGTTATCACATTATTTCCCCCTTATAAGGATTTCGTCCTCGGAATCACCGAAACCTCTCTACTTGGTCCTTTATGGAGATTACATATTCTTTTAAATAACTTCATCTTTTCTCTTTCAGAATTTTATTCCTTTGTTGGAATTATTATAGCTTATACGATTCATTCATTTTTACAAGTCGTATTCTACCACTTCCTTCTTTCTAAGGAATATCCTCCTTACCACATTCACGCTTCAAAAGAATAAGAATCTTCCACAATCATTCAATAATTGAGAGGTAGTATAAATAACTTAGATTCTAAATTATGTTGAGGGGTCACAAGACCGTGAACTCTTCTCTAGGTTTACTAGTGCTTCAACAAAATCCTTCACACTGTAAACCCTTTCCATAAAATGTTTATCAATCACAAAGACTGTAAACACCCTCAACAAGTACTCTAGATGATTAACTTATCATACCACTACATTGTGTACAAATGTAGCACACCGTAACAACTATATACGTCACATTCGGAACCATTATCTCAAAAAACATGTCTCACCTCAGCCTTTCAACATCTGAATCCGCACTAGAGCAATCTGGTTTGGCATAAATACTCGAGAATGCTTGAATTCCATAAATACTTTTCGACAGCCGTCTAGCCGAATCAAATAGCTTAGACTTTCAACAACTCGGACATCGATCGAAATAATTTAGCCAACTTAATTAACCTTCTTCATAATTTAAAAGAAAACCAAAAACTCTTTTATGACATTATGATACCGTACGAGATTAGTAATACATTGAGAATTCCGTCATTTTATGACTTTGTTATATTACATCCTACCATAGTGGGATGAAGATCTTTTGATCACATCCAACACTAGGTTTGGTTGCATTGATGACTCCATCGTTTACCATTTTCTACACCATATTAAATGATGCACATGGTCCAAAAATACATTTTGAAAATTTTCAAATCATTTTTGTCTTAGCCGAAACAAATAGCACAGACATACGAATAATGGTATTGTTTTTAAAGCTCATTGGTTCAATCATCTGATCCAATGTTTTCCAAGAAAACAGAAGTGCAACCATCAACACGAAATCAATATATTTTGAAAATCTAGTATAGCTAGAAAAATTAGAAAATCCATATTTCTCCATCAACTTCAATCTTTACTCCATTGCCTCATTCTATCAATCTTCAACACCGTCAATGCTCATTATACCAAAATTTCTTAATTCATTATATATAACATATCTATTCCCAATACAGTTCATCGAACTTACCATGCCTTGTAAGTTCAGGAACTTTACACAATAATACGAGTTTAGGAGCTTGTCCTAGCAATACGTAGTCCAAGAACCAATCAGGGACTGTCCATACACTTAGGGGCTCAAAAACATGCATACGAATATGAGTCACAATGTACCATAAACATGAGTTTTAAGAACTTATGCCTAATCTTAATAGTCTCTAACTATCAAATATGATATGAGAAAAGAATCACCTTCTCACAATAAGCATATCGATAGCGCGACACTAACATTCCAATGATTATCACTGTGCGGAACCGAGCATGAGCACAAAGCCTCCGCCCATACAAAGGTTTGTACAACTCAGCCCTCACACGCTTCGTCAATTGAAATCCCACTTAACTCTATCTCATTCTTAACTTGCTCTTTGCTCGATATGAATTTTTTGTATCTCATCATTTACAACTCCTCATGAGTTTATCTCGTACTATTTCATAGTAATTTCTCCTTATAGCATCAAGCTATAACCATTCAGTCATTATAGACCATCTATCAATTTGTAGCTCAATCTGACACAACAAAAAAATGGTGATTTTGTAATAAACAATTTTTGTTCCTAAATGTGTGAAATTTCGTTGCCAAATGCCATTTGCAATGATATTTTGGTCGTTGGACATTTCATTGCGCAATGAGCATTGCTAATTGTCTAGCAACGAATTTTTTTCCGTTGCAAAAAGTAAGATATTTCGCAACGAAATTTGTTTTCGTGTAAAATCATAGATCATTTAGCAACGAAATGTTTTGTAGCAAATTTAATAAAAAAGTGTTATTGAAAAGCAACTTTCGTTGCAAAATCCGCCTAATCGGCAACAAAAAGAATCTTTTTTTTGCCAACGAAGATGAAATTTGTTGTATTTGATACACATTTGTCAACGCTTTTTGTCGTTGCTGAATAGTTTGAAAATTGTTGCCTTAATTGATTTTCGTTGCTAATTGTATACTTTTTGGTAACGATGTTTGTTTCTAAATATACAAAATAAACCGATCATATATTAATTTGCAACGAAATTTTTTGTTGTCGTTGATTTTGTTATGGATAATTATGATCAATTAGCAACGATACTATTTGAAGCTAATTATTTTTCAAGAGCAACAAAAGTTTTTGTTAGTTAACGACATTATACGTTACTGTTTGTTTTTTCTGCGAAACAAAAATTATTATGATTTATAGCGATATAAATATTGTCCTTTCTTTTGTTTATAGCAACAATATAAAATAAAATCATAAACAATATTATATACATAATTTCAAATCATTCACATTACAACATTACAATATAATAGTAGGATAATGCATCCCTAAAATATGATGATAATTATTATATCATGCTAAACCAATAACTTTTACGATCATTATTACAATACAATTGTTCAGGCTTATATATAAGACATCCGATTACTTGATGTCACTTAAACTTGAACATTCTCTTGATTTATGAGGTTCATTAAGCTTTTCCCCCACATATCAAAAAAGTTCAACTTTCTTATTCCAAGGTCGCTCATATATCCGAAGTGCAACTCACGTATGTGAAAATTATCTCGAATGCATGTAAACCTATAAGATAAAGGAAATAGATCTATTCTAAAAAATAATTCACTACCACATAACATTCTTATGCTTATAGAAAATAAATAGAATAAAAAAATAAACCTAACAAAAACTAGAATGACTTTGTCCGTAAGTTAATTATAATATGGTATTTAGTGAAGAAATAAATCTCACTTTATTCAAATATAGTCAGTTGTCCAACTTAAACTACTATGTTACTGGAAAAATGGATCACAACCTTTAAATTCAGAATATCCAAATCTATAACTGCACACTACTAGAAAATTAACCTATAAGCTGGGTCAACTAAATTCAAGAATGGAGTCAAAATCATTTGGAAGGTAAAATATTGCGTTCAAACACATAAGTCAAAGTAAAGATGATTTACCTTTGGAGGATCAAGAACTCGTGCATCAATAGAAGTGAACTCAGTCCTCATTTAAATGCCAAATTCCTTAACAATACCACAATTATTGTAATTATTTTGCCTTACCATCTGAATGCACATGAAATTTCAGAAATAAAACAATTAGTCAAAACAGGCAAAACCATTTTCCTGCACCATAATGTGGATTACTATATGAAATTTGGTGAAGATGATATTTTCTAACCAGAAACGCACCTAACAATAAACGTTATGTGGATCCTTTTAATCAAGCAATGAATATAAATATTAAAGCAGGTAATTGAATATCATACCAGCTCAAACGAAAAAGGAAAGAAGACATTCAGCGAAAAGAGGGGGGGGACACACAAGGTGAATACAGGTCAACAGTTTTGATGTCAGAATCACTTCACAAAATCCTATTGAGGCTAATAATTAAGAAGCCCACTCATTTGTCAAAAGTATAGCGGTTTTCCTTTAGTAAAGCTTGCTTCGGTTGATAACTAATCTGCATGAGCAATACTTGTTATAACAAGTGTTAGTTCCTAGAGGCACAATAGTTATCTAGAAGGGGGGGTTGAATAGATATTTAAAATTCTTTTCAAAATACATTGTTAGTTTTGTTAACAATTTAAACACAGAGGAATTAAGATTTGTTTAATCTCCCTTTTAGATATTGTGAGTTAATGAGAGTGAGACAGTTATCTTTTATACTTTCTAAATCTCACAGATTCCTTCTAGACCAGCAGTCTAGGCACTTCTTAGTTCACTTTTGAACTCTTCAAGTCCAGCAAACTTGGTTCTTTACAGTTCACTTAGAACTCTTCAAGTCCTTCTGACTTGGAACTTCTTACTTCACTTGATTGGTAGTTGATGAGTTCTTGATTGGTGCTACTCAGTTGCCGTTAAGCTCTTGTTTGAAAGTAATGAGTAGCTGAGCAAGTTTTCTCTTTTACATATCGTCGAGTTGAGCGTTGAGTGTTCTTCAGCATTTTTGTTCAATGCTTGCTTTTTTTGAATCATCTGCAGATGATTTGCATATATGTGATCCTTGAAATCTATCCGTTGAAGACATCTGTTGAAGCATTAAATGCGTTTGACATTTCTGAACTTTGATGGAGACTTTTCTGTACATCTTCTGAATTGCATTCTGGCCCACTGACACAGCAGACTGCTTTCTCACCTAACACCTGAAAATGTGTTTTCCTCTGACCTATAGTACTTTCCTTAACTTCTTCAATATGTTTCCTTTGTTGTATACAAAGGATATCTTTTGTGCCATTTAGACTGGTGAGGACTTCAACGTATATAACCCATTCCACATTTGTTGGGATTTATCTTTAAACAAAAAGGTAAGGCTCGATGCTTCTGAAACATGCAGATGATACTCTACGATTCAGATCATGGTGTCTTGCCACCTTGGTGCTTGATCCGTTGCTAACAAACGAGAACACTACGATTTCTCTTAAGGACTGGCACACGACGATCTTCACTTACTTGTCTTGCAGACTCTACGTTTCCGAGAGCACACTACGATCTCTGAGTTGGCTTCGACAAACGTCTGGACCACTCTACGATTTCCGGAGAGGCCCTTCAAGGCAGACACACTACAATCCTCGATGCTATAAGATTCTGCCTTGGCTTCTACAATCTCTTGATTAGCTCGATAGACTACGATTGAGTTGAAGCCTATCTATTACATCTCAAGTCATAGATCAACTTAACATCTTTCATCTCTTTATCTATACATTCAGTTACAGAATGATAAACATTAAAAGCTTAGATCAACCTAACAATTTGATCTATCACTAAGTCCTTGTACATATATTACTTGAAGGACTTTAAATATAATCATGAGAATTTACTTTAAACATCAAATCAAAATATGCAGTCTCCCAACAATCTCCCCCTATTTGATGTTGACATAACCAAGGAGATTTGTGCCATGATTATCAGTTTCTAGATGCAATTGCTAGAAAGTAAATATGACTTAATATTTCAGTGAGCAACTGAAATTTCTAGAGAATAAGAATGAATTTATTGATGTTTGAAGATAGATATTACATTTAAGTTCAGTTACATCAGTAAGAATTAAATTTTAACTTATCTCTATTTCTTCGGCCTTTTGCCTTGTGGAGGATTGGCATACTCCTCAGCTCTTCATTTCCTGTTTGTTTCGTCTCTCCTGGCTAGATCTTCCAGCTCGCTTTGACTTAGTCTTGGATTGTGATCATGCATATTCATGAATGCAGGATCTCCAATTGGCATTCTTAGACCTGTGGTGGTCATTTCTTGTGAGCTGGGAGTTGGCCCTTGACTCCTTAATGGTTGAGCCATGATAATTTTCTCTTGATCAGATCGTTGAGTTTGATGGCCAGATCGTGGAGTCTGATGGTGAGACTGCCTTGGAGGAAGACTCCTTGATGATTGAGCTAAAAATGTGCCTCTGCCTCTGCCTCTGCCTCTGCCTTTGCCTTGATCTCTTTTCCCTTTATTCTCCCCCTTTATGTCAGTATCAAGGGCTCGTATGTTGTCAGATAGGCGAGTCATGCCTTGGACAAGTTCGTTGAGCTGACTTTGGGATTGAGAAATATCTTCTCGATTCTCTTTGATTACAACATCAGATCGAGCTTCCCTTCGTTGGAGGATATCCAGGCCATTGTCAGTCTGCTTCATTTAGCTCATGAAAAATCCTTGGAATTCTTTCACTGCAGTTTGTAGATTTGTGATGCTATTCATCATAAGGTTGTTCTGGGTTTCTTGAGTCGTCTGCAAGAGAAGAATAATATCCCTGTGTCTCTTAGTATCTTGAAAGTTGATCTGATCTCGGTCATTTATGCTCTTAAGCATCTCTTTTATGATCTCCCTAAGCTTCTGTGTGAGCTCAGAGCTTAGGGTGCTTGGGAGAGCATTGGCAGCATTGATCATTTTAGTCAATCTCATTTGAACTAGTTCAATGTGAGCTTCAAGACTGTCGTCTATGTCCTTGGTTATTTTCTTGGACGCTTATGACAACTCTGTTTTGGTGGGAAGATTTGAAAGGAGTTCATAGACTTGTGGATTATTTGGAGGAGGGGTTCTCGTGTATTGATCTTGCAGGGTGTAGAGAGCAAGAACAAGGTTGAAATATTCATTTGAGGATGAGGAGCGAATATCTGATGGAGGGGGTGTGTTTGGGCTTCATGAGTAGGTGGCTCTACGATTTGAGCGTGTGACACTACGATTTGGCTTGAGTCAGTAATCGTAGAGATGAGAGGAGATTGTATCAAAATAAAGTTTGGCATATTTGGTACATCAGTTACAGAATGTTGGGATTCTGTAACTGGGAATTGATTGAGTGGACTGAGGATCACTTCCAACCATTTTGGGAATTCATAGAATTGACTGAAGAATGATAGTGGACAGTGATTAACCCTGAAAGAGATTGGGATAAATTGTACCTCATGCCCATTCTTTGAAGAAGGGCCAATTGTGATCAGCTTTCTGGCAAAGTTGAGGTTGCCTGGAAATCCATGAGCTAGCACTGAGATTGCTGGATATGCTTTGAAGCTCCAGAACATGTGATCCCAGGAGTTGAGAATTTTAGCTCTATGAAAGGGCATCATGGGTAGATAGGAGAACAACTGATTGTAGTCAGCTCTCCTATACCCATCACATCCCACATCTATAATTTCTACCTCATCATCATCATCATCATCTTCTTCTTCTTCTTCTTCTCTGTCTTCTTTTGAGGCCTCCACTACATCAATTACCTCTTTTTGACTTTCTTGCTCTGGTGCTCTCTCATTCTCTTCAGGAGAAACTTCTTCTGACATAGGGATATCATGAGGCTCCCCCTCAATATCATAATCCATCAGCATTTCAAATAGCTCCCCCTCACCTGGAGCATTCTCTAGAGTGAGAACTTCAGGCAGCTCCCCCTCAGCTTGAGCTATGTCCTTGTGGCTTGCCTTGGATAACTCCTTCTCAGAAGCTATCTTTTTATCTTCTTCTTTAAGTACTCCTTCATTGACGATGATGTACTTTTTGGCAAATTTTCTTCTTAGTTTCCTAGGCATAGCCACAGCCTTAGGACTCTCTTCAGCTTCAGCTCTGAGTGGTCGATCAGTCTGAGAGTCTGTTGCAACAACTTATTTGGGAGAGGCGTCCAGTCTGGTCTCTACGATCGGTAGAGACTCTACGATTATTACCGATCGAAGAGACAGAGGGCCTTTTTGATTTGTGACTGTGTTTATTCTTCTTTAGCAGCTGAGAGATGGTAGCTCTATTTTCATCTGCCTCAGCCTGATGTTCTTTCCTTCTCAAGATCCTCAGAGTTTCAATGTTAGAACATTCTTGAGGTACATCAGTGGTTGACCCCTGGGGTTCCTCTGTCATTTGAGCCTTCAACTTTCTTTTGCCCTTGCTTTTTCTAACTAAAGCAATGGGTTCTTCTTTGTTGATCCCTTCCTCTTCTTCTTCAGTCTCCTTGATAACAAACATGTTTCCTGGAATCCCTGATTCATTTGCATCACCAGTCCTTCCACTAGACTCAGACATCATTCTTACATTCTCTGTTGGATTCCTTTTTCAGTTCTCGAACAGATGCTGAGTCATTCTTTTGTTCGGATTGATGGAATCTCCTTCATCATCCCTAATCTTATCACCCAAAACAGACTGTAGGATGATGCTAATGAATCGCCCGTAGAGCATCTTCCCAGAGCTCTTTGATTTTTTCGAGCTTAGTATCCATTTCCCAATCCATTCAAGTAGTAGGGCTCCATAGTTGAGTTGAATCCCACAACTTATGGCTGTCATGAGCTTGAGCTGTACTTCATTTACAGAGTCATGGCCAGAGCTCTTGCAGCATATGCATTTCCCAACAATGTCTGCCAAAAATTCATACTTCTGGGGGAACTCTTTCTTCTTATACCCTGTGACAGTAGGAAGCTTCTTGTGGTGCATTCTCTTAAGTCCTTCATGGAAATCGATGCCCTCTATGAATGAAAACCCTTTCGATTTGAAACCTAGGGCCAAATTTATGTCCTTAGCCTTGAGCTTGATTTCCACGTCCCTGACCCTCGTAGTGATGACGTCGTTCTCGAACGCACCATTTCTGTTGAATTCCTTTATCAACTTAGGGTAGATCCATGTGCTCATACCTAGAGCCTCTTCAAGACCAGCTTTCTTTATCAGAGATAGAGTTTTGAGAAACTTGGGGTCAGCTGTCTTGAACTCTTCGAAACAGAGTCTGTAACCAGAGATGATGTTTGAAGCTGCCATTGATTTCTTTGCACTGTGTATGATTGTTTGAGCTTTTCGGAAGGTTAGGGTTTCTGCTTGTAGAGAGAGAGAGATAGAGATGAGCTTTTTGAACTTCTGATTTCAAAAAGGTGTTTCAAACTGTACTTGTAACTTCCCTCTCTCCATTTGCTTAGTGGGGCATGTGTCAAATTCTGCTTGACTCTACGAATTTGACTGATGAGGAATGTACTAATTTTCCCTTAGCTCCTTCTGAGCTAATGTATCCTTTGGGAGGACTACGATCGTTGAGGTAGTCCTTATGATCGTCGAGTCTGCTCTGCATTCGTCGAGTCTGTACTGCGATCGTCGAGTTTGCCCAGATCCTTATGATGACCTTTTAACTTAGCATTCTTCTAGGTTTAAGGTAGCTCAGGAAGGGCCAACCTCATAGAGAAAATCAAGGGTTAGGTTTGTTTCTGAGGCGCTTATCAAAGAGATTACTTTGTTTTGTTGAACTTTGTCATCACATAATGCTCCTTTGTTTTGTTGATGGAGCTCTGCCATTGTTGAGTCTGCACTGCGATCGTTTAGTCGGCACTGCGATCGTTGTCTTTCATGTCACTACATCTCTATGATCGTGGACTTCCTTTGATCATGTCTACGATTTCGAACATAGTCTTTATATCTCCATGGTTAGCACAAACTAGAGCATAGATTTCATGGTTGTAAATTAAGCATGCCTAGCTCACTTATTAATTTGTTAAACCTGGATTCATATAGAGGCTTAGTAAAGAAATCAGCAAGTTAATTTTTAGTAGGGATATATTGTAAAGATATGGTTCC
This sequence comes from Panax ginseng, assembly GCA_020205605.1. NCBI lineage: Eukaryota > Viridiplantae > Streptophyta > Magnoliopsida > Apiales > Araliaceae > Panax > Panax ginseng. The sequence continues at coordinate 97,799,336 of CM035148.1, forward strand.
ATTTTGCACATGATCCCTAATGAAATGATACCTTATTTCTATATGCTTAGTCCTAGAATGCATGACAAGATTATGTGTTATTGCTATGGCACTTGTGTTATCATAGTGAACATGTATAGATTTGAATTCAGACCCATAGTCTGCTAGCTTATTTTTCATCCATAGGATCTGAGCACAGCAGCTGCCAGTAGTAATGTATTCAGCTTTTGCAGTTTAAGTAGATACTGAGTTTTGCTTCTTGCTAAACCAGGACACAAGTCTGTTTCCTAGAAGATGACATATGCCAATGGTACTTTTTATGTCTATTTTTCAACCTGCAAAGTCAGCATCTGTATATCCTGTTAGTTCAAATGAGGACTCCTTGGGATACTAAAGCCCCAAGTGAGGTGTGACCTTGAGGTACCTGAAAATCATTTTTACAGTAGTTAAGTGTGATTCCTTAGGATTAGCTTAAAATGTAGCACATATGCATGTTACAAACATTATGTCTGGTCTACTGGCAGTCAGATATAGAAGAGAGCCTATCATACCTCTGTATTGAGTTATGTCAATACTTTTACCTTTTTCATCTTTGTCAAGCTTGGTTGCTGGAGCAATTGGGGTTTTTCATGGGAGGGTGATTCCATGCCATACTTTTTAAGTAAGTCTTTAATGTACTTGGCTTGGTTTATGAAGATTCCTTCATCAGTCTGCTTTACTTGCAGTCCAAGGAAGAAGTTCAGATCAACCATCATGCTCATTTCAAACTTGCTTTGCATAAGCTTGGCAAATCTCTTACGTAGTTTTTCATCAGTAGAGCCAAATATAATGTCATCAACATATATTTGAACTAATAGGATTTTGTATTTGTACTTTCTAAGAAATAATGTGGTATCTACTCTACCTCTAGTTAAACCATTTTCAATAAGAAAGTTAGTTAGTGTTTCATACCATGATTTAGGTGCTTGTTTAAGACCATATAAGGCTTTGTCTAATCTATAGACATAATTAGAGAGAGATGGATTGATGAAACCTAGAGGTTCCTCCACATATATTTCTTTTTGAAGTTCACCATTTAGGAATGCACTTTTGACATCCATTTGAAAGACTTTGAATTTCATGTGAGCATCAAAGGCAAGGAATATCCTGATGACTTTTAATCTGGCAACAGGTGCGAAGGTCTCGTCATAGTCAATGCCTTCTTCTTGAGAGTAACCTTTGGCCACAAGTCTTACCTTATTCCTTGTTATTACTCCATCTTCATCCATCTTATTTCTGAAGACCCACTTGGTGCCAATGACTGGATGGCTTCTTGGTCTTGAGACCAATCTCCATACTTTGCTTCTTTCAAACTTATTTAGTTATTCTTGCATGGCTTCTATCTTCTTTGGTTCCATTTGAGACAGAAAACTTAGATAGAAACACTCATTTTGGGCGGCAGCTCTTGTCTTGACTCTTGCATTTGGATCTCTAATGATTAAGTCTTCAGTGTGATCTCTTGTCCATCTATTTCCTGTTGGGACATCTATCCTGATGCCTTCTTATTTGAGATCTTCAAGATTAATTTTTGCTTCTTGATGTGGAGGTTCGTTGTCTTGCGTAGGCCTCTCTTTGATATCATTTCCTTGCTCAACAATTTCACTATCTGGAACTACGATCGTAGTGTTGAGCTCAATGAACTTATTCGTAGTGTCTGAATTTTCGGTCGTAGTGTTTTGAGGCACTGTTTTGTCTAAGTCTATCTCATCAAAGATGATGTGAATCGAAACTTCAACACTCAGTGTCTTCTTGTTGAACACTCTGTAGGCCTTACTGTTTGTGGCATACCCAAAAAAGATTCCTTCGTCTGACTTGGGTTGGAACTTTGTCAAATACTGCTTCCTATTGTTGAGAATATAGCATGCACTGTTGACAGCTTCTGCCCAAAAGTATTCAGGTAGATGGGTTGCTGCTAGTAGAGTTCTTCCAGCCTTTATCAACGTTCTGTTTTTTCTTTTAGCTACTCCATTTTGTTGAGGAGTTCGTGGAGTTGAGAAGTTGTGACTAATGCCATTGTATGTGCAGAACTGGTCCATTTCAGAGAAGTCGAATTCTCTACCATGATCACTCCTTATTGCTTTAATTTTCTCCCCTTTCTCGTTCATCACTAGTCTGAACATCTTGATCAGTTGGGAGCTTGTTTCATCTTTCGAGGTTAGAAAGAACACCTATGTGAATCTGGTGTAGTCGTCCGCTACGACTAGTGAGTATCTCTTTCCTCCAAGGCTCGTTGTTGGAATAGGCCCGAATAGATCCATGTGAAGCAGCTGCAGGGGTTTATCAATTGAGTTGGCAGTTTTGCTCTTAAATGAGCTTCTAGTCTGCTTTCCAAGTTGACAGGCATTGCAAGGCCTTTCCTTGACGAAGCTGAACTTGGGTAAACCTGCAACTAGATATTTTGAGGCCTGTTTAGACATGCTCTTGAAGTTGAGATGAGACAGTCTTCTATGCCATAGCCAACTCATTTCTTCAGATGCATTAGCCAGAAAGCATATTGTTTTGTCTGAGCTTAGTTGTCCAAGGTTTACTATGTAGACATTTCCTTCTCTTGTTCCGATCAGCTTTATGGCGGATGTCTCCATATCTCTAACTTGAAATTGATTGTTGAGGAATGTTACTTGATGACCCTTGTCGCAGAGTTGACTTATGCTCAGAAGATTGTGTTACAGTCCTTCCACATAGGCCACTTTACTTGAAGGACCTTTTGCACCATTTCGGTTTGAGCCATATCCTCTTGTCTTGCCAGAGCCGTTGTCTCCAAAGATGACTGAGGGACCCTCCTTTTCTATGTAGTCAGACAGAAGGGCTTTGTTCCCAGTCATGTGTCTTGAGCATCCACTGTCCAGATACCAGGTTGTTATCGTGGAGCTCTGTTCATGTGTTAACATTAAACTTTCATTTTGGTAACCATACTTGCATGGGTCCTACTTTGTTAGTACCCTTGGGAACCCAAATCTGCTTGACTTTAGGTCTCACATGCATAGGATTATAATAGCATATTGCAGCCTTGTGACCAACCTTATTGCACACAAAACATCTAATATGATGCATGTTTGTGTGTGTATTAGGATTCTTCCTCCATTTGGACTTTTGTGGGTTCTTAGTCATCCTTCTGTTAAACTGATTCTCCTTCTTCCATGTGTCCTTGTGTTTCATGATTTGAGATAAGTGTACCTTTCCTCTATTGTTCCTTCCCAGTTGGTTCGTGGAGTTGATTTTACTCGACTCTACGATCCTTCGAGGTTGGAAAGTAGTGGTCAAGTTACTTTTCTCTTTTAAAACCAGAATAACATGAGATCCTTTATTCCTTGGAATATGGATTGAATCAGAAGAGCGGGGTTGGACTGGTTCTTCTTTCTGTGAGGATTTCACAAATATAATGCCTCTACTAAAACTTGAAGCATTACTAGTGCTAGTTTCCTTTACATTTTCCACACATGGCTCTAAGATGGATTCCCCAAAGCCTAAACATGTTCTGTCAGAGACACTTCTCTGGCTAGAGATCAGGGAGTCCATGGATGAAGAGGATTTGTTCCATGTAGAGATTGTCTTTTCTAGTTCCTCAATTTTAGAAGTTAGATTTGACTCTTTTTGTGCATTGAGCTCATTGGTCTGTTTTAAGAGCTTATTCTCAGCTTCAAACTTGGAGAGAGAGTTGGCACTTAGAAGGGATGTTTCCAGTTCTTCTTGGACTTTCTCTTTTTCCTTTTGAAGAAGTGAATAATCCTTGGACAGAACTCTAAACCACTTCATGTATTGATGCAGATAAGATGTTATATCATGTAGTGCAGTTCTAAAATCATCAATGTCTACATCAGGAGAGTTGAAGTCAAATACCTCATCTATACTTACTTCATGAATGTTTGAGTTCTGCTTATCCTTTACATGCTTGGCCATCAGGCAAAAATTTTTCATTTGAGGATCTTCATCATCTCCAGATTCAGGAGTTGAGTCATTGTTTGAATCACTCCACGATCCTCCAGCTACAAGGCCTTTGTCTTTCTTCTGAGGCCTTTTGTTGCCTTTGAATTCCTTCTTTGGATGTTATTTCTACTTTAGTTCTTTTCTGAGGGGTTTGTTGCAGTTTGCAATGAAATAGCTAAGCTTCCTGCAATTATAGCATAGATCATTTATCTGCTCCTAGCTGCTGTAGTTGTTAACTTTCTTTGGTTTGCTGATTCTGCCTTGACGCATGAACCTTCTGAGTCTTTTCACCAGCATTACAAAGTCCTCATCATCATTTTCGTCATAGTCAGAGTCATTTTCAGTATTGACTTTGGAGGTGTTGTCAGTTGCTTTGAGCGCAACACCCTTATCCTTCTTTCTTCCTTTAGATAGAGTTTCTGCTCGTTGAGTCGGCTCCAGTTCGTATGTAAGAAGGTTGCCATATAACTGTTGAACAGTCATCTCACGGAGATTCTTTGACTCTCTAATAGCAGTGGTTTGGGCATCCCACTTGCTTGGTAAGGCTCTCATGAACTTTATGATTAGATCTTTATTTGGATAGATCTTTCCATAGGCTTGTAGAGAGTTGAAGCGAAACATTGAATCTCTCGTAGTGGCGTTGGCGTTTTCTCTTTGAACATGTCTGAACATCTCATATTGCTGTGTTAGGAGAGATTGTTTGTTTTCTCTAACTTCTTCTGTTCCTTCATGCATAATGAGCAATGCTTCCCAAACCTCCTTTGCTGTTTTGCTGTTGACCACATTTTCGAACATATCATCTTCTAAGGATTGGAACAAAATGTTCTTGGCCTTTTTGTCGAGTTGAACAGCTCTTTTTTCGTTGTATGTCCATTCTTCTTTGACCTTAATCTGTATTCTGTTTGGGTCGTCTGTAGTTGGTGCAAGCATCGTAGGAACGTAGGGCCCATTATGAACAGTTTCAAATAGATCTTCATCTATTGAATCCATGTATGCTTGCATCCAAACTTTCCAGTTGGCGAATTTATCTTTGTTTCACATAGGTGGCTTGCTGCCTACTCCAGTCTTTGATTCACTTGGTAGGTGTGCCATTGGATCTACTTAAGCTTTGTAGGCTATATGATAGAACCTGCTCTGATACCAATTGTTAGTTCCCGAAGGAACAATAGTTGGGGTTGAATAGATATTTAAAATTCTTTTCGAAATACTTTATTAGTTTTGTTAACGATTTAAACACAGTGAAATTAAGATTTGTTTAATCTCCCTTTTAGATATGGCGAGTTAATGAGAGTGAGGCAGTTATAACAGTTATATCAATTATAGCAGTTATAACAAGAATGCAAGAGACAACAATTTTAAGTGGTTCATAGCACTTAAAGCTCCTAGTCCACTCTTCTACTCCTGGAGTAGGAAATCCACTAAGGATATCTTTTACACTTTGTGAATCTCACAGATTCCTTCTGAACAAAGGCCATCTGAGGCACTTCTTAGTTCACTTTTAAACTCTTCAAGTCCAGCAGACTTGGTTCTTCACAGTTCACTTAGAACTCTTCAAGTCCTTCTGACTTGGAACTTCTTACTTCACTTGATTGGTAGTTGATGAGTTCTTGATTGGTGCTACTCAGTTGCCGTTAAGCTATTGTTCAAAAGATTTGAGTAGCTGAGCAAGCTTTCTCTTTTACAGATCGTAGAGTTGAGTGTTCTTCAGCGTTTTTGTTTAATGCTTGCTCTTTTGAATCATCTGCAGATGTTTTGCATATATGTGATCCTTGAAATCTATCCGTTGAAGACATCTGTTGAAGCACTTAATGCGTTTGACATTTCTGAACTTTGATGGAGACTTTTCTGCACATCTTCTCGAATGCATCCACGCCCATCGATCTGACAATTTGCTTTCTCACCTAACACCTGAAAAGGTGTTTTCCTCTGACCAATGGTACTTTCCTTAGCTTCTTCAATATGTTTCCTTTGTTGTATACAAAGGATATCTTTTGTGCCTTTGAGACTGGTGAGGACTTCAATGTATATAACCCATTCCACATTTGTTAAGATTTATCTTTTAACAAAAGGGTAAGGCTTGATGCTTCTGACACATGCAGATGATACTCTATGATTCAGATCGTGGTGTCTTGCCACCTTGGTGCTTGATCAGATGCTAACAAACGAGAACACTACGATTTCTCTTAAGGACTGGAACACTACGATCTTCACTTGCTTGTCTTGCAGACTCTACGTTTCCGAGAGCACACTACGATCTCTGAGTTGGCTTCGGCAAACGTCTGGACCACTCTACAATTTTCGGAGAGGCCCTTCAAGGCAAACACACTACAATCCTCGATGTTCTACGATTCTGCCTTGGCTTCTGCAATCTCTTGATCATCTCGATAGACTACGATTGAGTTAAAGCCTATCTATTACATCTCAAGTCATAAATCAACCTAACATCTTTCATCTCTTTATCTATACATTCAGTTACAGAATGATAAACATTAAAAGCTTAGATCAACCTAACAATTTGATCTATCACTAAGTCCTTGTACATATATTACTTGAAGGACTTTACATATAATCATGAGCATTTACTTTAAATATCAAATCAAAATATGCAGTCTCCCAACAACAAGTACTGCATTATTATATTCAGGATTTTTTTTAAAAGAATTGTATTTCACTCTTGCAATATCATTTTTTATTTGGAAAATGGAAATAAGAAAACTGTAATAACCCGATATTTTTTATATAATTAAATCAGAAATTTTACGTATTTTTTTTTATAAAGATGAAAATATGTGTCAGGTAATGTGTATGTATATATGTGATAAATAAAATTTATTTATTACATGAATAATTTTAAATAATTTTATTTTAGAATTATTGATCATTATAAATTATATTCTTATAATAATTAATTTTATAGTAGAAATGTTTTTATTAATTATTTTTTATGAAAATATGTTTATTCATTATTTAAATAATATATGAAATAATTATAGAATTATTATAATAATTATTTTATAATATGAATTTATGTTAGATTAATTAAGTTAATTATTTTAACTTAATCAATAATGTTAAATATGAAAGATAAATCACATATGGAATTCAAACCCTAATTCTGGGTTTTGATCAAGGAATGAGAATAATAATATAATATTAATTATATTTTGATTTTTTCAGTGCTATAAATATGTACTTTATGTACGTATTGTTAATGATTGGTCAATTATGGTGCAGTATTTGAAAACCCTAGTTTTAAAGTCAGATGAGACTTTAAAATCTGTTTAGGAATTGTGTTATGTGATTCATGATAATTATAATTATTAATGATAATCAGGGAAATCCTAATTATAGGAAACCCTAGTTGTAAATTAAAACCCTAATTTTTAACATTTGGAACCTTAAATAATAATTAGTTAATTACTAAATGTAAACCCTAATTTGAAACTAGATTATAAGTTCGAGACTGTTATATAACTGTGTTATATGATGTATGTTTTGCATTATATAATTTTTATGATTAATTAGGTAAACCCTAGGTAATATTTAGAAACCACAATATCTAAAAATTAGAAAACCCTAGTTCAAGCTATTAAACCCTAATTCAACAGTCGAATGCAAGCTTAAGACTGTTATGTAATCATGTTAATGTGTGTAATGACCGGTATTAGAGATATTAACCCTAATTAGGGAGAATCTTAATTATTTTCAAAACCCCTAAATTTTTTTAAAGTATAAATCCTTATTATTTTTCTAAATTATAAACCCTAAATTTGCTAATTGTAAACCCTAATTGCTAATTAAGCAAGCTTAATGTTAATTAGTGAACTTTAAACCCTAATGTTCATGTATAATGTAATTAGTAAACCTAATCTAATTAGGGATTTCTAAATTATATTTTTAGAAACTAAAATTTTACATTTTTAAACCCTAATTGTTAAATCCTACAAATTCTATATGCCAAACCTAAGGGTTAAACCCTAAGGATCAAATTCTAAGGGTTAGGGCAAATGACAAAATGGCCATTAAAAGTGCAAGTAAAAAGACTAAAATACCCTTTGTCACATTTTTTATCAGGCTTGCTTGTGTATCTAACCAAATAAGGAGTTGGTGACCTAAATTGTGGACCTTGTGATATTAACTTTCTAGCAAATCAGCCTAGATCTATCAGCCACCACATTTTATACATGTAATATATAAGCTCAAGAAGAGAGAAATTTCATTAGTTGCTCATTTTTTACAAACCCATTTCCAAGAGCTTCTCTCTCAAAACCCACAAAATGTTGTAGTATATCAGCCCCAAAACACAGCCCCACTAACACCAATATCAAATCAGTAGCCCAGAATCAAGGAATTGATCTAGAGAGGTATAACCCTAATTTCAAAATCTGACCTTAGATGATGTGTTAAAAGTTATGATTAAGTGTTGTAATGTGTTGTATATAGTGTTATTAAGTGATCTGGATTGATAGATGTTAGATTCATAACATCTATAAGCTTAGATCTAGTGTTTTTGCAAATCTGGAAATTTTTGTGTTTGACAGTCAAATGTCAGTCCTCTTAGATCTGTGATAATTATGTGTTTTTGTGTTTTAAAGGTTGATACGTGTAGTATGTTATGTGGTCTATGATCTAGAACTTGAATCAAGACCATAGCATGTGTAGATTGAAAGTTATTTACGGTCAAAGGTCGTTGACCGACCATGACCGAACGAATTCTGGATAACCCAGAAACTTATTTTCAGCGTCTGACAATGTTTTGGAAGGCATAGATCTGTCAGTTGATAAATGTTATTATGAGGTGTTTGTATCTAGTTTATACCCTGTCATATTTATTTTATATTTGTGGCTTTAGATCCTTTAAACAAGCAATTGATCAAACTTATTGGATGGTCAAACCTGGCCATTCGGTCACGACTGCAGTTTCGGGAAAACCTAAAAATGGTATGAACAATATTTTTAACAGCCTTTGACCGAGCTGTATCTGACGAATGTGTTGTTTCTGAACTGATCTGTTGATTTATATATGTTCCTTGCCATTAGTACTACATGTTAGAATCATTAGATCAACCGTTTAATGACCCGAGCGAAGTGAGCAAATCGAAATTTGAAAATGGCACCATGAGAATTTCGAAGAGTTTTGGGTTACCTGAAAAACCAGAACACTCACAGAGACTTTGGACGCTCAGATTTTTTTGTTGTTTTGTTGTATGGCCTAGTTTTTTTGTCTTAATTGTAGTGTTGCATAACCACTACAAGATCAATGTTTTATCTCGTCCAGAAACCTCATAGATTAAAAGTTATCTCTGGTCAAAGTAGTACTCTCGTTCACTGACAATGATGTTCTGGGTTTGATGAAGAACACAAAGAACACCAATAGCGACGGCTTTGTCGCTATAGGCAGTCTTTAGCGACAGTTTCTTTATAAATTATTTTTTTATTAAATAATTAGAAAAAAATGATTTTTAATTATGAAAAATACATAATAAATTATTAAAAATTATTTTAAAGTCCGAAAATTAGTTTTTAATTATTTTATGTATATTTCATAGATATTTATTATTTTGAAATATTAATGGTATTTAATTTATTTAATTATAATATTAAATAATTTAGTTTAAAATGATTTTAATACTTGAAAAATCATTTAAAATTATATTATAGGTATAAGAAAATATTTTAAGCTATTTTGATAACTTTTAATATTTTGTGATGAATTTCATTAATTAATTAATATTAATGATATTTAAGTTATTTAACAAATGTATTAAATAAATTATGAATAATAGAATTTATGATTTAAAAATTATATAAAAATAATTTAAAGGTTATAAAAATATTTTAAGTTATAAAATATAACTTATGATATTTTGTCATAAAAAATATTAATATTTTAATATTAATGATATTAGAGTTATTTAATAATTATATTAAATAAATTAGTTTAAAAATGAAATTAATATTATAAAAATCATTTTAAATGAAAATAAAGTATTTATGATATTTTAAGTTATAAAATATAACTTTTAATATTTAAAGGATAATTTCATTAATAAATTAATATTAATGATATTAATGATACTAAATTTATTTAATAATTATATTAAATAAATAGTTTTAAAATAGTTTTATTAATTTAAAAATCATTTTAAGGATATAAATAATATTTTAAGTTATACTTAACGACTTTTAATATTTTGATAGATAATGCATTAATATTTAAATATTAATGGTAATTATTTAAAATAATTTTATATGTTTTAAAAATCATTTAAGGGTAATATTAGTACTTTAAAAATATTTTAAGTTATTATAAATAACTTGAAAATTTTGACAATAGTTTCATTAATAGTTTAATATTAATTAAATGTTATTGATATAAAATGTGTTTAAAATTTAAATCATTTAATAATGATTCCGGTGTTTGAAAATTCATGGTAAATTATAATAATTGTTTAAAAATTATTATAAGTTATTTAAAAATAATATGACTGATATTTACAGATATTGAACTTCGGGAAAGAGTCTTAGACACGATAATTACCCGATAAAGCCGTCGGTACACCTACATGTTTCAGAAATTGATATGAACTTGGATATTTTAACTGTATTAATGTTTGTTTGTGATTCAATGACTGTTGATTATGTGTGACAAGGTGATTAGGTTATGTGCTGACTGCAAATAGCAGTGCTATGTGTTATAATATGTTATTCTAATCGAACGAATGATCTTATTAATGATAGGTCTTGATATAAAAGATAAAACTAAATTGCGTATTGTAAGCAGCAGACCAGAAAGTATCCTACTTTTGCATTTTCTTTATGCAATGGACATGAGTAAGAAAGTTTAAGAATTATATTATTATTGTACCAGATTATTAACCCCATTGTTATATATATTATGTATCCGATCATTGTTTATCAACATGGTATTATTATTATATAATTTAGATATATTTATTATGTTCGTTAATTTCTAAATATGGCTATACAAGTGACCTCACTTGGATAATCATTGAATTTAATCACATGTTGATATATTGATATATACATATTGATCCCCTATATGTATACGTTAAGTAAAATCCGTCTAAGCTATTTGACCAGCTAGACACAGATTTAGAAATATCGTTGAATATGATAAAACCTTGTTGTATCCAACCAAATTGATTTGGTTCGGATTCCCGACTAAGTATGAACATCCCGAACAAGGAAAAACTTTTATGCGCCCAAGACGGACAAAGTGAACGATAATATCGTTCTTGCATGTATTATTGATCAATACAGGGTCCATGGGAAGTACAACCTCGCGCCCGTAAGTTATAACGGTTTGCGGATGAAAATCTGCTAAATCTATTCGAAAATTGAAAACAATGTTCATAGTATGTCAACCTAACCCCATTTATAGTCAGTACGTAGTTTTAAAATTTTGATATAGAGTTGTTATGTTATTATTATCGGTTTAGTTTACTTCACAACTATTGATTTGTTGTAGAAGTGATGTACAAAGAAAACATTTAATTCTTTCAGCTAATTATATTTATAATTATTATTACTTGTTGGGCACCCAAATGCTCATTCTTGCTTTAAATTTAAATGTTTTCAGCTAGGCATGTACGACCCGAAGGTTCAGACAAGAACAAGTGAAAAGGAAAGCAAACAGAATATGTTTAATGGTATCTTTTGTAATAGTTAAACTGTATTAAGACAATGATATGTATTATATATCATGTAAAAAATTATAGTAAAGGTTGCATACTTGAGATTAGACTCTGATATATGTAAATTAAGTTTAACATTTATATTTTTGTTATTATTATTTGTATTATTCCGCTCATAGAAATGGTATCGTGAAGCACCGAGTTCGGGTTTTAAGTACCCGGATTTGGAGGCGTCACAAAAACTTTGTCCCATTTGCAGAAATACCTTGAGACCAAAAGATGTAGATGGCGTCCATATGAGTGAATGGCATATTTAAAGACGTGGGTGAAGCCGTAGACTGAGATTTTATCCATTGATCGCAATCCTGAGTTATGCTTGATAAGGCAGTTTTCAGTCGATCTGAGTAACAAATGCAAAATGTTATACAATACAATACATTCACATACATAATTAGTGATAAAGTTAAATATCATAAACTTATAGAAAAGTGCAGTAGAAAATTAATCAAAATTAAGGAACATCAAACAAATGATTCTTTCCTCCATTAATTTATTTTTCTTGTTAAGTGAATGTGCATATGCTCTATTTAGTTTTTGTGAGTCTGTATATATATATATATATATATATATATATATATATATATATATATATATATATATATATATATATATATATATATATAGAGAGAGAGAGAGAGAGAGAGAGAGAGAGAGAGAGAGAGAGAGAATCATACTTACATTTAAAAGGGTCAGTCAACCCTTTTCCAGTAGGATTAGTGCTCTGCTGACCAAAGCTCTCAAATATAAAATAAAAAAATATCCCAAACAACTGGCAAATTCCCTGTCTGACTCAATTGAATCAAACAAATGTAAAGAAAACATCTTTAAAATACTCCCTGTCCCTATATTATTGTCCTCTTTAACTTTGCGATCATCTTTAAGAGAGCTTTTAGTGCATAAACATTGATAACTTTACCTTACTTTTCAATTTTACCCTCGTGATGGGTGTTAAAAGATGCAAGTTCATTTAGTATCAAATGAGTATATTTGAAAAAGTGGTGTTAATAAATGTTTGGCTTATCAAAGTTGATAATATTTTTAAGAAAACTCAGGAAATGATGACAAATTTTTAAGAACAAACAAAGTAATATGATTTGGCTACACTGACAATAAGCACAAAAAACATGACAAGAAAATCATCAGTTAAAAAATACCTTAAAAAACTCGACAGTTATTATCTCTAATTTCTGCATCACCTTGCGTATTTATCCATTAGCCTATTGAGTAAAGATAGATTCAGCTCAGTGCATCTATAATATACTTAAAAATAGAGTCTGAAAAAAGAATTAACCTTAGAAGACACAGTGATGATCCTGTTTGCTGCATCATTTCATCATTATTTGAATGTGAGTAGTGATTTCTTGAGTGCATAGGTTTAGAAATTCGGCTTGAGAATTGGTTGTCTTCATCAATGAAGTCAGCAAGAAGATCTTCATTCTCGTCTTCCGGGTCCATGTTGCCATTAACATGTATGGCCCAACTTATTGGAGAAGATGACTTGTTACTGTAATACCCGAGAATTTTTCCATATTATTAAATGAATATATTAATGAAAATAATATTTCTGTGAATATAAGTGTTATTATTTTGTAAATCGATTAAATCAAGTGATTCGTATTTGATCGATGCGTATTAAGATGTGTGACGTGACAATGGGATTTGTGAAATGCCTTGTGTGGCATAATGCGAAACAAGAAAATTCACTAAGTGAGTTGAACCGGGAATTAGGAAGGTTAATCATGTATGATCATGAGATTTTATATAAGTAATCAATACACTTGTAGATTCGTAGTAACACTCTTGTGGACATTAATTCATGTCGTGTAAGACAAGTATGACGATAGGGGTTGACACTGGCTTAAGCTAAACCAGTCTTAGCCTTTGTCGAGAAATGCAGCCTTGTTCTTAGTCAAAGATGACCTAAATCAAGTAAATGCAAGCCCAAAGATCGATTGGAGAAAAGTAGTTTTTCCACTTTGAAAATTAAATGGAACAATTATGTGATATGTGTGACATTGATAAACCATGAATTAAAGTATGTTATGTCCAATAACAGAATTGTTAATCCATTAATTAATATTAATTAATTGTGGTGGAATATGGATTACTTAGTAATTAATTAAATAATATCTATTATTATTAATTGCAATATATCTATAAATATAATAAGAATTATATCAATAATAAATGGATTAAATAATATTTTTGATAATTAATCAAGGAAGTGAATAAATTATTTAATTGACATAAATATGTAAGTTATTAATATAATAATATTATATTGACAGTGATGTGCATGTGAGCAATAATACGACTATATTATATGATGTGGCGTGACATTTATATACTATATGTAGTAACAATGTGATTATGCATATTGAACTGTATAGTATAAATATATCATGAAATGAGTAAGTAACCATATACATGTGGTCAAGCCGGACAGAGACCACAAGGCAACAGCTGAATCTTAGCAAAGCCAGAGGATGGCGGCAATTACTTGCTTGGCCCTAAACTTAGCCATGGCAAGAAATTCTTGTTGATTCTTGATCGTGAATTGGCGTTTGAAATCTGATCTTGGACCAGTTAACTTGTATGGTACCTAAGATGCTAGAGGTGGTTTAAAACCGCTTGATAATGTTTTGCTTGAATTCCATAAGAAATGTAAGTTTAAACTTATAAAAAAATAAACACAAGAATGGTAAAGTGATATGTGAAAGCTTCTAGCATGCATGTGTGTTAAACTATAAGTATAGTGGTATGTTAGAGTGGGATTTGGCTGAAAAAGGTGAGCTCGGCTCACAGTGCAGCCGGGGGCAGAGCAACATTGCCTTGCCATCCCTAGGCCTAGAGCAGGCAGCAGTTGCCAGTCCTAAACTGGCCTAGTAGCAGGCTACTTGCGCCATGCGATAGTCATAATTGAGTTCTGTTTTTTTTAGCGATGAAACAAGATTTTTTGTAATTTAATTTTAATATTTATTGAATTAAATAAATATTTTTTATGATTTAATTATTAGATTAAATAATTAATTGATGAAGTTGTGGTAGATTAATTTAATTATATGTGTTATATTTATTAAATTAATGTGGAGAATATTTATTATTAAATAAAGTATGTATTTATGTGAGCTTATTGAATTAAATGAAATATTTAATAAGCATAATGTTATTTTTCAATTAATGTAATAATTAATTAGAGATTTAATAATTTGACATAATTAATAAATAAAAATTAATTATGTGACTATGTGAATTAATGATAAATTATCATATTTTATTTAAAATTAAATTAAATAAGATATTTGATTTATTTTATAATTGGATGTGACATTATTAAACTATAAGATAAAAGAGTTATTAAATTAAATGATTTTGAGCCATTTAAAACTTGCCAAAGCGAGGCCTTAGTGGAGGTTGAGAAGCGATTAACCATTCTTGGAGTGGCGACCACCACTCTGTAGCGTCGATTCTTTTATTAATCGTCGTATTATTATTCTTCCTATTTTCTAAGTTTTAAAAGCAAATTATAGAGAGAATTTAGAAATTTTGAGAGTAAAAGAAGGTTTGTGAAAGATTGTAAGTTGTGATCAACCTTGTGTAATCAAACAGAAGCAATCAAGGGTAAACCCTTAAACTTAAATTTTATTACGTTGTTTAAGTTTTTTAATAAAAATGGCTTTTATGTTTTGTTAAAAGCTTTGTAAATGGAAAAAGAATATGATTATGTGTTGATTATGTAATAAGATGTTATCATATCATATTTGATTATATATATTGTATAAACCATATCATCGATTTCATAAAACATATCCGTATATTGTTGCTACAAAATTACAGAGTATAAAATATGGCCATATGGCATTACGTACCAAATTTGATACGTCTATCATAGGTTATATCATAAATTTATGCTTGTAATGGATTATGTATATTAAAAGCGAAGAGACCAAACTTCAAATGAAACGGATTGATTGTTATAACGAACTGTAGTATTGATTTGCATGTTTTGTTTTCAAAACTTTCAAGAACATCAAAACGATAAAATTACATGTGTTGATTTTGTTAATTATGTGTTTTAACTTATTAAAATCATCTTAGAAGGGTTGAGTAATGATTAGATGTATATTATATGTTTGGGTATGTCTAAATTCAGTGTAAAAATAAATTAATTGAATTTTTTGGCCATGTTACGCAATTTTTAAATTGCGGAAGCTATTCTTGATTATCGCCTATGCATTCAGTCCGTATTGTAATACCGATGCCACAGCTTTAAGACCACTGGCCATGTATGCCATAAGAATAATACAACCAAGTGGCAGTCGATGCCACTCTCGAATGTTTAGAAACGAAAATTTTAAAGTGTTCAAGTCCATGAATGTGATATTAACCTAATCTAATGAACATAAAAATATGTTAGAAGTATAATGAGATGTTAAAATAGATTAAGTAATGTCGATAACATAAGTGCATGTGAATTGAATTATTGAATGCATAATTAGCTTATTATTAAATGAAATGTATATTGTGTAACAATAAGTGTGATAAATTGACTAAGTATAGTCATAATTTGAAAGTTTAGACAAAAGAATGAACTTATGATGACTAGTTACATTATAATTAACTAGAGTTGTGAATGGAAATGGTATGTAGGATTATATCGAAGAAGGCGTGTATAATTAACGTGTAATCTACATACGAGGCAAGTTTCTAACCTACTTGTTATCATTATTCAAGTTTATAAATCAAGTTCGGTTTGTTATATTAAAGATTATCTATCATTTCAAAGTATGATTACATTATATACATACTTGTTCTATTGTATACCTCTTAAGATTGTTATTCAATTTAATTATCATTTATTGTTGAACCTTATTAGACTAGTGAACCCTTATTTGATTCGACTAGTCCATAGTTGATGAACGTTCTAAATTTGAAAACCCTTATTGAATTATCAAACCAAACTTCCTTTGGTGCGGACTCTAATGTCAAAGCGAGATGAACAACCTGTATAGGGATTACTTATGCGTTAGCGTTAAGATATTATTACGCGATGTATGTACTTGAAGGGTTGATCCCCTAAAATGCGAGTAGAAGAGTCCATAGTCTTATAGTTGTTAAAGGTTTCAAGTATAACCCTTGATAACCTAGGACATAGTTCAAGGTCTTATGACCCTCGAAATCTTTTGAATTCTTGTTATTCATTCTTGATTCAAAAGTTGAGCTTTTATTTGAAGTCTTTGATTCACTCGCATGTTATTATATATTGTTATTTCATTTTTTTATACTTGTGGGCAATCATGCTCACTCTTGCGTAATAATAACATTGCGATTAAGAACGAAAGATACGATGAGCCTTCTACTAGCAAAGCAAGAGGCAAAGCTAATAAGTGATGAAGACTTGTTATTTAATTTTATGAATGTTATTGTCAAGACTTGATGTTGTTTAAGACTTATTATTTGTTTATGTTTCCATATAGATGTTTAAGGTTAGTTTGACACAGGATTGTATTTATTATTAGGATGTTGTAACCCCATAAGGGAGGATTTATTTCTATCTATTGCATGGTTTGCATTTATTATGGGTAGATAGATAGATGATATTTGTCTGATGAACACCAAATCCAGTGGAATTGAAGTACCCCGATTTGGGGTGTCACGAGTTAGTATCAAAGTTGTGGGTTATGAACCTTAGGTGGGGAACAACCTTAGGTAGTAGCCTTATAGAAGAACATAGTGATGGAAAACTCTTATCGAGTTCTAAGAAATGAATTTTTTAAATTCATTGAAGATAATAAAAGACTTTATGTGCTTATGTGTCAAATTATGTGCTCATTAGTATGACTTAGTAACTAAAACTTGAAACTATGTTGTCGGGGATGTCGGATGTTGGAGGAGCTAGTCGAAATTTGGGAGGAGGAACCCGAGTACCCTCTTGAGGAGGAGCCAAGAGACATTCATGTTGTCGAGGAAGCGATTGATCTGAGAGAGAGCCATCTCCATTGATCAACTTGTTGTTGGTCGGAGCATGAGCACGAGGCCCGATCGAGAGGAGGATCACGAGGAGGAAGAAGAAGAGGAAGAGGAGTTCCCACGAACTCCATCGATCTTGAGATGTCTGACGAGTTATATGACCATAACGTGGAGTTACGTGACCTTTATCGAGGATCGGTTGGCGGGCGATTATTCATGATTACCATCGAACGAGAAGGATAGGGAGGTTGTAACTCTTCACACGTCTGGGAAATGTAGAATGGGATTTGGTCCACGAGAAGGGTCAAGCCAGGAGAAGGCGAGGAGATAGAAGTTGAAGAAGAAAGTGAAAGAAAAAGCTCGAAAAGGCTAATCATAGCGAGAGGAGGGTTTGGTAAGAGAATCACGTCGTCTTGATCTTGCGAAAGAGGATGGTCGTCTGAAAGAAGGCTAAGCTTGGGGAGGCGTACTCTACACTTAATAATCTGATGGATGAGGCTCAAAATCGAGTTTTGAAGGTACCCAATCCGATTCGAGGGACTACCATCGTACATCTTTGGATCGCGGGGCGATGTCTCGCATCATGGAAGAAAGAGCGTAGCAAGGCTATTCATAGCCTTATGAGACGCGATGATAGAATTTGTTTAATTACGTGAAAAACTTATACGGTATTTAGATGTAAATTTCGATGTAGTTATGAACAAAGGAATATTTTAATATTTTAAATCCTGTGGATTCTTTATCTCGGGATAGTTAATGTAAATAGCGGTGATCTTTATCGTTTGATGTTAAAACTTTTGATTTGATTAAATATATCAAGTTGTTTGAGATAATGTGTTAAGTGATTATGTTAAATTGTTGAGTAATGCCTTAACTATTTAGAGAAATAAATAAAGATCTAATAAGCATATATTTTAACGAAAATATGCATGAAGAAGAAGACAACACCATCGACCCGGCTCGGGAAGAGTCAACGAATAACAATAACATGAATCTTAACCTGTTCAACAATTAGTGAACTTACTAGTTGGTGCGATGAATAATCAACCTCAAGCTCCACCCAGAATACAACGTTTAAAGACTTGGCGGTGGGACCTTGATTTAAAGGCTCCATGAACCCGATCGAAGCTCGGGCGTGGGTTATGGAGATGGAAAAAGGTTTTGATGTCGCGAGAGTCGAGAGGATCGAAGACCGCTTTTGCAATGTTTATGCTAAAATCGAAGCCGATTTATTGGTGGCAAGCAAATAAGGTCGGGGAGGTGAAGGTGTGATTACACAGGAAGAGGTTTAAGGAGATGTTCTTTGAGATGTATTTCCCGACCGACTCACGAGAACCAAATGGAGTTCGGTTTACGGAGTTGAAGCGAGGGAATATGTCCGTACTTGATTATGCGGCTAGATTCAACGAGTTGGCGAGGTTACCACATATCAAGTGCACGGATGAGAGAAAAGCAAAGGGTTTGAACAAGGACTAAAGCCATGGTTGTATAGCAAAGTGTCGTTGTTTGATTGAAGACATTCATAGGAGTACTAGAAAAGCCATACTACATTTGAAGGTGGAAGCGATCACGGTAACCAAATATAATCGAGGATCGAGAGAGAAGAAGAAGAATGAAAGTGAAAAATAACAAAGCTAGTGGAAGTAATACGGGAGGAGGTAATAATAATCGAGAAGAGAGGTGGTCGACAACACATCAATTGGAAATCGTGAGGAGGGTCGGAAGAAGAGGATCGAAGCATGCAGACTGGGAAAAGCTCATCTGGGAGTTTGCATGAAGGGAAAATGAGTGTGCTACAATTGTGGTCGGAAGGCCATATAGCACCTAACTTGTCTAACCGAAGAAGGGTGCTGCTTCACTTGTGGTTCAAAGGATCATCTGCAAAGAGAATGTCCTAGAAGGGATCTGGAGGCGGGGATCGGGGAGAAAGCCAGGAAATAATGGTGGAAGCGCCTTGACTATCAGGGACCAACCATGACAAGCCGAAATAAGCCGCGGGACTTTCAACATGGCGGTGCGAGGATCTTTATTCGATCTCGCGATGTGGTGTCGGTATCATTCCGATCAATAAAGTTAATGCTTATGTATTATTTGATTAAAGGTGCTACTTGTTCATTTATATCAGATGACTTTGCTAAGAACTTAGAATTGACTAAGGATGAGTTAGAATACCCCATGAATATAGAGATTGCGAATAGAAATCATCCATGTTAAAATGCGTTACATAAGAAGCGTAGAGTGGATATTAAGGGTAATATCATGAGCGTAGATCTTATCCTATTCGACTTGGAGAATTTGGCGTTATCTTGGGAATGGTGGTTATTCAATTACGAGTGTAATTGATTGTCGGAAGAAGCGTATTAACCTTATGACTCAAATCGAAGGTTGTGTTTTATAGTAGCAAATCGCTTAGACAAGCGAGTTATCGATGATGATGCGAGCCGGAAGTTGTTAAGACAAAGGTTGTGTAGGATATTTAGCTTACATAGTCGACGATCGTAAAGAGAATCCGAAAGTAGAAGAGATACCGGTGGTGAGGACTTGTGGATGTATTTCAGACGATTTGCGGGACTTCCGCGATATAGAAGTTGATTTATTGATCGATTTGGCGCGAGGAGCTTCTCTCCATATCGAAGGCACCATCTGCAGAATGGCACCGATGAGATGAAAGAATTAATGGTACAACTACAAAAATTCTTGGACAAGAAGTACATTCAATAGAAGCGTATCGTAGTGGGAACACCGGTGTTGTTTGTGAAAAAAGAATGGAAACGATGCGACTCTGCATTGACTCTGAGAGAACTGAATAAGGTCACGATTAAGAATAGATATCCATTCTGAGGGATCGATGATCTGTTTGATCAATTGAAGGGAGCAAAATACTTTTCAAGATAGACTTGAGGAGTGGTTATCATCAAGTGAAGGTGAGACCGAGAGGATGTCTGAAAAACGGCGTTGAGAACACGATATGGTCACTTCTGAATTTTTTAGTAATGTCGTTTGGTCTAACGAATGCTCTGCGACATTTATGGGACTAATGAATGGTGTTTTCAAGCCATTTTTGGACAAGTTAAGTAGTGGTATTTATAGATGATATTTTGGTATATTCAAAACCAGGGAGGAACATGAAGAGCATTTGAGATTAACATTGGAAGTGTTAAGAAGGGAGAAGTTGTATGCGAGTTTTCAAAATGCAAAATTTTGGATCGGCGGTACAATTTCTTGGAGCATGTGATCGATAAAAATGAAATTTGGGTAGATCCATCAAAGTCGAAGCCGTGATTAAGCGGGGATCAATAGGGGCGCCATCGTCGAAATCTGAAAGTTTCTTGGATTGGCGGGGATATTATAGAAGATTCATTCAAGACTTTTCCAAGATCGCAACTCATTATGAATTTAACTTTAAAAAAATATGAAATTTGTTTGGATGGGAGAAGTGTGAGAAAGCTTTCAAGAATTGAAGAAGAGGTTAGTCGACACTTGTGTTATCTCTTAGGATGATACATGAAATTTTGTTATTTTTAGTGATGCGTCGTATAAAGGACTTGGCTGTGTGCTTATGCAAAATGGTAGAGTCATTGCGTATGCATCACGACAATTGAAGGATTATGAGAAGGGGTATCCGACCCACGACTTGGAGTTAGTTGCAGTAGTTTTTGCTTTGAAAATCTGGGCACTATCTCTACGGGGAGAAGTGTGAAATATATCTGAGACCACAAAGTCTGAAATATATTTTTTACAGAAGGACTTAAATATCGTCGAAGAAGGTGGTTGGAATTAATTAAGGACTATGATTGTGAGATTTTATACCATCGGGTAAAAGCAAATGTGGTTCTTAGATGCCTTAAGTAGAAAGGGTCGTGAGAAATTAATGATGTTGACCATTCTCGAGGAACTAATTTGAAAATGGAGAAACCTGAGTTGGAAGTGAAGTATCCTATGGAAATAGATGAGAAGCTATTTCGAGATGCAATCTGGTGCAACCCTACTAGATAAAGTTAAGGAGGCTCGACTTGGACGAAGAATGTAAAAAGGTGAAAAAGAAGATATCAGAAGGAACCGAGACCAAGATTTAAGATGGATAAGGAAGGAATCTTAAGATTTGAAAGTAGAATTTGGGTACCGCTTGATACGAGAGATTAAGGAAGAAATTTTGAAGCGAGGCTCATAGTTCACGATATTTGATTCACCTGGTAGTACCAAGATGTACCAAGATCTTGACAACATTTACGGTGGCCAAATTTGAAACGAGATGTTGCGAGTGTGTTGCCAAATGTCTAACACATGTCGAGAAAAGTGAAAGCGAAACATCGGTAGGCGGGTGGGTTCTACTGACCGTTGGAGATCCCGAGAATGGAAATGGGAACATATTACGATGGACTTAAGTGGTTGGCCTTGAGATAACTTCGAGAAAAAGGCTACGACCTTGATATGGGTTATCGTTAATGGATTGACAAAATCCGCACACTTCCTTCCGATCAAAATCAGATTCAACTTAGATCCGGTTGGCAAGGTTATATGTGAAGAGATTGTTTTGAGGACCTGCAGTCTTGGTGTCGATTATTTAGATAAAGATCCGCGCTTTACATCGAACTTACGGAAGCGTCTACGAGGAATGCATGGAGTGCATAATTGCGAATGAGTACATCATATCACCCTCGAGACGAGATGGACGAGGCGAAAGAACGATTGAGACATTAGAAGATATGCTAAGAGCACATGTGATGGACTTTAAAGAAAATTGGGATGATCACCTACTGCTAGTAGAGTTAATTTACAACAATAGTTACCACGCTAGTATTGGCATCTTGCGCCTTATGAAGCGTTATCTGGCGAAAAGTGCGAAAACTCAAACTTCTTTGGGATGAAGTTGGCGAAAAGGCAATTCTAGGCCCGAATTGAGTACAACAAATAATGAAAATAGTCAAAGTGATCCGAACACGACTAGGTAGTATCTCAAGATAGACGGAAAAAATATCGTTGATCCACATCGTAAAAATGTTGAGTTTGAATCGGTAGTTATGTTTTCTTGAAGGTCTCTCACTGGAAGGAAAAGATCGAGTTCGGAAAGAAAGGAAATTAAGCCCAAGATTCATTGGACCCTTTGAAATCTTTACGAAGAATCGGTGAAGTTAAGTATGAGGTAGCCTTACCTCCGGCACTCGAGAATGTCCTAGCGTCTTCCATGTCTACATATTTACGACCCTACAAACCCGATTACAAGCATGTAATTGAATCTGAACCCCTACATTTTGAAAAAGACTTATCTTACGAAGAAATTCTTGTTCAAATTGTGGACAGAAAAGAACAAGTTCTCAGAAAAAAAAAAAAAAGTAATACCTTCTGTTAAGGTAATTTGGAGGAACCACAACGCTGAAGAAGTAACGTGGGAACTCGAAGAGAATATGATGAAGAATTACCCTCATTTATTTACTTAAATTATGTGTAAGCGGTTCTGGGGACAAAATCTTTGTAAGAGGGGGGGAGAATGTAACAGGTCGAATTGATTGAGTCGTGATTCTGGGGACAGAATCCTTTTAAGGGGGGAAAGATGTGAAGAACGAGATTTTTGTAGTTTAATTGTAATATTTATTGAATTAAATAAATATTTTTGATGATTTAATTATTAGATTAAATAATTAATTGATGAAATTACGATAAATTAATTTAATTATGTGTTATATTTATTAAATTAATGTGGAGAATATTTATTATTCAAAGTATGTATTTATGTGAGCTTATTGAATTAAATGAAATATTTAATAAGAATAATGTTATTTTAATTAATGTAATAATTAATTAGAAATTTAATAATTTGACATAATTAATAAATGAGAAAATTAATTATATGACTATGAATTAATGAGAAATTATTATATTTTATTTAAATTAAATTAAATAAGATATTTGATTTATTTTATAATTGGATGTGACATTATTAAACTATAAGATAAAAGAGTTATTAAATTAAATGATTTTGAGCCATTTAAGGCTTGTCAAGCGAGGCCTTAGTGGAGGTTGAGAGCGATTAACCATTCTTTAGAGTAATGACCACCACTCTGCGCTCGATTTCTTTTTATAAAATCGTCGTCTTTTATTTTCCTTTTTTCTAAGTTTTCAAAAGCAAAATTCAGAGAGAATTTAGAAATTTTGAGAGTAAAAGAAAAGGTTTGTGAGAGATTTTAAGTTGGATCATCAACCTTGTCTGTAATCCAAGCTTTATAATCAAGGTAATTCCTTAAACTTAAATTTTATTACGATTGTTTAAGTTTTTAAAAAATAGCTTCACGTTTTGTTAAAAAAGCTTTGTAAATATAAAAAGGTATGATTATGTTTGTACATGTAATAAGATGTTATCATATCATATTTGATTATATATATTGTATAAACCATATCATCAATTTCATAAAAACGTATAATATATTGTTGCTTTACAAAATTACACAGTATAAAAAATATGGCCGTATATAATATATGGCCTTACGTACAAATTTGATCGTCGTCTATCATAGGTTATATCATAAATTTATCCTTGTAAAGGATTATGTATATTAAAGCGAAGAGACCAAACTTCAAATGAAGCGGATTGATGTTATAACTTGACCCGTAGTATTGATTTGAATGTTTTGTTTTCAAAACTTTCAAGAACATCAAGAATAGATAAAATAACATGTGATACTTTTGTTAATTATGTGTTTTAACCCCTTAAAATCATGCTAGAAGGGTTGAGTAGTTGTTATATGTATATTATAATGTTTGGGTATATCTAAATTCATGTAGAAATAGTTTAATTGGAGGATTTGGCCATGTTCTGCAATTTTTTGCAATTACGAATACATCTTGGATTCATCGTGTGACAACTTATTACATGCTTGCCGCTGTCCATTGGCCTGAGAAATGAAATTAAGCGGTATGCTTATTAGAAATAAATACAACGATGGCGCGTATGTTCCACTCTCGAAATGTTGAAGCGAAAAATTTTAAAGTGTTCAAGTTCATGAATGTGATGTTAACCTAATCTAATGAACATAAAAATATGTTAGAAGTATAATGAGATGTTAAAATAGATGCTTAACATGTCAATAACGCATTTATGTGTGAATTGAATTATTAAACGCATAGTTAACTTATTGTTCGTGAAATGTATATTATGTGACAATAAGTGTGGTAATTTAACTAAGTATAGTCTTAACCAAAGTTTAGACAAAAGAATGAACTTATAATGACTAGTTAAATTATAATTAACTAGAGTTGTGAATAGAAATGGTATGTAGGATTATATCGAAGAACGTGTATAATTAATGTGTAATCTACGCACGAGGCAAGTTTCCTAACCCTACTTGTTATCATTATTTAAGTTTATAAATCAAGTTCGGTTTGTTATATGAAAGATTATCTATCATTTCAAAGTATGATTTTGTTATACAATACTTGTTCTATTGTATACCTCTTGAAATTGTTATTCAACTTAATTATCATTTATTGTTGAACCTTGTTAGACTAGTGAACCCTTATTTGATTCGACTAGTCCATAGTTGATGAACGTTCTAAATTTCAAATACCCTTATTGATTTATCCAAACCAAACTTCATTTGGTGCGGACTCTAATGTCAAACTGAGATGAGCAACCCTGCATAGGGATTACTTATGCGTTAGCGTTAAGATATTGTGCACAGTATGGTACTAAGGGCTGATCCCCCTAAGTACGAGTAGAAGGGTCCATAGTCTTATGACTGTTAAAGGTTTCAAGTATAACCCTTGATAACCTAGGACATAGTTCAAGGTCTTATGACCATTAGAAATCTTTTGAATTCTTGTTATTCATTCTTGATTCAAAAGTTGAGCTTTTATTTCAGAAGTCTTTGATTCACTCGCATGTTATTATATATTGTTATTTCATTTTTATACTTGTGGGCAATCATGCTCACTCTTGCGTAATAATAACATTGCAGTTAAGAACGAAAGGTACGATGAGCCTTCTACTAGCAAAGGCAAGGGCAAGGCTAATAAGTGATGAAGACTTGTTATTTAATTTTATGAATGTTATTGTCAAGACTTGATGTTGTTTAAGACTTATTATTTGTTTATGTTTCCGCATAGATGTTTAAGGTTAGTTTGACCAGGATAGTATTTATTATTAGGATTTGTAACCCCCATTTTATTTCTATCTATTGCATGTTTGCATTTATTATGGGTAGATAGAGGATTTATTTCTATCTATTGCACAAATCCCGTGGTTTGCATTTATTATGGTGTCATTACTTTATTCAGTGATGATATCGTTTATCTCTTTGAATGTAACATCCTAATTATCGCTCAAATTCATTTGTTAAACTCTTGAGAAACACTATTATTCATGTGAATTTAGTATTGTTCTTGAATATTGTGAAAGTATTTATGTCATTTGATTCGGCTAGATTATATGCATGTTTATAAAACTGTCAAAACCAATTGATTGGTGCAGAAATCTTGAAAACTGAGTTGAACAACCCTTAAGGTAAGGGGATTGTATGTTGTTGGAAACCCCAACACATGATTATATTATTACTATGGTGTTATGCATAACTTAAAGTATTTTAGACTGATCATCTATAATACTTGATTCTTTTGGGTTATCAGTTTAATATTGGTAATTCTAGTAGATGTTCAATAGTCCTTAATGACTGCTCAGTATAAATTGTGATCCAGACGGATACCTTGGTAACCTTTGAATTCATATATATCGGTTGATAATATTGAATTATTGATCTTACTCCATGGATTGTTGATATTCATTATTTGTGACAGTATTCTGAAACTCTGAACTATCATAGAGATGATACTTCGATATTTCAAACTCGTGTTATAAAGACTTTTTACCCTTGTTGTATATTACTTGCTAGGTAATTTATGCTCATTCTTGCTTATTTAAAACCTTTTAGTTAAAGCGGAACATGGAGGTGTATCTGGGAAAGACATGAGCAAGGGCAAGGCTACAGACTAGTTTGTCCCTTTTATGTTTAAATTTATTATGTTGCATTAAGACTATTTTCAGACTATGTTTAAGCTTAAGTAGGATTATGTAATAAGTCTTTATTCGATATTATTATGTAATCTATTAAGCACTGTAGGTTGCGAGACTTGAGGGAATAATTATAATAAAACATTGTATATTATTCTAAATTAGATCTTCCGTTGCAAATGTTTGATTTTAGTTATTATGGTAATACCTTGAGAACGTGACGAACCGAATTCGGGTGACCAAGTGGAGGTCAGAATTTGGGGGGGTCACAGTTACTAGGAGAAGTCTTATTTCTATCAGGATCGCCTGAGGAAGCTGTTCCATTCTGCAATAAGGAATCATGAACTTCCTTGGATGTACAACTTAATTTCAACAGAAATGGGTTCCCAGTTTTAAGCCAATCAGAAAATCCACTCTTCTTAGCGGCAGTTTCAACCGAATCTGCTGATTTATTTGAATGAAGCACTCGACCACTAGAAAAGTCGCCCGATGGAGCAATCAGAGCTGCTCCATCACCGACAAGACCAGCAAAGCTTACCACTTGTATTGTGTTCGGTGGCATTATAAGCCAATGCTCCTTCTCCATTACCATTTTCAGTGCCTGCAAAATAAATGATGGATATATTACCCTCAGTAAAGAAGTCTACACATTGCTAATACCAATATGGTGGTGACTAATTATATCATAATAACAAGAGAGGCAGTACCAATACATCACAGAAATCAGATCGAAACAATCTAGATGCTACATAGTACGGAAGTATCCAATAATTAGTTAACCACTTCAAAGCTTAATCAACTATTAGATAAAATAATATTAAGTAAATTTTTAGTAGAAGTTGAAAGACAACTCATATAAACATTTTCCCGATCACAACGCACAATTTTCAGCACACGATCACAATGCACTAATAAATTCTTTCTCAGTAGGACATTGGCAATATCCTCCACTTCTAGGCTCCTATATGATTCAATAATGTCTTTGAGCTCTAAATGGTTTTTCATAAAGATAGCAAAATCTTTGCCTCGGAAATACTCCACACGCGTCTCCTGTAATACATCCCACCTAGACACCAACTCTTTATAATCTGTCACCTTCTTGACAAACAAACATGTCCTTGCTAGCTTGTTTCCGTAATTAAGAATTTAAAAAAAATGAGTCATGTAAAATCATCCAAAGAAAAGTAATATTGTACAAGAAAATTCATGATGCTATATTATAACCAGTCATCATTAGCAGATGATATCTAGAAAATTAAGATATGTTCAGAAAAACATTTGAGAGAACAAACTCTGGTAGAATGTTATTCAAATGAACACAAGGGAGGCATCATAACCACATTAACAACACTGACATGTGATATTTATTTCCATTATGCAACTTTTTTATTTCACATAAACAATTCAAAGAAAGATAAGAGGTCTGTCATCTACCCCTTTTTTGTGTGAAGTATCTATTTCATCGACCTTAGTAGTTAATAAATATTGTATTCAAAAGTTAGGCTATTAAAAATATTAGACAAGGATATGAAAAGCATTATAGACCAAGCTATAATCGTGTACTTACAAAAGTTTAAAGGTGATGTTGTCTTATAGAATTAACTTTACCATGTAACACCAAAAATAAAGTTGGATGATTTCCATTTGTCCACTGTTGTGCCGAGAGATCAATAGTGGAACCGTTCTTTAAGCTTTTGAGCTGCACTGGACCGGTGATCCCAGCACCCGTTTAATCAAAGAATGCTCCATCATTCTAGAGACAGTAATAGGAGATGGATAATATTACTTCGACCTAGAGGTATCTTTCTGTTTAGAAATTTCTCATATCAAATTAATGCGGAAACACCGTGCAAAAATACCAGATAACAATCTTTTAACATTATTCATGAAATGGACATTTTATCGAACTGCTCATGAGCATAAATTTATGCATTGTTCTTAGTACAGACTACAGAGTGTGACATTTTATCAAACACATCATGTGCATTACACACACAAACACTTCATTTTAAAATACTCAAAACCATAAACATGAATTGACCTTTATAAACATGGAATTCCCACAAACTGATGATTATTATGATATAAGAAAACTAAAAAAGTTAATTACAATATATTAGATATTCTCAATTGAGGTTTTCGTCTTAGTCCAATTCCGCAATTCATGAGACATAGATTCTTATTTCAATACAATTCATGCCTATTTTAAAATGTCCATAGACATGTTCAAACCCTAGTCTTAATTCGTGGAATGAAGAATAAAAAACCAAAACAATTGACGTACCAGTAGTCAGTAGAGCGGAGGCGGAGACGCGATTTGGGGTTTTGGGTTAGGGTAGGCAGACGGTGAGAACTGAGACATAATTTGTTTGTGGAAAGGAGAAACCTCTCTGTTTCACGTGTAACTCCAGACTAGGTACACGACTGGTAATTAAATTAGGGACTCGTTTTAAAAAAAAGTTTGATTTTAATTTTTAACTTATAAAAATAACTAATATTATAAATTTAAAAAATAATAATATTGTAAATAAAATTATTATTTTAAAAACTTAAGTAGATTTAAATTTAAATCTTAGGATGTCATAAATTAGTTAATAAAAACTAAAATATAACTCTTTTGTGGAACGGAAAAGTAAATTTATTAGATTTGTGATCTGCATTCCACAAAAAGAGTCTTAATTATTATGAATTTTTTATTGTCAATTTATAAAATTTTAAAATTTGAATTATTATAACTTAATATTTTAATTAATAAAATATTTAATATGATAAATTATTTAAAATTTATTATTAAGAATAAAATTCTACTTTGAAAAATTAATTACATTACAATTTGAGTCGTAGGATACCATAAATTTACTAAGAATAAAACTCAAACTTAACCCTTCCTGTAGAATAGATGAGTAATTTTTTAGTATTTGTTGTCTATTCTACAGAAGAGCCTTAACTACCATTTTTTTTCAAGGTCAATGTATGAAATTTTAAAGTTTAAATTATTGTAAATTTATATATATGTGACTTATTAATTATTGAATATAAGTTATATATATATATATATATATATATATATATATACAATTAGGATCAAAGTCTTACCTTATCTTATTCACTATGTTATTTTTAGCTTGATTTGATTAAATACAATAGTAAATACATACTTTTAGCATTAAGACAAACATATAAGCGTCGCTAAAAAGTATAAACAACGATTGTATGGTAAAACCGCCGCCTAAAAAGGTAATAATCTGAATGAAAAGATAAGGGGTATGACTGATCTCACTATATATATATATATATATATATATATATATATATATATATATATATATATATATATATATATATACGGAGGATCTCTAACTAGATAGAAATAAGCGAACCGATGAATTAATAGAAAGCGAAAAAATACATGAGTGAGGTTTAGCACGCGTGTTTTCTTGGATTAAACCCGATCCACGTGTTTTTTTGCATATATATATATATATATATAGTACCGATCTCCTGCGGTCCAAAATCACCGATTAAGAAAAAAAATAAACACGCGGGTCTAAAAAAAGGAGAAAACATAAACGGGCGGACAGAGAGAACAGAAACGGGTCTAAAATAAAACGATCTGAGACTTCTTTCTTTACCTTCTTTTTGGGGTAGGCGAAATGCTTCCCTACACCACCATCTTCCAAACAGAATGAACACATTCCTGTTCCTCCACCACCCAACAACCCCCACCTCCCTTCTCCTCCATCTTTCTCTCTCCTCCTCTTTCTAGCCTAGCTTTCTCTATCGAATCTCTCCATACTTACATCTCTATCTATATCTATATGTTTCTTCCCCCAATTTTCGGAGGAGGAGGACAATTTACAAGATAATACTACTAATCTGAAGGAAAAAAAACCCACTTCAAAATTGTCTTATTGGGAGGGTTTTTTAAAGGGGGATTAGGATTTAAGCAAGAGATGTGGGATGCTTGGTGGGTTAATGAATCTCCTCTCGCTCTGTTTGAAGCCATTTGATGGCCGTACTGACAATAGCGGGAGTACTGGTGGTAATAACAACAACAACAACTTCAATGGTGATTTTGTCAAGGATGGGCTGCTCTGATTCCGCGATACGGGAAAATATGCTAGCGGAGAATTCTCGATGGCCGTGGTCCAGGCGAACATTGTGCTTGAAGATCAGAGCCAGATCGAGTCGGGTCCGTTTGGGACCTTTGTGGGTTAATTTATGGGACATAGAGAACATAAAAGATCTGAGACTTCTTTCTTTACCTTCTTTTTGGGGTAGTATATTTTTTTGTTTAGTTTGAAACAACTACTACTATTTTACATCTTTTAGTTGATCATCACCATTGTAGCTAAACCCAACTCTTGGTTTGCCCATGCTGAAGTTGAGGACCCTGGCATTCATGTTGTATTGGATTTCGCCATCGTATAACAGCTTGCGAATGTAGTGCTCTATGTCGGATCCGATAAGCCGAAGGGTGTATTCTGTCAATGGGGCTCCCTGTTTATCCACTTACCATGTTAATTCTCTGTCAAGGAGATCGGTACTGTATTTAGACCCGTTTCTGTTCTCTATGTCCGCCCGTTTTTTCTCCTTTTTTAGACCCGCGTGTTTATTTTTTTCCTTAGTCCGTTTCTTAGTATGTGATTTTGGTCCGCAGGAGATCGGTACTATATATATATATATATATATAGGGAGCTCTTCCATGTATTTGTTCTTTATGAGTCTTATCTGTAACACCTCCTTTTTGTCTGATTTGATAAACTTATTGAAAATTTGAGATAAAACATAAATATACCGTGCCACACAACTTCAGACTGCTTTTATTTTAATATGAGGACCCCATCATAGTCAACATGTTGTCGGTTTATTGAAATAAAATGAATTTTTAATATTAAATAATCTTAGGATAAAGCCAACTTATCTTGTACCGTATGCTTTTTATAAAATACTCTCCGCCACTGAAGCTCTTACGGTACCGTAAAAAATAAAAAAATAAAAACAAATCCAAACCGGCACAACCTCTTACGGCTTGCACAAGTTCTTCAAGTTCTTTATTTGCTATTCCAAATAAAATATTTGTTATTTTTTATAACACTTTCATTTAATAACAAATAAAGAATTATAATTCAAATAAAAAATAATATCCTATTTTATAAAAATATATTTTATAATTTTTATTTGCTATTTTTATAAAAATATTTTATATTCTTTATTTGTTATAAAATATTTTTATAACAAATAACAAATAAAAATAACAAATATTTTATATTCTTTATTTGTTATAAAATATTTTATATTCTTTATTTGTTATAAAATATTTTTATAACAAATAGCAAATAAAAATAGCAAATATTTTATATTCTTTATTTGTTATAAAATATTTTATATTCTTTATTTTTTATAAAAATAGCAAATAAAAAATTATAAAAATACAAGCTCTTCCGGCTGTAAAAAAAAAAAACCAACCGGGACAAGCTCTTACGGTACAAAAAAAAAAAAACAAATCAAACCCAAGCCTGACAACCTCTTACGAACTGCAAAGTTCTTCAAGTTATTTATTTGCTTATTCCAAATAAAATATTTGTTATTTTTATAACTCTTTCATTTAATAACAAATAAAAATTATAATTCAAATAAAAAATAATATCCTATTTTATAAAAATATATTTTTATAATTTTTATTTGCTATTTTTATAAAAATATTTTATATTCTTTATTTGTTATAAAATATTTTATAACAAATAGCAAATAAAAATAGCAAATATTTTATATTCTTTATTTGTTATAAAATATTTGTTATTTTTTATTTTTTATAAAAATAGCAAATAAAAAATTATAAAAATACAAGCTCTTCCGGCTGTAAAAAAAAAATAAAAATACCAACCGGGACAAGCTCTTACGGCTGTAAAAAAAACAAACAAAAAAAAAACAAATCCAAACCGGAACATGTTAGAGTTTATGCCCTAGAGGCCAATTATTTGATATAATTGCTTAACGTTTTGATATTATATTTGATTGAATAAATATATGATTTTATTATGGTTTTATTTATTTACGTAATATAATTGTTAACATAATAAAATTCCTTAGAATAGTGATACAAATTATATAGTTTCAAGTATGTGACTTGAACATGAGATTATATATTACCATTAGTATCGGTGTTCTTAAATGTCCTGATCGAGTATCATTGTTGATGGGACAACAATGATGCATGGAGACTAGTATGTGGATCATTGATGACCAAATCTCATTGGTCATAAATATATGAGATATTAAGTCGATGCATAGAGTACGTATTGAAGAACGATGTCTTTGGACGGACCCACCATGAGAATTCTATATGGAGCATTATGCGAAGTGTCGTTAGCAATTCTCATAATGACAATGATGTAATGGTCTTCCAGCACGAAATCGCTTATATTACTACGAGAATTTATGTACTTTGATATCATCAAATGTCACCTTTAATAGGGTGGACTATAAAGGTGATTATTGGGTTCATCATTAATCGTGTGAGAAATATGAGTGATCTAGATGGAATTTAACCATCCTATATATTATGGGTGATATCCATAGGCCTCTTGATTGAGTAGGACTATGAAATGCATATGCCATGCTCAAATAGTGATTTGTTTCATATAGTCTACTGCTCATTGATCGAAAACTTCAGTTAAATTATGAAGAGTATGACATTCCATGACTCGAGTTTAATCTAGGATATTAAGGTTAAAAGGATTAAATTACATTGAAACATTGGTCACGAAAAGGTTGCATCGAATCATCGATCTTATTATTACTTGGGTAGCGATGATGCATTACTAGATGCTGCTCACTTTGCTTATAATTTTATAATATGATTTTAAAATTATTGCCAACGTAATAATAACATATAAAGTCACACACATAGAAACGTTATTTAAAGGGAATTAATTTAAATTTTAAGGATTTAAATATATTAATATGATTAATAGTATTTAAATCACAATTTAAATTAAAAGGATAATTGTATATATGTATATTAATTAAGTAAGACTTAATTAAGAGATATATATATATATAAATTGGATTTTATAAAATTAGGTTTTGATTTGATTAATTCCTTTTAACTACTATATATATGATATATAGCATTACTTAGGGTAAGATATCATAATTGAAAAACCTAGCCGCTCTTAGAGAGAGACTAGAGAAAAGCGTTTTGAAAATCCATTCCTTTTGGTGGCTAGTATGTGAGTCCTTCTTGTATCGAGAATCGTTCGACGGTTAGATGGGCGTTCGATGTGAATACTGTAGAGAGGCGCCTGATCGGTTTGTATTACGTTGGAGATTCGAGCCGTGATCGGTTTGATTCTCGTTTTTGTTTATATAAAGGTATAATCTCTAAACCTCTGAATTAATTGATTTTTAGCATGGATCCTGTTTTAGGGTTTCATAAATTGCTTTAAAATTTTAATTTCCGCTGTGCGTTTCTGTGCCGAAGCCCAACAGCACAACCTCTTACGGCTTGCACAAGTTCTTCAAGTTCTTTATTTGCTATTCCAAATAAAATATTTGTTATTTTTATAACTCTTTCATTTAATAACAAATAAAAATTATAATTCAAATAAAAAATAATATCCTATTTTATAAAAATATATTTTTATAATTTTTTATTTATATTTTATAAAAATATTTTATATTCTTTATTTGTTATAAAATATTTTTATAACAAATAGCAAATAAAAATAACAAATATTTTATATTCTTTATTTGTTATAAAATATTTTATATTCTTTATTTTTATAAAATATTTTTATAAAAATAGCAAATAAAAATTATAAAAATACAAGCTCTTAAATTTGTAAAAAAAAAATACCAACCGGGACAAGCTCTTTACATTTTAAAAAAAAAAAAAAAAATATTTTGATATATTTGATACATTTTGATATATTTGATACATTTGATATATTTTTGATATATTTGATATATTTGATATATTTTTGATATATTTTGATACATTTGATATATTTGATACATTTTGATACTTTTGATATATTTTTGATACATTTATATATTTGATATATTTAATACATTTTGATATATTTTGATATATTTTGATACATTTTTGATATATTTTTGATACATTTTTGATAATTGATATATTTTGATATATTTGATATATTTTTGATATATTTGATACATTTGATACATTTTGATATATTTTTGATACATTTGATACAATTTTGATATATTTGATACATTTTGATATATTTGATACATTTGATAAATTTTGATAATTGATATATTTTTAATACATTTGATACATTTTGATACATTTTGATAATTTTGATATATTTTTATATTTTTGATATATTTTGATATATTTGATATATTTGATATATTTTGATATTTTTTGATACAATTTTGATACATTTGATATATTTTGATATATTTGATATATTTTGATATATTTGATACATTTGATATATTTTGATATATTTGATACATTTTGATACATTTTTGATATATATATTTTAATATATTTGATATATTTTGATATATTTGATACATTTTTGATACATTTTGATATATTTTTGATATATTTGATACATTTAATACATTTTGATATATTTTTGATACATTTGATACATTTTGATATATTTTTGATACATTTTGATAATTGATATATTTTTGATACATTTGATACATTTTGATAATTGATATATTGTTGATACATTTGATACATTTTTGATACATTTGATATATTTTTGATATATTTGATATATTTGATATATTTTTGATATATTTGATATATTTGATATATTTTTGATATATTTGATATTTGATACATTTTTGATATACTTTTGATACATTTAATATATTTTTTATATTTTAATACATTTTGATATATTTGATACATTTTGATACATTTGATATATTTTTGATACATTTAAATATATTTTGATATATTTTGATACATTTGATACATTTTGATATATTTTTGATACATTTTGATAATTGATATATTTTTGATATATTTGATACATTTTTGATATATTTGATATATTTTGATATATTTGATATATTTTGATACATTTTGATACATTTGATCATATTTTTGATATATTTTTTGATATATTTGATACATTTGATATATTTTTAATATAAATATATTTGATATATTTTGTATCAAATATATCAAATATATCAAAATATATCAAATATATCAAAATATATCAAATATCAAATGTATCAAATATATCAAAATATATCAAAATATATCAAAAATATATCAAATGTATCAAAATATATCAAATGTATCAAAATATATCAAATATATATCAAATATATCAAATATATCAAATATATCAAAATATATCAAATATATCAAAATATATCAAATATCAAATATATCAAATATCAAAATGTATCAAATATATCAAATGTATCAAATATATCAAAATGTATCAAAAATATATATCAAAATGTATCAAATGTATCAAAAATATATCAATCAAAATTTATCAAATATATCAAATATATCAAAATGTATCAAATGTATCAAAATGTATCAAATGTATCAAAATATATCAAAAATATATCAAATGTATCAAATATATCAAAAATATCAAATGTATCAAAAATGTATCAAAATGTATCAAAATATATCAAATATCAAAAATATATCAAAAATGTATCAAATGTATCAAAAATATATCAAAAATATATTAAATGTATCAAATATATCAAAAATATATCAAATGTATCAAAATGTATCAAATGTATCAAAAATGTATCAAATATATCAAAATATATCAAATATATCAAAATGTATCAAATATATCAAAAATGTATCAAATATATCAAATATATCAAAATATATCAAATATTTTTATTTTATTTTATTTTTTTTTTTACAAATTTAGGAAGAGCTTGTATTTTTATAATTTTTATTTGCTATTTTTATAAAAAATATTTTATAAAAATAAAGAAAATAAAATATTTTATAACAAATAAAGAATATAAAATATTTGCTATTTTTATTTGCTATTTGTTATAAAAATATTTTATAACAAATAAAGAATATAAAATATTTTTATAAAAATAGCAAATAAAAATTATAAAAATATATTTTTATAAAATAGGATATTATTTTTATTTGAATTATAATTCTTTATTTGTTATTAAATGAAAGAGTTATAAAAATAACAAATATTTTATTTGGAATAAACAAATAAAGAACTTGAAGAACTTGTGCAAGCCGTAAGAGGTTGTGCCGGTTTGGATTTATTTTTTTTTTTTTTTTTTTTACAATAGTAAGAGCTTGTCCTGTTGGTAATTTTTTTTTACAAGGAAGAGCTTGTATTTTATAATTTTTATTTGCTATTTTTATAAAAATAAAGAATATAAAATATTTTATAACAAATAAAGAATATAAAATATTTGCTATTTGTTATAAAAAATATTTTATAACAAATAAAGAATATAAAATATTTTATAACAAATAAAGGATATAAAATATTTGCTATTTTATTTGCTATTTGTTATAAAATATTTTATAACAAATAAAGAATATAAAATATTTTTATAAAATAGCAAATAAAAAATATAAAATATATTTTTATAAAATAGGATATTATTTTTATTTGAATTATAATTCTTTATTTGTTATTAAATGAAAGAGTTATAAAAATAACAAATATTTTATTTGGAATAGCAAATAAAGAACTTGAAGAACTTGTGCAATAGTAAGAGGTTGTGCTTAGGTTTGGATTTGTTTTTTTTTTTTTTTTTTTAACGGTAAATTGTAAGAGCTTGTCGGTTGGTATTTTTTTTTTTTTTTTTTCGGTAGGAAGAGCTTGTATTTTTATAATTTTTTATTTTTTATTATTTTTAAAATTTTTATAAAATATTTTATAACAAATAAAGAATATAAAATATTTGATATTTTATTTATTTGCTATTTGTTATAAAAATATTTTATAACAAATAAAGAATATAAAATATTTTATAACAAATAAAGAATATAAAATATTTGCTATTTTTATTTGCTATTTGTTATAAAAATATTTTATAACAAATAAAGAATATAAAATATTTTTATAAAAATAGCAAATAAAAAATTATAAAAATATATTTTTATAAAATAGGATATTATTTTTTATTTGAATTATAATTTTTTATTTGTTATTAAATGAAAGAGTTATAAAAAATAACAAATATTTTATTTGGAATAACAAATAAAGAACTTGAAGAACTTGTGTGTGCCAAGTAAGAGGTTGTCTTAGGTTTGATTTGTTTTTTTTTTTTTTTTTTTTACATTTGTCCCATGTTTATTTTTTTTTTTTTTTTTTAGTAAGTAAGAGCTTGTAGCGCAATTTGGGAGTATTTTATAAAAAAGGCACAACCAGTACAAGCTGTGCCGGTCGGGCATTATTTAATATTAAAAATTCATTTTATTTCAATAAACTGACAACATGTTGACTATGGTGGGGTCCTCATATTAAAATAAAAGCTGGTACAAGTTGTGCCGGCTTGGTATATTTATGTTTCATCTCAGCCTTCCAATAAGTTTATCAACGGTACAAAAAGGGGGTGTTTGCTTAAGACTCACAAAGAACCTGATTCTTTATGGAAGGGCTCCCATATATATATATATATATATATATATATATTCATAACAATGATTGTTAGGAGTACTATTCCAGCAACTACCATCTCCATCGTTTTCCATCATTGATCAATATTATAATTAATGGTTGAGATTTAAAAAATAAAAGTCTTACCCCTACAAGTTGTAGTGACAGTAATTACAGTTACTTTAGTAGATTAGTAAGTGTAATTACTGCCACTACAATTTTAGTGGCAAGACTTTTATTTTTTTTCAATCTCAACCATTAATTATATTGATTAGCGATAGAGATGATGGTTGCTGACATAGTACTCCTAACAACCGGTTGCCATGAATTAGAACCCTATATATATACACTTTAAAATTTTCAATATTTATAATGTATAATTAGATTCAAAAGTTTACATTGAATATTTAATTCTTTTTTTCAAAATTATATTGTCTATTGCTCCTGCCTCTCGACATCGTAATTCAGTTTTTTAAGTAAAAAATTGTAACAAGTTAATAATTATAGTTTGTTAAGTTAATATATAGAGCAATATGGTCATCCACAGCTGTGTATAATTTTTTGTGCATAGTCTGCCAAAACTATGTCGTTTTGGCAGATTTTTATTTATTTATTAAAAAAAACAGCTTCTCTCCTCGCAAATTAGAAATCATAAATAAATATGCCAAAACGACGCAGTTTTGAAAGACTGCGCACAAATAGAATTTACACGGCTATATATATATGGGCCCCATTCTTGGCAATCGGTTGTCACGGGTACTATTTCAACAACCATAATCTATACCGTTGATTGCAATATTAGATGCCACAAATTGAAATGGATTTCCCCCTACTGTTACAAGCTATAGCGACATGAGAAATTACTCATTTGCCCCTCATTTGCTTATGTGCCACACTATCTACCGCTACAAGTTATGGCGGTAGTTTAGTTAACTAATAAATTAGAATGGCTCAATGGTAGCTTAATGACCCAATAACCCATAAGTCTTAGATTTGAAACATATCTGTGATATTTTTGCTTCTAATTTTATATTTTTTGTGTATTAGATAAATTCTATTACCATATACATATATATAAACAAATATTCATATAAATATTTATAAATTTATCTCTAAATATTCATATAAATTTATCTTTAAAATTTATAAACAAATATTTATTTATAAATTTATAAATATTTCATCTAAAATTTATAAAATTTAGATATGAATATTTTTTATAAATATTTATATGAATATTTAGAGATAAATTTATAATTATTTATATGAATATTTATTTACATATATATATTTATATATAAAAATATTCATAGTTACTTTCATGCTGCTTCTCACATAACAAGTATAGAAATTATCTTCTAAAACACAGTCATATATTTACTTTCAATCTCATACATATCTCATAGACATTTCAACGTTTCATGGCATAACATGATTCATTTCATACATATCTCATATGCATTTCATATATAATTTAACATTCCATCTCATAGCATAAATCAATCAACAGTTATCAATATTATAGAGCAAATATGAACTAAAAGACTTGCCTGACTCGTAGATTATCAACTACAACTTAACTTCTTATCATTGTCTGCACTTCATGTATTCCTACACAATTGTATAATCATGGATTCATTCCCATCAGTCATATATTTTCTTACATTCTTAATGTAATAACAATTGTTGCATTGTTTTCTAACTCGGTTCTTAAAACCTTCATTTCACTTTCTTATCATACTCTTATGATAACTATGTATGTATAAGTATACCGTAGCCACACATATTTGACATTAACATTCATAAACCTTTATTACACACTTGACTAGCTATGTGTTCGTTACACATTTAAAACTCATATATGCATGATTCACATAGTTCTTTCATTTTGCAAATCCTAACAAATATGGATTTTATATAACCATTTCTTGCTCATATTCTTAAAAAATAACTTAAGTCAACCATTAACGCTTAATACATTCATACACAAATGCTTAAGGGTTCATATTACAATTTAAAAAGTCGTAACATCGTTGCATAAATATGTATTGAATATTTATTATAGTTTAACTTTCTAGGATGGGTGCAAATGCTTGTAGTCCCCCCGCCAAACCAGATTAGAAACTTTATTTCCCAGTTTATACCTCATTACTTTCCATGCTAACACATAACACCTACACATGTTAAGAGGTCTTGGTCTAAGTTTGGTGCCTCTTGTGTTTACTTCAAATTGTTTTTACACTTTATAACTTTATTGCCATTTTTTTCACGGCTAAGCGAGTTCATGCAACAAGGGTTTAACTATGTAACCAATAACGATGTTAAAAAACTTTCAATACGCGTGTTTACATGCATTCATCTGACTAACATGGTTTATCACTTGAAAACTTACTTTAAAATCACGCTCTAAAGACTTTTATTGTGTCAAACTAGATAAATGCACTTATATATAAGCCATGTTTAATGACATAAATAGTACAAGTATGCCATCCTACAAGTTCAGAGGTTAGGAAACACAATGCTCATCGGTATTAGTTTGTAAGGCGTCCAAGTTTGCCTTCTAAAAGTCATTCTAGGCCAAATTAAAGCAACTTAATGCATGTAAAATAGCTTTAAATCTCATCTCATAGCTAACTAAGCTCTGTATGTATGTTATCACGTTTAGAACTTTAAGTACACAAGTTCCTTTATGTTCGTTATCAAGTTTAAAGTTTTCTTTAGAAATATACACTAAAGTGACTAAGAGGTTCATGGTATTCAAAGGGGCTTGAAACCACATGTCGTACCTATTTCCATGCATAACTAGGTCAAACTAATCATGCAAGGAAACTTCGAATCACATGTCATACTCATTTATACATGTTTCTACACATGCTTACAAGGTCAAAATATAACCACTCCATGTTTATAAAACTTAGTTTGCAAAACTATCCGAGTTTGCCTTTGAAATCGTTTCAAACCAAATCAAAGCAATCTAACACATACGATACAACTTTGAATCTTATATCATGCATAATAAAACTTCGTATACATGTTATCAAGGTCAGATTTAATCTTAGAAAAAATTAATTAGCAAAAATTGTATGACTTTATTTTTTTGATAAAATGAATATTTATTATTTTTTGATATTTATGTTATTTATTGCACAAGTTCATAATTTAATTAATTAGATCAAGTTAAGTACAAATTAAAATATACAAATTTATATTTAGTAGATAAATTAAACATTATAACTTGAAGGGTGTATTAGACATTATATTAAAAATATATTTGGATATTAGTTGTTCAACCACACAAGGGATAGTGAATGTTACATATTTTAGACTAGAGGGTACTGACTGTTACTTGAAAACCTAAAAGGGTGATGAGTATTATTATGATTATTTAAAGGGGGTGTCAATGTATTTTATTCTAAATTGTATGTAGGTAATTTGAGAGAAAATTAAGTGATTTGAGATCAAGTATGATTAATTAAATACTTTTATCATGCATGGTAAATGTTAATTAGAAAATCGGTTAATACATATAATTGGGTTGGGTATTTTGTTTGTTAATTGAATTCAGATATGTAATTTTGTTGTGCTCCTATCCGTACCTTTTGGATTTGTCACATTCTGTATGACATTGGGATTTTATCTTTTGCATATAAAAAAAACATATAATTTATTATCTTGAAATATATATAAATAATATATGACAAAAGTAACTAGAGGGAAAACATGATTAATATCATTAGAATCATAAAGTAATTGACAACATTACAATATATATGTAGCTAATTTTCATACTCAGAATTGAAAATCATGGAATTAATGATAACAATCAAAGAACCCCAATCAAATAACTATTGACTAAACATCTTAGCAAGTGGCATCATATCATCTCTTAATCCTTTTCAAGGATCGGACTAGATTTCCTTCCTTGTCCGTGCTTTTTTCCATGACCAAAATGATGACCAAGACTCTTCCCATGACCAAAATGGCGACCATGGCTAATCTCCGTTTGAGCTTGATTCAAAGGATGGTGATTTTGAGTAGTGCTAAACAAATGAGATAAAGTAGTCATGGCATGAGATTGTCGAGAAATAACCATGGTAGTCGATGGATTTTCTTGTAAGACAATTTCATACCCGTCGTCAAATGGCTGCATTCCTTGTGCCATGAGCTGCCACACTAACCCTCCGCTTAGGGTTCCTCCACTTCGCGCATATTTGTATATATTTATGTACACTGCGTCCATGTACAAGTTTCTTGCATTTAAACTGAATCCGGGATCTTTGTTAGATTTCCCAAATTCAGCTAGTACTAGGGGCTTCTTGAGTACTGTCTTTGCATCTGTATAATGGCTTGACATCCATCTTCCCATGAATGCCATTTGTGCGTCTTCACTTTGTTTGGATAACCTATAGAAACACAAATTTAATAAATTATTATTATGCTTT
This sequence comes from Panax ginseng, assembly GCA_020205605.1. Classification (NCBI taxonomy): domain Eukaryota; kingdom Viridiplantae; phylum Streptophyta; class Magnoliopsida; order Apiales; family Araliaceae; genus Panax; species Panax ginseng. Next base: position 97,842,033 of record CM035148.1, read on the forward strand.
GGATAGATGTGTGTTTGAAATTTAAAATAGTTTACAAATATGTTAAGGTTTAACAACACTTTAATATTTAGTTTATCGCCTCATATAAATATTAATAATGGTATGACAAAAGTATCGATATTTTGTTATATTTATTGGAGTCATGTGAATGGATAATGATCAGATAATTACATTCATACACTGGGACGGAGTTGTGTAGGAGTCTGGGCCAGTCTATCCATACACCGGAAAGTTTTTTTAAACCCTTCAGACTTTAGTATTTTTAATTACAACTCCCAAGCTTTTACTTTTTTTCAATAAAATTATGTATTATATTCTTTGAAGAAAAAGAAAGCATGTAAAATTCATATCATATTGATTCTTTAGTGATGAAATTATTTGAGTAAACCCCAAATTATGTACTCTATTCCCCCGGAAAAGAATTTCTGGCTTTGGTGTTGTATATAGACATAATTTAATATCTACAGGTAGAGAATTTAGGAGAAAATTAAGAATTTGAATTGTATTTACATATTCTCTATTTATTATTTATCATGATAAAACTGTTTAACCAATCATATTAGATTCCAAATAAATTTCCTACATCGCAAGTTATTATAAGGTATAAAATTATAATTTTACGGACCATCATCCATAAATAATTTATTATCAATTTAATAACTACTTTTAGTAGTCCTCCAGTTTTAGCAAGTATAGCACTATTGTTCAAATATGACTACTATATCATTAATTGCTTTAGTATACTAACCTTATATATATATATAACATACCTTACTATACCTTACATACCTTACTCACCCCTTTTTAGCATCGAATCGAGCGACGATTCGGTTGATCCGTCGCTATATTTAGAATCGCTAAATGTAACTTTTAAAGAACAGACAACATATAGCGACAGAACAACATATAGCTTATGGACGGACCGATAATCGTCAGCCCGATCCGTCATTAAAAAGGGTGAGCAAGGTATGTTAGATAATAAATGAACTTAAGATCAGATCCGTGTATATATATATATATATATATATATATATATATATATATATATATATATATATATATATTAATGAGTAAATAGGATTTTTACCATATATCAGGATATGCATGTATTGTAGCAAAATCTATTTCCTTGATAAGATTGTTGCTAATGAAATCAGTCCCAACTTGGTAACCGGGATTCACTTGCTTTCTCTCAGGCATTGTGTCCCCATAAAATCCTTCCATACCAATCTCCAACAAGTGCTTTGAATCTATAGATTTCACAAAACTTGCCATCTCTTGTACCCAACCCTGTCATTTCAAACATAATTAGCCCACCAAATCAAGCCAAATTAGCAAAAAATTCATCTAAATTGAAGGTATGTCAATGCTCACGTTAATTGTTCTTCCAGAGTAATCGACTTGGCAACGAGGTTCGTTCATGAGTTCCCATGCCATGATTGTTGAATCATCTTTGTAAGCCTTTTTAGTTATGGTGTTGATCCTTGTTATAACTCTCTACAACATAAAATGCATGAATTAATAGTAATTCTACCAGTTTCTTTAGGCGATAAAAAAATCATGCAAGTAAAATACTCGATGTATTCCACTAAAAAAGTCATTATAACTTTAAATTTTGTTTTAGTAATAACTCTCTACAACATAAAATGCATTAATTAATAGTAATTCTACCAGTTTCTTCAGGCGATAAAGAAATCATGCAAGTAAAATACTCGGTCTAGCTGTTCCACTAATTAAAAGAGTCATTATAACTTTAAATTTTGTTTCAGTAATAATTTTTTAGATAATTTATATATATGGACTAAATCTCCTTTTGATTTTATAATATTTAAGATTTTGCAAATTACTTAAAAAGTCGACTCTTTTTGTGGCACAGAGCGAGTAATGTGAATAGATAAAAAAGAAGAAAAAAATGTGCTTTTATACTTTTGTTACCTTAACATGGTTCTTATAATAGCCTCTGACTACTGGATGTGTGTAGAAATCGTCGTCCTTATTGATCTGCACTCCTGCATTTCGAGCCCATTGAACGTACTGTCCTCTCCCTCCAAAGTCATTGTAATTGTTCACAAAGCTTAATATCAAGCGAATGTTGTACTTTTTTGCTTCGGAAATCACATAATCCAAACCCTGTATTCCATTAAACATATGTCCACATTTAATTAGGTTTTTTCAATTAACAGAATTTAAATTTTATTTTAGCTAAGAAAAAGAAACTTGTATTAGTAATTAGTAGGGTTACTATATTAAGAAGTATAACTGCATAGACAATATTCGAAAAACCGCCACAAAAATTGGTACATGAGAGCCTGCGCCCCACATTTTGGCTCGTCATGCTGCCATCTTTGCTTTACTGATTTTTGACATCTTATGCATTTCTTATTTATACTAAAAATAGATATACAAAGAACTGTGAACTATTATTTTTATAATTTTTCATGATTAAATGTGAGGTATAATTCTCTAACCGTTAAAAAAATAATATGGATTTCAGAAAGGTTGAAAAGTTTCGAAAGTTTCTAATTTCAAAATAATTAAAATCATCAAAAGTTACTGACAAATGACCTAAATTAACGTAGATAGGGTCGAAACATTTAAAACTACCCAAAATTTTCTATTTTTAAGTTGGGGACAAAACTATGATCCTTGATAAGAATCAACTAGATTGGAAAATAATATTGTCGAATATATTAGTAAATAATTAACCTAAAAGATCATGTCAAAAAATAATTAACCTGAAAGACGCGTTCATCGTAAGTGCCTGGTGATAACTGCATTGCTTTATTACCACCGTCAGCAAAGGCCCACGTTCGGCATACTGATAGACCAGCGGCAGAGGCCTCTCCAAATACTTCGGACACTTTGTGCCTTTCACTAGGATCAGTTGCAACATTCATCATCCAATAAGAATTGAAGCCATTGAAGAGAAAAGGTGAGCCATTGAGAACAAAATGGGATCCCTTTATTTTGATAAACCCTAACTTCTTAGGCTTTGGAACCCTAGCTTCAGAGACTAGAGCTAGGAAGAGAAGAAATCCAAAAATAAAGATGATTTTGCTAAAATAAGCCATTTGGTATGTTGGAGAATTTGTGCTTGTTGTCCAATGGATGGATGAACATGAGTATTTATAAGGAGTTGGTAATGAATAAAGTTTACTAAATATAGAAAGACTTGTGGGATTAAGTTAGTTTTCAGAGTAATAATAAGTAATTGGTGGTTGTTATGCAAAGTGTTGAGGAGGGATCATGATTGTTGTGCTCTACTTTATAAACTCTTGCAATTTGCTCCCTATATATTCCTTTGATTTTTACAATCCCTTCTACCCATGTTATGGGTGATCTCAGATGGACAAAATTGGGAAGAAGATAGAGTAGAGCTCTAATGTGTCACCTAATTAAATTACCATTTTTTAAAAGATATCTCAAAAGAACAGCCCTAGTTATAAATTATAAATAAACAAACTACGAAAATAATATATCTTACGATTTTACATGTCGATTTGTATTTATTGCCAATTACGTGTAGAAGTACGAGTAGCTCTTTTAAAAAAAATATGTAATATAGTGTGCAATCCTTATAATATCCAAATATCTGTATTGATATATTTCACAATTGTAATTCAATAGAATATTTTCGCAAATACGTAGCAAGACCCAATAACTTGGGGCCAACACTCAGTTGAATCTAGTACCAGACCGATGTGGGGGTGTGATGCGCCTTAAGATTGTTTGGAGAGAGATTTAATTTCGTAAAAATTAACTTGAAAATAGCCTTAACATTCAACTAAAAAAAAGACTCAAAAACTTATTCTAAAAAAATAGCTAAGTACATAGGCAAAGCTATAAAACATTAACAGTTACACATTTTTATTTTGGTTCTGATATTAGAAAAAGAGTGTTACTTTTATTTTGATTATTATATTCTTTCCATTCCATATTAATTGTAATATATATATATATATATATATATATATATATATATATATATATATATATATATATATATATATATATATATATATATATATATATATAGATTCATAGAATGTATTTACTATGGATCCTTATAGGACATACATCATTTATACCACTAAAAAAAGAAGGAACAATTAGGATTAGAAATTAAAAATCGATGTCTACTACTATTAATAGCGGATGGTAAAAAAATAAAAAACATCCACTACTAATAGTAGTGAATGCTAATCAGAATAAGTGTTTACTTTATTTTGGGGTTTAACGTTTATTAACTAAGGTTTATGTTTTATTAGCTATTTTTTAATTAACTGGGTTTAACCTTATTAATCAGTAGATAATAAACCATAAATCCTAGTTAATAAATCTTAAATCCTGGTCGTAAACCCTAATTATAAACACTAAACCTTAAACTAAAGCTTAACATTTATTTTGATTAGGGTTGACTACTAATAGTACTAGCGGATGATATGTGTTTTTTTATTTTACCATCCGCTACTAAGAGTAACGGACGTCGATTTTCAATTTCTAATTATATCCGTTCATTTTTATTTTCAATGATATAGATGATGTATACTCTATAAAGATCTATAACAAATACATGTTATAGAAAATTATCCTATACATACATATATATATATATATATATATATATATATATATATATATATATATATATGCGCGCGCACACACACATATTCTTTTTCTCTTAAGAAAACTATTGAATTAAATGATCAAATTAACCTTATTTTCCCACACTTGATTGGCGGATTGGAGAATGTGCGAACCATTCAAAACCCACATAAGCCATAGAGAAGAGAACATGCATGTCTATCGTATTTAAGAACTTAAAATGGCTGACCTAGTTATCTAAAAAAAACAATTTTAAAAGGAGGTGTTTAAACTCGTACCACTATAAATAGTTGTAATTGATCTTATCTTATCTTTTATTTTATTTGTAATGATACATGATTGTAAAATTTATCGAGTCTAAACGTCTGATTTCTTATCTTTTTTAACAAAACAGTTTATAAGACCGTAAAATTTATCTTTGAACGTCTTTTAAAATAAGTTAGAAAATATTATTATGAATATCTTTTTATCAGTAAATCAAAATATATATCAAATTGTCATAATAATGCATGAGCTACTGAATTATCAACTCTACCAACATAAATATTTTAGGGTTGCTTGGGGAGAGTATAAAACAAATTTAAGATTGCTTGTGAGTTACGAGATAGAGAAAGAGAAAGAGGGTAGTTAGTTTGTTGAAAGTTGAAACGTCAGTTGAAGAAAATCATGGGACTGTTGGTGAAGAGAGAGAAGTTGCTAAATATAGATGAGGTATTACACGTGCTTATCCATGTGGGCAGTTTTATAAGTGATGCCTTGACGGCTCGGGAAAGCACATAGATTTTGTATTGTGGATAATATATACGGACTCGGTCTCTGAATATAAAACGTTTTAGAAGAATATTTTTATTCATTAATATAAGATATTTTAAAATTTTAAGTATATATTAATTGTTTAGTTTTTAATATTATTCTAAGTATTAAATATAATTTTGGTTCTCTTATTATTTTTTTTCTATTAAATAACACTTATTTTTCAATACAATGACAATATAGTTATATAGACAATTGATATTATATTTAATGTTATACAATTATTTCCTTAATACTTGTGCACAACCCTAAAACGTCTTATATTAAAGGACGGAAGGAGTACATCTGATATATATATATATATATATATACACGGTCCGGATCTTAAGCTCACCCTTTATCTAACATACCTTGCTCACCCCCTATAGCGACGGACCGGGCGACGATTCGGTCCGTCGCTAAAAGCTAAGACGACGGTTCTATATATATAGTGACAGACCGAATCGTCGTCCGATCCATCGCTAAAGGATGAGTGAGTAAGGTATGTTAGATAAGGGGTGAGTTTAAGATTTAGCACCGTATATATATATATATATATATATATATATATATATATATATATATAGTTTACTACATGAAATATCATCATATTCATGATTAGGTCTCCAAAGAATTTGTATAAGACCCCAACTTTTATGAATAAAGATTAATTTTTTTTGAAATATATTATTGAATATTATGGTGTGAATTTGATATAATGTTATAGTTGTGGGTATTATTTACAAATTTTGTAAAATAAGCAAGTGGTTATATAATATTCGATTGGTCGGGGAATATTCGTTTTAATAGGAAATATTCGTACGACGGCACAATCATTGGTGGACCCCACAATGGAAGTATTGTCGTAGTTAAGCATGCCAATTATCTTTTTATAAAATAACGGCGAAAAGTTTTCTGGTTAAACTATTGAACTACTTTCGGTGGTAAAAAGTACGATGTACGTGTGGTTGCGTAGTAGTACACGGTATTGATTATTGATGCTTATGTGAGAAGTCACTCAGTTATACTCAATTATTGCTACAGTAATTGCTGCATTATATCTCTCATATTATTGATTCAATTATTGTCACAGTATAATCTGCATAATAATATTTTATATTATTAAATCAATAATTGAGACGACAAAGTTATTCATATTATTATTTGTAATATTGACAATGTCTAGAAAGTTCTGTCAAGGAGATGTTTGGTCACCTAATTGCGTGCCAATATGGAGAAATCTTTATCGGAAAGCCCTCTCTTTCATTGGAATGATCTGATTGTTAAATATTGTAAGTTATAATATTAATGATGAATAAGTTCGTGTTGATTAAAGATGAAATTGATAGTTCCATTGTGTTGGGATTATTAGTGTTAGTGGAAATCAACATTTATTTCAATAATAATTGATGTCTGGAGGTTATATTGACCAATCAGATAATTGATCGGATAAATGAACAATTAATTATTATTAATTCACATGCTTATAACTATTTATTCACATGTGTGTACTATTTATTCACATGCATGTACTATTAGGGGAGGTGATGCAAGATTGATAATACTTGCATGACTAAATTTAAAATGGAGGTATAGATGAAGGTACTATACTGTAATTATTTTTTTCACATGTATAAAACTAATGATTCACATGAATGTACTATTGATTCACATGATGTACTATTAGGGGAGGTGGTGCAAGTTTGATAATACTTGTAGGACTAAATTAAAAATGAAGGAAAAGATGTGTTAGAGTTTATGCCCTAGAGGCCAATTATTTGATATGATTGCTTAACATTTTGATATTATATTTGATTGAATAAATGAATAATTTTATTATGGTTTTATTTACTGCGTTATATAAATGTTAACATAATAAAATTCCTTAGAATAGTGATACAAATTATATAGTTTCAAGTATGTGACTTGAACATGAGATTATATAATTACAGTTAGTATCATTGCTCTTAAATATCCCTAGTCGAGTATCATTGTTGATAGGACACCAATGATGCATTGAGACTAGTATGTGGATTGACTGACGACCAAATCTCATTGGTCATAAATATATGAGATATTAAGTCAATGCATATGTATGTGTTAGAGAACGATGTACTGGACATACCCACCATGAGAATTCTATGTGGAGCATCGAAGTATCATTATCGATTCTCAAAGTGACAATGATGTAATGGTCGTCCGACCTGAAATCACTATATTACTACACGAGAATTTATGTGCTTTGATATCATCAAATGTCACCTTTAATAGGGTGGACTATAAAGGTGATTATTGGGTACATCATGAATCGTGTGAGAAATATAAGTTATCTAGATGGAATTTAACCATCCTATTTATTAGGGGTGATATCCATAGGCCTCTTGATTGAGTAGGACTATGAAATGCATGGCCATGCTCAAATAGTGATTTGTTTCATATAGTCTACTCATTGATCAAGAAAACTCAAATTAAATTATGAAGAGTATGACATATTCCATGACTCGAGTTTAATCTAGGATGTCAAGGTTAAAAGGTTTAAATTACATTGAAACATTGGTCACGGAAAGGTTATATCGAATCATTGATTTTATTATTACTTAGCAGCGATGCATTACTAGATGCCGCTCACTGTTTATAATTTTATAATATGATTTTAAAATTATTGTCAACGTAATAATAACCTATAGGGTCACACACATAGAATGTAATTAAAAAAGGAATTAATTTAAATTGTAAAGATTTAAATATGTCAATATGATTGATAGTATTTAAATTACAATTTAAATTAATAGGATAATTATATATAGATATATTAATTAAGTAAGACTTAATTAAGATATATATATATATATATATATATATATATATATATATATATATATATATATATATATATAAATTGATTTTAAAAGGGTTTTGATTAATCCCTTTTAATCACTATATATATGATATGTAGCAGTCATTTTAGGGTTAACGAATCATAACCTAAAACCCTAGCTGCTCTTAGAGAGAGACTAGAGAGAAATTTCGAAAATCCATTCCTTTGGTGGCTAGTACCGCATCACCCTTTTTCTGCAGATCGTACGAAGATTCGCATGGCATTCGTGTGGATACCGTAGAGACGCGGTTCATTTGGATTTTGTTGGAGATTCGACCGCATCAAAGCCTTTCATAATCGGTATAATCTCTTAAACACTGAATTAATGTCTGTTTTTGCATGGATCCTATTTTAGGGTTTCGGATTTAGCTTTATAATTTATATTTTTTGCTGCATTTTTATGCCGAAGTCCCTACAAGATGATGGTATTATACTGTAATATTTCGAGCCCCAAAACGTGCAATTATCGAAACTATATTTTCCTATAAATAGAAGCTCATTCTTCTTTCATTCTCACTAATTCATTAAGACTCACAAGAGAAATTATAGAGAGAAAAACCATAGAGAGAAAGAAGAAGAGAAGTCTGCTACCTCACTATTCCAGTATCCAGTCTTCTTCTGAGGTAAGAGATATTATTTCGTTCAGTATTCATAGGAATAATATTTTCTTCTATACTCTGTAGTATGTGAGTAATATTATTTCGTCTCGTATTCCTGATTATACTCTCATTTTGTTAAAGTATTGCTTCTATACTCAAGTGAAATTAGTAGAATATTCTTGAAATTTAAGCTTCATCTAGTATCGTTTCACAAGGATATTTTCTTCGCACATTCTTGTTAAATTTTAAGCTTTTCATGGTGATGTGAGTCTTGTCCATGAGTAGTATTCATTTTTACTAAGACTTATTCACAAAGTATTATTCACGGGTACTTATTCACAAAAATACTATTCACAGGTACTATTCACAAAGTACTATTCACAGGGTACTATTCCTGAAGTACTATTTATGGGGGTACTATTCACTCGGGTACAATTCACCTGGGGAATTATTCATGATAAAAATTAATTTCTTTGCTGTCCAAATCATTTTTCATACAATATTATTCTTGAATTTTACTCTACAAAGCAGTATCAAGTTGACAATTTGGACATTATTGAATTCTGAATAAATTAAATTATAAATCTTTAAAATTTATCCTTTGATTTCATTTAATTGAATTCTTATATCATTGTCATCATCCTCATGCTTATATTGTGATGAAAGTCATCTATGGCTTACGTGCATAGATGTACTATTGATTGGTATGATTATGACTAGGGATTATTCAGTGTAATCATCACCATAATGTTACAAATGATGTGGTAAAAATCTTCATTGGCCTGTAGTGCATTGATGGACAGTGATTGGTATGATTATGACCAGGGATTATTCGGTATAATCATGACCATTGATGATTACATGAATATCCTTGGCCCGTAGTACAGGGATGATTCTATGATGTGGTTTATTTAATAAGCTGAGTCTCAGCGATAAAGTTGATGAAAAACTTTTTAAATCATAGAAGATAGTAGATATCATGCTCTACTTGACTCGTCTAATGGATTGCTTATTCCGCTGCAGTTAAACTTGATGTTTATTGTATTTTATCAGTTTAACACTGTTGAAGGCTAACGATAATTTATTCTGCATTATCTTAGTCATAATATTTCTTACTGGGCTAGTTAAGCTCACCCTTTTGCTTTCATCGTTCTCTTCAGGAAATGAGAACGTAGCCGGGACTAGTTGGGGAATAGAGTGACGGTCTGAGATGGTGGCTATAGTAGTCCTCACTATTTTATGAAATAGTGTGATAATAAATATAATGAGGACTTCATTTGAGTTTGAATACTGTCTATGAGACAATATTTGTGTAAAAACTCTAAGCTACGATGTTGTCGTATTGTATAAAAAAAGTTGTATTTGATTTATTTACCATGTATTTAACGACTCAGAATGGGTGATGTATACCTATTTTGGGGGCGTCACAGTCGGTATCAAAGCCATAGAAAAGAGCCCCGAGCCTTTATCTGGTGACTTCCAAGTCTTGGGATGCACCGAAGCCAGACTTTTCCGTGGGGGGGACGCCGTGAGTAATGTAGCGATGGCAAGTTGATAGGTATCATTGTGAGGTGATATCCAAGTCTTGGATGCGGGTCACAGTTGGTATCAAAGCTTAGGGATATGATCCCTGGTTGAGATGTGAGACTAGAACTAGGAGGGGAGAGACGAGAAATTCCTTCGCTAGTATAACCTACCTAAGTTTATTTGGTATTTATTTGGTCGGTCAGAGTATAGGGATAATATGTGATATGTCAATTAACCCATGTTTTTTGGCAGTATTTGAAAATGGCATCCGAAAATGTTGAGATAAGCAATGAAGCACATGAGACCATTGAGTCACTAACGATCAATACTCAGGATAATGTGCATCAGGATGACAATAATCCTCAGGAAAACAACAACGCTGACCAAATGATGAACGATGGGATGTTCAGAGGTTTTATGCAATTCATGCAACATTAGACGAGAACGACTCTTGTTCAAAATGTAGGTGGAAACACTGGCAACTCTCGGACTGTCATCGCTAAACAGTTCAAGGAGCTGGGACCACCAGAGTTTATTGGAGAGCCAAAATCACTTAAGGCAGCGACATGGATAAAGCAGATCACTAAGATATTTGATGTCTTGGGATGCTCCGAGGAGCAAAAGGTTCCCTTTGCCACCTCCATGTTGCGAGGAGAGGCAGATTACTGGTGGGAATCTGTAAAGCGTACTCAACCTGCCACACTAAAGATGTCTTGGGAGAAGTTCCAAGAACTATTCAACGACAAGTACTTTCCCAAAAGTATTCGTCACATGAAGGAGGTAGAGTTTATCAAGCTGGAGCAAAACAATATGATTATGTCACAGTACGAAGCTAACTTTGCCGAGTTGTCCCGGTTTGCGTCCCACTTGATTGATAATGAGGAGAAAATGACGCGAATGTTTCTAAGAGGTTTGAAACCTGAGATACATCAATACCTAATTTCTCACAAACTGTGTTTGTATTCAGATGTTGTAAATAGGGCTCAGTTATTGGAGTGCGATAATGAGTCAACCCAACCAAGAGAGAGCAGCCGACAAAATGATAATACCAGTGGTAGCAGTCATCAAAACGGTGACAACAAATGTGGTGGACGTCAGCATGCCAGAAATGGTAACCACTTCGGTGGTAATCATGGCCAAGACAATAAAAGTGGGAATTTCAAGAAGAGGAGATTCAATAATGATGGAAGGACGTCAGCACCAGCACCTGTTGTTAAGGAAGGAGAACGACCTGGGAGTTAGAATTTGAAATGAAGTCAAAGTATCCTCACCTCTTCGACATACCAGGTACGCACCCTAATTTCGAGGACGAAATTTCATAAGAAGGGGATGTTGTAAGACCCCAACTTTTATGAATAAAGATTAATTTTTCTCAAAATATATTTTTGAATATTATGGTGTGGATTTGATATAATGTTATAGTTATGGGTATTATTTACAAATTTTCAAAGTAAGCAAATGGTTATATAATATTCGATTGGTCGGGGAATATTTGTTTTAACAGGAAATATTCGTACGAAGACACAATCATTGGTGGACCCCACAACAGAAGTATTGTCGTAGTTAGAAAATGACATAATTATCTTTTTATAAAAATAACGGCGAAAGTTTTACCGTTAAACTGTTGAACTACCCGGTGGTAAAAGTACAGTAATACGCGTGGTTACATAGTAGCACACGATATTGATTATTGATGCTTACGTGAGAAGTCACTCAGTTATGCTTAATTATTACTACAGTAATTACTGCATAATATCTCTCATATTATTGATTCAATTATTGTCACATTATCATCTGCATACTATTTTATATTATTAACTCAATAATTGAGACAACAAAGTTATTCATATTATTATTTGCAATATTGACAATGTCTAGAAAGTTCTGTCCAGGAGAGGTTTGGTCACCTAATTGCGCGCCAATAGGGAGAAATCCTTATCGAAAAGCCCCCTCTTTCTTGGGAATGATCTGGTTGTTAAATATTGTGAGTTATAATATTAATGATGAATAAGTTCGTCTTGATTAAAGATGAAATTGATAGCTTCAATGTGTTGGGATTATTACTGTTAGTGGAAATCAACATTTATTTTGATAATAATTGATGTCTGGAGGTTATATTGACCAATCGGGTAATTGATCGGATAAATGAGCAATTAATTGCTATTAATTCACATGCTTATAACTATTTGTTCACATGTGTGTACTATTGATTCACATGCATGTACTATTAGGGGAGGTGGTGCAAGATTGATAATACTTACATGACTAAATTTAAAATGGAGGTATAGATGAATGTACTATATTGTAATTATTTTTTTCACATGTATAAAACTATTGATTCACATGATGTACTATTATGGGAGGTGGTGCAAGTTTGATAATACTTGTAGGACTCAATTAAAAATGAAGGAAAAGATGAAGGTAGTATACTGTAATATTTCGAGCCCCAAAATGTACAATTATCGAAACTATATTTTCCTATAAATAGAAGCTCATTCTTCTTTCATTCTCACCAATTCACTAAGACGCACAAGAGAAATTATAGAGAGAGAAGCTATAGAGAGAAAGAAGAAGAGAAGTCTGCTACCGCACTATTCCAATATCTAGTCTTCTTCTGAGGTAAGGGATATTATTTTGTTCAGTATTCATAGGAATAATATTTTCTTCCACACTCTATTGTGACGCCCCCAAAATAGGTATACATCACCCATTCTGAGTCGCCAACTGCATGGTATATAAATCAAATACAAACTTCTTTTATACAATACGACAACAGCGTAGCTTATAGTTTTTATATGAATATTGTGTCATAGACAGTATTCAAACTCAAATGAAGTCCTCATTACATTTATTATCACACTATTTTATAAAATAGTGAGGACTACTATAGCCACCATCTCGAATAATCGCTCTGTTCCCCCGACTAGTCCCTACCACGTTCTCATTTCAAAGAGAACAATGAAAGCAAAAGGGTGAGCTCAACTAGCCCAGTAAGAAATATTATGACTAAGATAATGTAGAATAAATTATCCTTAGCCTTCAACAGTATAACAACTGATAGAATACAATAGACAACAAGTTTTAGATCAACAACTGTAGCAGAATAAACAATCCATTAGAAGAGTCAAGTAGAGCATGATATCTACTATCTTCTATGATTTAAAAATTTTTTCATCAACTTTATCGTTGAGACTCAGCTTAATAAATAAACCCCTCGAATCATCCCTGCACTACGGGCCAAGGATATTAATGTAATCATCAATGGTCATGATTATACCGAATAATCCCTGGTCATAATCATACAATTATTTGTCCATCAATGCACTATGGGCCAATGAGGACTTTTAGCACATCATTTATAATATTACGGGTCATGATTATACCGAATGATCCCTGATCATAATCATACCAATCAACAGTCCATCTATGCACGTAAGCCAAATATGACTTTCATCACAATATAAGCATGAGGATGATGACAATGATATAAGAATTCAATTAAAAGAAAGCAAATGATAGATTTTTAAAGATCTATAATTTAATTTATCCAGAATTTAATAATGATCAAATTATCAACATGATACTGCTTTGTGGATTAAAATTCAAGAATGATATTGTATCAAAAATGATTTGGACCAAAAAGAAATCAATTTTTTTGTCATGAATAGTACTCCAGGTGAATAGTACTTCGGGAATAGTACCCTGTGAATAGTACTTTATGAATAGTACTTTGTAAATAATACTCGTGAATAGTACTTTGTGAATAGTACTCATAAAAGGAAAATATAAAAGAAAACGATATTCCATGACGAGTACAAGAGAAAGGATATCTCATACGAGTATTGTAACGACCGAGAAATTTGGATCTTATTGTAAAATGATTTTATTAAATTAAATAATAATAATATTCTATTCTATGTGTTATCAAGATGGTTGTCATTGTATAACCTATTGATGTTAGAATATCGTAGTATTTGTGCTACGTGGATGAATTAAAGTGTTTGAATTTCCAAGACGAAAAATAAAAGTTTTTCGAGAGATTTTCTAAAAAAAAATATTCATCGGTATTTGCTCGGGATATATTTTTGAATTTTCGAGAAATACGTAATGATGGAATAACAAGGTAAGATGGATTATGTAATAAAATCTAGTTATGGAAAATGTAATAATTAAACCAGGACTTAATTTATAAATGTTAACGAAGGCGAAATAGTAATAAATAAGTGATAATGGTATGATACTTGGTATTGTACAAAGTAATGAAAACGAGTATAATACGAAGTATTATACAAGTTGTATGAAGGATGAAATATCGTATATAAATTCTATATGAATTGGAATACGAAAATAATACATAAACTATAGGTATTTAGTAATGTTAATGGACTTGGATGATTGGTTAACAATTATATTCAAGTCCAAGTAGATTAAAGGGTGAGGCCCAATTAATGGTTAAACAAGTTAAGGTTTATTAATGCAAAGCCCAAAGGATGATTTAATGTAAGCCCAAGATAGAATCCATGAGTTGTATGACCCATGGGGCAAACCATATTAATATGGTTATTGTGGTGACCAAGTTAATGTGGTGACCAAGTTAGTGTGGTGACCAAGACTTAGGAGTAATGACCAAGACTTTGAAGTAATGGCCAAGTATAGGATAAGAGAGTGATTAGCAAGTAATGAATAGTAAGGAGGTGGCTTAAGGAGGTGGAATGATTTAATGACCAAACTACCCTAGCTTTGCAATTTCTATAAATATAGGAGGCTTACAAGCCATTTAACACTTGTTCAAATAATCCAACATTTCAAGAGTGCTTAAGTGTTAGAGAGAATAAGCTACCAATAAGTCACTTCCATAAGTAAGAAGAAGAAGAAAGCTATCTTACCAAGACTACAAAAAGTAAGACTTCTTCTCTATTATCTTCTATCTCTACCATGATAGGTGGATAAGAAAAGTTGGAATTAAGGAACATGGATGTTAAGAAGTAAGAAGAATGAGTAAGAAATGAACTTAAGCCACATAAGTTGGCAATAAGTCATTTGAACTTATAAAAGTTATAAACTTATTATAAGTTAACCTTGAATGCTAAGTATTAAAATATGATCTTGTAATGAGAGAAGTGAATTAAGAACTTATATGATTATATGTACCATGTATACATAAGTAAAGTTATATGTGAAGAACATGTAAAGTATGATGATTAAGAAACTCTAATTGTCATAAGTCATGAATAATCAAATCTTAAGTAGTTTATAATTTGACAAGTTATAAGCTCATGAAGAATAAGTCAAAATCCAACAATAAATATAAGTTGTTGTATTAAGTATGTTAAGATGTTCACATGATGAATGAAGTTCATTTGTAATGTTGAACAAATCATAAGAATGAAGAATTGCCAAAATTTGCACGATTGGACGATAAACGTCGAATTCGCAAAATTCTCGGAATGAAAGTCAAATTTTGTGTTTGATCACGAAACCATTGTTTTCCAATAGAGACAAGTCATATTTGGCATTTAAGAGTTGCAGACTCGAAAATGACCGGATTCGGACTTAGAACGAAGAAACGAGCGTTGAACGTTCACGAACGTTTATCGTTTTTGTTAAAAATGAACCAATAGGTGAATTTTTAGCAAACGAAGTCAAATAGATAAAATTCTTACATGAATTGGCGCATAGAGTTCTTACATAATGTCCGGGAAGTTCACAAAATTCACAAACTGAATTTGTTTTCTGGTGCACAGAGTTGGCCATGGCTGACCCAACCCTAGTAAAATGAGTCATGTACTTAAGGTAATGCTGTTGTCCGAGTACACTCGCAAGAGTTTGCCAGCAAACAACCATAGTAAAATATTGTAGGGTTTCGACAGAGAAACGCACAGCGGAAATAGAAGAATTTAAACCAAATTCAAAACCCTAAACAGGATCCATGCAAAAAATAGTTAATTTAGTGGTTAGAAATTATACCGATTAAGAAAGCGATTAAACGATGTGGTTGAATCTCCAACGCCTTTCGAACGAACTGCGTCTCTACGGTATCCACATGAATGCCGCATTTAATCGCCCCTACGATCTCAGGAAGAAGGAATCGCTTGTACTTAGCCACCAAGGATGAAGATTTTCAAACTGTTTTCTCTAGTCTCTCTCTAAGAGCGGCTATGCTTTTTGTTTTTGATTATTATTTTAACTGGCTACTATATATCATATATATAGTAGTTAAAAGGTATTAATCAAAACCTAATTTCATAAAATCCGAATTTATATATATATCTCTTAATTAAGTCTTACTTAATTAATATACATATATACAAATTATCCTTTTAATTTAAATTAAATGATTCAAATACTATTAATCATATTAATATATTTAAATCCTTAAAATTTAAACTAATTCCCTTTTAAATTACGTTCTATGTGTGTGACCCTATAGGTTATTATGACGTTGGAAATAATTTTAAAATCATATTATAAAATTATAAACAAAGGCGGCATCTAGTAATGCATCACTTCTTACCCAAGTAATAATAAGATCGATGATTCGATGCAACCTTTTTCGTGACCAATGTTTCAATGTAATTTAATCCTTTTAACCTTAATATCCTAGATTAAACTCAAGTCATGGAATGTGTCATACGCTTCATAATTTAATCTGAGTTTTCTTGATCAATGAGTAGACTATATGAAACAAATCACTATTTGAGCATGGCCATGCATTTAATAGTCCTACTCAATCAAGAGGCCTATGAATATCACCCATAATATATAGGATGGTTAAATTCCATCTAGATCACTCATATTTCTCACACGATTCATGATGAACCCAATAATCACCTTTATAGTCCATCCTATTAAAGGTGACATTTGATGATATCAAAGTACATAAATTCTCGTAGTAAATATAGCGATTTCGTGCTCGGAGGACCATTACATCATTGTCACTATGAGAATTGCTAATGACACTTAGCATAATGCTCCATATAAATTCTCATGGTGGGTCTGGCCCAAATACATCGTTCTCTAACATGTACCTATGCATTGACTTAATATCTCATATATTTATGACCAATGAGATTTGGTCATCAACGATCCACATACTAGTCTCAATGCATCATTGTTGTCCCATCAACAATGATACTCGACTAGGGACATTTAAGAACAATGATACTAATTGTAATTATATAATCTCATGTTCAAGTCACATACTTGAAACTATATAATTTGTATCACTATTCTAAGGAATTTTATTATGTTAACAATTATATTACGCAGTAAATAAAACCATAATAAAATCATATATTTATTCAATCAAATATAATATCAAAACGTTAAGCAATTATATCAAATAATTGGCCTCTAGGGCATAAACTCTAACAGTCTCCCACTTGCACTAGAGCCAATCACTCATGTATCTAATACCCATGGAACTAGTGTGGCCGTCTGTGCGTTTCCCTCTTTGCGACAAAGCCTTGGTCGAGTGGATCTCGCAACATTATCATCTGTTCAGCACTTTTCCTATATGTACATCTCTCTATCAATGATTTCACGGGTGAGATGGTACCGCCTAAGTATATGCTTGGATCGTTGGTGAGATCTCGGGTTCCTTAGCTTTGTAATGGCTCCATTATTATCACAAGATAGAGCAACCGGATCAACAATGGTTGGAACAACACCAAGTTCAAGGATGAACTTTTTAATCCATACTGACCTCCTTGGTCAAGACTAAAAGCAAAGAATATACTCAAATTTCTATTGTAGAATCACCATCGTCTCTCTTGCTTCGAACTTTTCCAACTAACAGCACCACCATTAAGGCAAAACACAAAACCTGACTGAGACTTATAGTCATCATTGTCAGTCTGGAAACTAGCATCTGTGTAACCCTTTACTGCCAGTTCGTCTTCACATCCATATACCAAGAATGAATCCTTAGTCCTTTTCAGGTACTTGAGGATATTCTTGACTGCTATCCAGTGACCTTCACCTGGATTCGACTGGTATCTACTCGTCATGCTCAAAGCATACGAGACATCCGGACGAGTACATATCATTGCATACATGATAGATCCAATTTTCGAAGCATAAGGGATCTTTCTCATACGCTCCTCATCATCTTGTGATTTAGGACATTGGTAGTAAAGATCTTTACACCATGAGTCACGGTAAGTTTCCTCTTTTCGCCTCTTGCATGCCGAATCGCTTTCAACACTTTATCAATATATGTACTTTGACTTAGGCCGAGCATTTTTCTAGATCTATCTCTATAGATCTGGATACCTAAAATGTAGGCAGCATCGCCCAAATCTTTCATAAAGAAACATTTTTCTAACCATATTTTTACAGCCTGTAAGGAAGGAATGTCATTCCCAATAATTAATATGTCATCAACATATAATACTAGGAATACAATGTGACTCCCACTAACCTTCTTATATACACAAGGTTCATCTTCATTTTTAATAAAGCCAAATTCTTTGACTGCTTCATCAAATCGAAGATTCCAACTCCGAGAGGCTTGCTTCAATCCATAAATGGATTCTTTGCAGCCTTACATACCTTTCCAAAGATCCTTTGGAGTGATAAAACCCTCGTGTTGTGTCATATACACATCCTCAAGGAGATTTCTTAAGGAAAGCGCTTTGACATCCATCCGCCAGATTTCGTAATCATAAAAAAGTCGTAATAGCAAGTAAGATCCTCGATGGATTTAACCATTGCCACTAGAGAGAAGGTTTCATCATAGTCAACACCTTGAATTTGTTTGAAACCTTTTGCTACCGATCGGCCTTTATAGGTTTGTACATTACCATCCATGCTCGGTTTTCTTCTTGAAAACCCACTTGCACCGATTGGTTTTACCTTCTGTGGATCAACCAGAGTCCATACTTGGTTAGTATACATGGAGTCCATCTCAGATTTCATGGCTTCAAGACATTTCTCATAATTTGGGCCATTCATAGCTTCTTGGTAGGAAGCAGGCTCATCTTGATCTATGAGCATCACATCACCGTTTTGAGTCACAAGATATCCATAATATCTCTCAGGCTCTTGGCGTGTCCTACCAGATCTCACGAATGACTTGTGTAATTTGAGCAGTTCACTTTCCACAATTTCTTGTGGTTCCCGGGTCACGCTTCAACTCAGGTTCAATGATATTTTGTAGTTCTCGAATTTCTTCGAGTTCTACTTTCCTCCCACTGTTTCCTTTAGAGACAAATTCTCTTTCTACAAAAATACCAGTTCGAGCAACAACCACTTTGTTCTCAGAAGGTTTGTAGAAATAATACCCTTTTGTTTCCTTTGGGTATCCCACAAAATTACATTTGTCAGATTTGGGTCCGAGCTTGTTAAAATCCAGACATTTTACGAACGCCGCAACCCCAAATCTTCATGAACGACTTACTAGGGCGCTTCCACCCACATCTCAAATGGTGTCTTCTGAACCGCCTTTGTAGGAACACGGTTAAGTGTGAATGCAAATTGCCTCTAGGGCATGACCCGTGCTTATTGGAAGATCTCGTGATGACTCATCATTGATCGTACCATGTCCAACAAGGTTCGATTCTCCTCTCGATACACCATTCCATTGCGGTGTTCCGGTGGAGTGAGTGTGATATAATACCACACTCCTTTAGAAGGTCATCAAAGTCTTGGCTTAAGTATTCACCTCCTCGATCGGATCGAAGGGCTTTTATGCTTTTGCCAAATTGGTTTTGAACTTCATTCTTGAATTCCTTGAACTTTTCAAAGGATTCAGATTTGTGTCTCATAAGATACACATATCCATATCTACTAAAGTCACAAGAAATGTAATGAAGTAATAAAACCTACCTCTTGATAACGAACTCATGGGTCCACATACATAACTATGTATAAGTCCCAATACATTGCTAGCTGCTCAATCGTGTCCGGTGAAACGGGCTTTAATCATCTTGCCTAATAAACAAGACTCGCATTTCTCATATGATTCAAAAATCAAATGAATCCAAGAACCCATCTTTATGGAGTTTGGATATGCGTTTCTCATTTATATGGCCTAAACGACGATGCGTAGATATGTCGATTTGAATCATTTGATTTAAATCGCTTTTGTATTTATGTTATAGATAGGCATTTCTAAATCAAGAATATAGAGACAGTTAAACAATTGTGCAACACCATAACAAATATCATTTAAGTAAAACAAACAAAGATTGTTCTTTATTATAATGAAAAACCTTTCTTGTCCAAACAAGAAACGAAATAATATTTTTCTTTATAGCGGGCACAAAATAACAATCTTCTAAATCTAAAACTAGCCCAAAGGGCAAAGATAAATGATTAGTTCTACTTGGCCGGTGCAAAGAACTTTTGCTCCATTCCCCAACTTGTAGGTCAACCTCTCCTTTCGCTTAAAGTCCTACTCCTTCCTGAGTCCCCACATTAACACAAATGTGAGAACCACATCCAAAGATCCAATACCCATGATGTAGAAGTAGACAAGTTAACTTCTATAACATATATACCGAATCAAAAGTCGTATTTCCTTTCCTTTTCTTCACTTCTTCCAAATAAGCATGACAGCTTCCTCTTCCAAGGTCCGTGTTTTCCACGTAAGTGACATTCACCTTCTTTAGCCACCCCACCTTTAGGTTTTAAAGCCCGTTTGGTTTTGGAATTGGGTTTGGCAAAAGATTTAGATCCTATCTTCTTCTTGCCTTTCTAATTTCCCTTAGCATTCCCTTTTTGCACTATCATTATGGGAGTGGGTCCTGCCTTTTTCATGTTATTATCGCGCTTCTTAACATGCTCAACAACTCAGTAAGGGGTTTCTCAATTTCATTCATAAGATAGTTCATAACAAATTGAGAGTAGCTGCTGTTCAAAGATTGTAAAACAAGATCAGTTTGGGCTTCCGGAGTGATTAGAAAACCCAACATATCAAGGTACTCAATATACCCAATCATTTTCAGCACATGTGGACCAACTGGATCACGTTCACCCATTTTGCAGTGATACAACGCCTTGCTTGTATCATACCTCTCCTGTCGAGCATGCCCTTCGAACAATTTCTTGAGATGCTCGATCATCTCATAAGCATCCATCAACTCATGTTGCTTCTGAAGCTCAAAGCGTTCATGGTTGCTAGCATGACATAACTCACGCCCGTAGTATCATCTTGATGCTTCTTGTAAGCATTATGCTCCGTCACGCAGTGCGATGTGATACCGGTTGCCGCAGAATGGGCCCATCAAGGACATATAGCTTACGCTTTTTGTTTGAGGACAATCCTCAAGTTCCTATGCCATCCAAGGAAATTAATTCCACTCGAATTTGTCCTTTTCAAGGACCGATCGTAATGAAAGATCTGTTTGTGTTGTTGTTGTTTGCCATTGATATCTACAATTTATAAGTGAAAAATAATAAGTCAAATTGCGAGTTGATATTATGTAATTGATAATAGTACATTCAAAATATACCTCCCATTATTTTATTCAAATTAATAGCCCTCACCATTAATTCGGAAAGTATTTTCTATTAAATCTTTCTAGTGAGCCAAGATCCATATTTCATTATGCCTTAAGTTAGCTTTGGCTATTCTCTCAAAACATAATTATTTAGGTAGACAACCCCTTGTCAATTATATCATATATAACTCCTGGATAGTTTGGTAAACAACATTTGTTTCTAGTCTATCTAATGGTACCAACCAAACTCTATGCCTCTAAGTCCACAATCCTATTGAGATAACTTAGTTAAGTCGGGCCCAATGATTTTAACAGTTTGAATATCACAATTATCCTATCGCATCTTACCTAGATAAATAGGGCACTTTGCTTTGGCAAACCTACATCTATTGATCAAGGTCTTGATGAGTGTTATTCATTGGAAGGCATCTGATTTAGACTTAATAATTTAATGAGGGATTTTATTAAAAAAAAAAATAGATCTCACCAATTTTAATCTTATTAATAAAGTGCAAAATTAAATGTGTCACAGTTATGGCCCAATCCACTGTCAATCTTTTCAAGCTAATGAAAGATTGGAGGTCAATCTAAGGTGGTAAAAGATCTTAAAATAAATAGCTTCCTTGGATCTTCCTCAAGCATGTGCCTCCTCTCCATCATCATCTTTCCATTGTGTTCTCCATCTTGACATCTTCATCAATTACAGATTATTACATGACATAAAGAAACCTCGAGTTACATTCGAGGGGATTTAGATGAGAAGAGAATATTACATTAGAATTTATAGAAAGGCACTACATGCAAGCCGTATTTCAAAACCAAAAACCACTAACCTATGGGTCAAAAGGCCATAACTGTGCACCATGCATATCACAATAAGCACATAACAATTTATATATAATTAAAGAAAACTATATATAACATATTGGGGTCATGACCATCGTGCGCTATGACGGGGGGGGGGGGGGGGTCCAAGGGGGGGTCTCCCCCCTGGCGGTGGTTCAAGTCCAAGTAGATTAAAGGGTGAGGCCCAATTAATGGTTAAACAAGTTAAGGTTTATTAATGCAAAGCCCAAAGGATGATTTAATGTAAGCCCAAGATAGAATCCATAAGTTGTATGACCCATGGGGCAAACCATATTAATATGGTTATTGTGGTGACCAAGTTAATGTGGTGACCAAGACATAGGAGTAATGACCAAGACTTTGAAGTAATGGCCAAGTATAGGATAAGAGAGTGATTAGCAAGTAATGAATAGTAAGGAGGTGGCTTGAGGAGGTGGGATGATTTAATGACCAAACTACCCTAGCTTTGCAATTTTTATAAATATAGGAGGCTTACAAGCCATTTAACACTTGTTCAAATAATCCAACATTTCAAGAGTGCTTAAGTATTAGAGAGAATAAGCTACCAATAAGTCACTTCCATAAGTAAAAAGATGAAGAAAGCTACCTTACCAAGACTACAAAAAGTAAGACTTCTTCTCTATTATCTTCTATCTCTACCATGATAGGTGGATAAGAAAAGTTGGAATTAAGGAACATGGATGTTAAGAAGTAAGAATAATGAGTAAGAAATGAACTTAAGCCACATAAGTTGGCGATAAGTCATTTGAACTTATAAAAGTTATAAACTTATTATAAGTTAACCTTGAATGCTAAGTATTAAAATATGATCTTGTAATGAGAGAAGTGAATTAAGAACTTATATGATTATATGTATCATGTATACATAAGTAAATTTATATGTGAAGAACATGTAAAGTATGATGATTAAGAAACTCTAATTGTCATAAGTCATGAATAATCAAATCTTAAGTAGTTTATAATTTGACAAGTTATAAACTCATGAAGAATAAGTCAAAATCCAACAATGAATATAAGTTGTTGTATTAAGTATGTTAAGATGTTCACATGATGAATGAAGTTCATTTGTAATGTTGAACAAATCATAAGAATGAAGAATTGCCAGAATTTGCACGATTGGACGATAAACGTCAAATTCGTAAAATTCTCGGAATGGAAGTCAAATTTTGTGTTTGATCACGAAACCATTGTTTTCCAATAGAGAAAAGTCATATTTGGCATTTAAGAGTTGCGGACTCGAAAATGACCAGGATTCGCACTTAGAACGAAGAAAGCGAGCGTTGAACGTTCATTTAACGCTTTATCGCTTTTCGTTAAAAATAAACCAATAGGTGAATTTTTAGCAAACGAAGTCAAATAGATAAAATTCTTGCATGAACATGTAGATTATGTAATTTGTGAACCGTAGGCTTTTGAACTAGCCAATTCAGACTTATAACGAAGAAGTTATGAGTCCGGGAAGTTCACAAAATTCACAAACTGAATTTGTTTTCTGGTGCACAGAGTTTGCGCCGCGGCGCCAACCCTAGGCAAAATGAGTCACGCCGCAACGTGTAACAGTGTCCGAGTACACTGCAAGAGTTCGCCGCAGCGTGAACCATAGTACAATATTGTAGGGTTTCGACATAGAAACGAACAGCGGAAATAGAAGAATTTAAACCAAATTCGAAACCCTAAACAGGATCCATGCGAAAAACAGTTAATTCAGTGGTTAGAAATTATACTGGAATTAAGAAAGCGATTAAACAATGCGGTCGAATCTCCAACGCCTTTCGAACGCAATCTGCGTCTACTCTGATTCACACGAACGCCCCACAGAATCGCCCTACGATCTGCGAAGAAGAAGGAATCATGATCTAGCCACCAAGGATGAGGATTTTCGAAATCGTTTTCTCTAGTCTCTCTCTAAGAGCGGCTAGGGTTTTTGTTTTTGATTATTATTTTAACTGGCTGCTATATATCATATATATAGTAGTTAAAAGGTATTAATCAAAATCTAATTTCATAAAATCCAAATTTTTATATATATATATCTCTTAATTAAGTCTTACTTAATTAATATACATATATACAAATTATCCTTTTAATTTAAATTCGTGATTTAAATACTATTAATCATATTAATATATTTAAATCCTTAAAATTTAAACTAATTCCCTTTTAAATTACGTTCTATATGTGTGACCCTATAGGTTATTATCACGTTGGCAATAATTTTAAAATCATATTATAAAATTATAAACAGTGAGCGACATCTAGTAATGCATCACTGCTACCCAAGTAATAATAAGATCGATGATTCGATGCAACCTTTTTCGTGACCAATGTTTCAATGTAATTTAATCCTTTTAACCTTAATATCCTAGATTAAACTCGAGTTATGGAATGTGTCATACTCTTCATAATTTAATCTGAGTTTTCTTGATCAATGAGTAGACTATATGAAACAAATCACTATTTGAGCATGGCCATGCATTTCATAGTCCTACTCAATCAAGAGGCCTATGGATATCACCCATAATATATAGGATGGTTAAATTCCATCTAAATCACTCATATTTCTCACACGATTCATGATGAACCCAATAATCACCTTTATAGTCCACCCTATTAAAGGTGACATTTGATGATATCAAAGTACATAAATTCTCGTAGTAATATAGCGATTTCGTGTCCGGAGGACCATTACATCATTGTCACTATGAGAATTGCTAATGACACTTCGCATAATGCTCCATATAGAATTCTCATGGTGGGTCTGTCCAGTACATCGTTCTCTAACATGTACCTATACATTGACTTAATATCTCATATATTTATGACCAATGAGATTTGGTCATCAGTCAATCCACATACTAGTCTCAATGCATCATTGTTGTCCCATCAACAATGATACTCGACTAGGGACATTTAAGAACAATGATACTAATTATAATTATATAATCTCATTTTCAAGTCACATACTTGAAACTATATAATTTGTATCACTATTCTAAGGAATTTTATTATGTTAACAATTATATTACGCAGTAAATAAAACCATAATAAAATCATATATTTATTCAATCAAATATAATATCAAAACGTTAAGCAATTATATCAAATAATTGGCCTCTAGGGCATAAACTCTAACAAATATGTGGCGCCGCAGCGCCATGTACAGTACAAAAATCTTTTGGAGAGTGGCGCTGTAGCGCGGCCCATTAAGTAAGGACTCGTGTCGTAGCGCCAAGTCCGGGACAGTGATACTATAAGCTCGCACCGCAGCGCGAGATGTAAGTATAAAGATGGCGCCGTAGCGCCAGTCTTAGAACAAGGATGGTAATGAATGTATCTAAGTACAAAGACAAGAAAGCTAATTAATTTAAAAGTAAACACAACTTAAGGAATGTAATGTAACATTGTTTAAAACTTTGTTAAAACCTTAAGGATGTTGTATAAAGGATAATGATAAACCGGAACGAATAGTAACTGAATATAATACACAGTTAGATTGAGATGAAAGTATGATATAGTCATATACATACTTGATTATATGTGACCTAATATAAAGCATTATGTGATCATGTATTGTAGAGACTTGAACGACTTGAACATAAAGTTAATATACCGTTGCAGACGCTAAAGGCAAGTATTCTAACTCTTATCTCAGTTCAATCTGAACAAGTTTTTGAAGTTCATGTATTCTTTCGCATGAATTGAGGTATGTTGAAGTTAAAGCCAATTCCTTTGGCTAGACTTGATGTATTGATAATCTATTCATGTATTATCAAATGTGGCTATCTTTTGTCAACTACTTGATATGGTTTTCAAAAGAAGACTGAAATGTTAAACAAATGTTTTGTCGGTAACACGACAGGCACGTGAGGTTGCCAAATGCTTAAATGTGCATACGTTTAATGGATGTAGTGTTGATCAACATAGAGTACAATAGGCTGATCACCTAGAAGTGCTCGTAAGTAATATCGGGCTTACGGACTTGCTTCCGGGTTGTCCTTTTCCAATAAAGAATGAATACTCGAGGTCTTTGACCGGAGTGAATGTTTTACTAAATATTGTTATTATCGTAAAACATTTTGAATGAAAAGATGAAGTGCTATTTTGAATTATCAATAGTACTTCATAACTATTGTTCAGTTATTGAAGATATAGGATTTGTATATGTCAAACATGTTGTTATTAAATTGTTATACTTGCTGAGCTAGTTATGCTCACTCTTGCTTGAACCATATAAATGCAAATAAAGATGTAAGAACGTCCAGAAGGATCGAAAAGGATAAGGGAAAAGCTAAAGAAGCGATTATCGAAATGTCTTGTAATAGTATAGGTCTATTATTGTAATGTAATCGATATTATGACAAAGAACCTTTGTAATGGGTATAGAATCGGGAAATGTAAATATTACTTTAAATGTATAGAAGTTATGTTCGTTCTTTTGAGACTTTTCAATTGAATGAATGTATGAATGTTGTGACAAGATACACCATCATCCGGGTTGGAAGATACCCGAATTTGGGGCGCCACAAGTTGGTATCAAAGCCTCGGTTATAAAACTTAAGGGGAAAGTGAACCTTAAGTCGTAACCTTAAAGAATAAAGAAGTAAAAGATGGAAAGTAACCTTAAAAAAAAGCATTATATTATGTTATGTATTCTATTATTTTATTGGACGTACTAATCAAACTATATTATTTTATTGTAGATGTCGGGGAGAAAATGATATGTATAGAATATGTAGTGAGATTTCATTAATCGGGTAGAGATACTACCAAATCCCGTAGCAATGAGAACCCGTAGTTGGTGACAATCGAGCCTGGAGACTCAGATCAGAACAACCCGAAATTTTGGATTATCCAAAATTAGGTTTAAAGAATTAGTTATTAATAAAATGAATTTTTATTAATACTATTAAATATGTGTTCCTTAATCGTTCTATAACCTAGAATGATTATTAATCGGGAGGTTTCAATTGAGCAGTAAGAATTTTCAAGATGAAAATAAAAAATTTCGAACAACAAAATATTTTTTGGGAAAAGGATTGAATAATTATTCAATTCGAAAACATAAGGGTTAGGGGTTTGAATAACTCTAAGCCTTTCAGAGAGTTCTAGTATGTCGAAATGACATTCTGTCGAAAGATTTGACGATAATATATCGTGAAAAGTTAAATAAGTTTATAAAAGTTTTTCTCAAAAACGTGCAAAAAATCCGGACGAAATAAAAATGACAAAAAGTAATGTTGCATGTACTTTTCATTCATTTACCTATGTTGAGGAAAAACGTGAAGGAAAACGCTTAACGTGGAAAAGTATTTTCGCTTTTTCAAAGATCCAAAGAATACGTAAAAGTTAATCAAGAAGGAAAGATTTAAATATCCAAAAATATTTGGATTCCGAGAATCGCAGTTTTCGAACTGTTGGATGAATTCCGAATTACGGAAGCACGAAGCTTCCAAGGGAAGCTAGCTAAGGAGGTGGGGCGACCACTTGGCCACCAAGTAAACTTGGTAGCTAAGTTATGAATAGTAAGGAGGTTAGGAGGGGAAATGACCAAAATGCCCCTAACCTTGTTTTTCTATAAATAGAAAGCTTAAGTTCATTATTTTGAGCTTTTGAAAATCATACTCTTTAAGAGAGAAAGAGAGAGGGTTCGGATGGAAGAAGAGAGGAAGAGGAATGAGGAAAAGCTAGCTGGATTGCACGCTTTGTCCGACGGAAGGAGATTAAAGAAGAACGGTAATCCGAACCCTAGTTCTTCTAATAATTTTCTTTAAGTTTCTATGTTTAAAACATAACTTAAGGAGAATAAGAAGTAAAAGAGATTAGTAATGATTTTATATGGTTGAAATAGTAAGAAAATGAAGAAATAAAAATAAGAAATTTAGTTTATAAATTTCTTAAGCAAGTATAAGATTCATGAGGATTTTAAGCGATCCGAATGAATATTATGAAAGAGTAGGTGAATTAAGTAAGGAATGATGTTCCATAACATCAAATTCTAAGAAAAAGTAGAATCGTAATCCAAAATATCAATTAAAAATGAAGAACGAACGAAGAACGCGAAGAACACGCGAAGAACGCGAAGAACACGAAGAACGTTGTTGATGGACAAATTTAAAACCATCGTAGTATAGATGTTGTTGATGGACAAGTTTAAAACCATCGCGTATAAGTTAGATTCTTATTGCTTGGTTAGGAACGTTAGAAACGTTCATGAAGAACGGATTAAAATTAAGCTATAACGAAGTTATGGCGAAAAATTTCGTAAAAGAAGAATGAAAATTTAAAAGTTAGTAAATGAACCCGAAAGTGTAGGGTTTCATAAAAATGTAAGATAACGTATAAAACGTGAGTCGTGGACTCAAGAATGAACGAATTCCGAGTTCGGATGACCGAATTGCGGACGAACGAACAAAGAACGTTAAAAGCGTAAAAATGAACGAAGAGCAAAGATTAAGCCAATTGAATGGTATGTTAACTGATTCAGAATGAAGTTCTGTCTAAGGCATATTAAAGTACGTAAGATAAGGAAGAGAATGGCTTTGGAACGACCTCGTTCCGAGTTATAACGAAGAAGTTATGAGATCGTAAAATCGATCTCAAACTTGACTTAACACTTAGAAAAAATTTCTAGGTTTTGGCTAAAATGAAGTGAGGCTCAACGGCATAACCGAGAAGTCCGCGTACACAGCAAGAGCTACCATAATAATCAATCTGGAGAGTGGCACCATGTATGCAAGACGGGTATCCTTCGAGAGATAACAAAGGACTTAGCCGCTCGCAACAAATTCCCGAGAAGAGAGGAGAGAAGTAGGTCGCACAAAGCAAAGAGAGAGAGGAAAGGAAGGGCAACAGCACACAAGAAGCCAGTCAGAGCAGCAATGCCTAGAAATGAGATTTTAGTTCTCGATAATGGGGATGTGCAAAGAAGATAAAGAACATAATGTTCAACTAATGTAACACTTAATCAAGTGTTTTAAACCTTTAATAAAGGTTGAATGAAAAGATTAAACAAGAATAAAAGACAAAGAATGTAGATGCGGGTTACAGAACCGATGTCCGGGGACCATAGTCATGATAAACGAACGTGAGGGATTGCTATGGTTGTGATTCCATAGACATTGGTTGACGATGTTAATGTATAACATTTTGATGTTATGACATGGCATTGAGAGATGAATGTAAAGCGTTTAGACGCTGTGAACGTAACGTGGTTGCGATGAACGATCGGTCTTAGCATACAGCGAACCGTATGGCTTTGACATTAAGAAAGAATAATGAACATGGGGTTCATGGGATGGATAACGATTGAAAGCAATTAAAACCTTGAATAAAGGTTGAATGAGAGATTAAGAGACGAGCAACGTGAACGTTGAATACGTAAATGATCCTTGTAAATCGTATCCGCATTTGACGAACGTTCTAAGTATACCCTGGTTGTATGACTTAGTCATTGACGAAGGTAGTAAATAAGATATGAATTATCAAGGAAAGCCGTAACAAATGGTAATGAGATTAAAGAAAGCCGAATAGAAGTCGGATGAGAATGTTAGAATGAAGTCAGCGTTGAACACTTTAACCAGCGTAAGGGTTGAGTGTAAGCGAGTGTTAAACGGGCAGAACCTACACTCCGTGTATGGTTTAACAGTAATGTAATGAAGAATAAGTTTTAGCCATGAACGGTGAAGAAACTAACTTAAAGATAATAACGTATAACGTTAAGAAGCCGAGTTAATAAGTATAACTTGGACAACGTTCCGAGTTGAATGAACCGGATGTTGTAAAGTATGAATATGTTAATATGAAATGTTTAACGCTATGCTCTCATAGTATTGACATTGAATGATCGTTCCGAGTATACAAAAGATTGTATGACTTACACGATAAAGAATGAATCCTGAGGTATGGCATTTAGTTGCCAGAAAGCCATAAGGAATAAGAAGTTGACTTAACAAACATTATAGTTAAATGGTTCGTATAAGTTAAGAGAAAGTTAGGTTGTGGTACAATCATAACCTTTGATGGTTGATATATGGGAGCTGGGCTAAACAATTCCTTCAGAGAGCGAAGGTATATACGAAATTGGCAACCGATCTAACTCACTGTGATGGCAGTGTAGATGAGATGGGAACTTGTTTGTTGGTTGTTTGTGGGAAACCACTCAGAGTACCATATGAACTACTAGCAGAGAAGCGATGTGTAATAAGTCCTAGAGAAGAATAAGAAGAAGATATGAATGTAAATAATCAAAGATGATAAACGTTTTGAGTAAGACATCTCCGTATGTCATGAAACCGTAAACTGGTAGAGAAAGTTGGTCGCGTAAACTTAGTTGTAAGAACGTGAACCTTAAGAAGTAAAGTTAAGTAAACCAATGCATAAGTCAAGTATATGACTAATTGGTGTATGTGTTGTTTCCTTATGTGTTATAAGGATTGGAATGAGCAGTTCAGCGTAAGTTGTAGCTGTGCGTAAGGCAAGTTTCCTAACTTCATTCATATTTTAAAATGAATGCTAGTTTCTAAAACTTCTCAGATGTTGAACTTGAGAAGTTCTGTCTATGTGCGAATGTGTGATATTTGTACAAGGTGGTAGAACGTATAAGGCCTTGTACCACAATGTGAACACTTCTGTGTTTTTATGATATGAACTATTCTATGATTGAACTGTTCAATGCAAGTATGCTCGATTTATACATGAACAATTATTGTTAAGTCTGTGCTATTGATTCTAGCCAGACAGAATGAGTATAAAAGATAGTAGAGAATGAAAGTATTTCAAAGTGAATGTGACTAATGTTTTAAGATGATAGGAATCAAGACTATTCCTATTATTCAAGCTGCTTCGTAACCTTTATTCTTGCTATTGAAGTCCAAAAGAATGTTTAAATTATTGAAGTTGTTTGTTCAACTGTTATGACTTGTTGGGCAATTGAATGCTCACACTTGCTTTAAATGAAAAACATTTTCAGCGAACGATGTTAGAAGAACTTAAGATCCCGTATAGATCAAGCTGACGGTATCCAGATGAAGTGCCATTCAGAATGTGAATGAGCGAGAAGATCAAGTGAAGACTTGTAATCTAGAAAGATGAAAATTAAACTATAGACTAGTTTAATGAAATGTATATATCCTTGGTGGCGGATAAAAGTCACTCTTGTAAGATGAAAGGAATAATGTAATTATCATTATTTGTAATGAGGAAGGTTGTAAGGTTTCGAGAACCTGGGATTTGAGAGTGTATGTTGTTATATTTCAGTATATAATGATGTATGTTGGATGAATGATGTACTGGTGACGTACGGAATCTGGGTGTGGAGAAAGATCGGATTTCGGGGCGTTACAGGTTGGTATCAGAGCTGATAGGTTATAAACCTTAGGTATGAGTACCTAAGACTATAATCGTAAAGAGAAGGATAAGAAGATCACCACGTGATCATAGTAAATCGTAGTAACAGATTAGTTGTTAAACGATGAATGATTTATAGCTAATACTATGAATGAATGATACTACGAAGTAGTACGGGAAGAAGAACTCAGATTGAGTTGTAAAGGATAGCATACGAATTAAAGGAAATTCGTATTAAGTAAAGAGAAATTTAGAAGTTATAAGATTTCAATTGAGGACTTATGTGATGGCTAAGTTGTATGAACCTTTGTTATGGGCAGAGGTTTGTGCTTTGGTGTAATAACTACTCAGTTTATTACAATGATAATCATTAGAATCGATCGCGCTATTGAGATGTATATGATGAGAAGGTGAATCTTTTCTCATGTATATACTTGATAGGTAGAGAATGATAAGGTAGGTACGAGTTCTTGAAACTCATACTTATGATAAGTTTGTGACTCATAATAATATGGTATGTTTTCGAATGTCTCAAGTGATGGGATAGCCTAATTTGTTCTGGATTACATATCATGGATGTTCTTAAACTCATACTATTGTGGAAAGTTCCTGAACTCATAATGTGTGGTAAGTTGATGGACTGTACTAAGAAATAAGAATGTTTAGACTGAAAATGAAGTATTTTCAGTAGACTTAGCATTGAAGGTGCTAGAGAAGATTAAGTATTGTCGCAAGTAAGACAATGAAGGAAGATGGGGAATACGATATTCCAAGTCATCTAGCTATGCTAGATTTCAAAATTTCTTGAAATCGTACTGATGTGCGCATTTTGAAAATGAAAGAATTGGTTCATCTTTTGGAACCAATGGATTTTAAAAGAACTATTCTTGGTATGTCTATGCTAATTATTTCAACTAGACAGAAATTGATTTGAAATATCAAAATGAATTTTATATCATCAGTGCATTTGATGCAAAGATGGTAAAAGGATAGAGTTATTAATGCAATTAAACCTGGTGTTGGATTTGATCTTAAGATCAACAACCTGCTATGGTATGATGTATAATGACGAAGTCACAAACTGACGAAGTCCTCAACGTACTGTGAAGAGTACGGTATCATGACGTCATAAAATGTTTTGATGTATTGCGAAGGAATTTAAAGAAGTAGTCGATGTCAATTGAGTTGACTAGACGAATGTTTCAAGTTGATGCCCAATTTATTGGTATGGTCTAAGCTACTTGATTTAGTTAAGACGAATGGTATGTTATGATTAAAAGAAAATCGAGCTTTCTTTGAAAAGTTATGTTAAACCAAATTGTTTTGGTGCGGAATCTAATGAGTAAGTCTGAGGTGAACATACTCTGAAATGGGGTTATATGATGGGTTGATCACCTACGTATGGAAGAGGTAGTTTACCTTCTTTGTGATTGTAAACTGACCATGGAAAGAAAGGTTACGGTATCATGCTGTTTAACCTAGTAAGATTTCATGGTCAATTTGACCCCTCAGTAAAAGTATGAAATATTTTAAAGGAATCTTTATATTCCTCGTTATTCGTTTCGCTTCATGATTTTTGATAAGTTATGAAGGGTAGGGAATGTTTGAAAGATAATAACTTCTTTGAAGAGAAGTTGAGAAGAAGAGTAAGTTAAGATTTCGAGGATGAAATTTTGTGAAGAGGGGAAGAATGTGATGACCCGAGTAAGGGTTGGTTTTAAGAAATTCCGAGGACGGAATTTTATAAGGAGGGAAGAATGTAACAACCCAGAATTTTGGATTATCTAGAATTTAGGTTTAAAGAATTAGTTATTAATAAAATGAATTTTTATTAATACTATTATATGTTATGTGTTCCTTAATCGTTCTATAACCTAGAATGATTATTAATCGGGAGGATTCTGGCTACGAGCTAGATTGAACGAGTAAGAATTTTCAAGATGAAAATAAAATTTTTCCGGGAACAAAATATTTTTGGGGAAAAGGACGAAATAGGCACTATTCACCTGACGAAACCTAAGGGTTAGGGTTTGAATAACCTAAGCCTTTCCGAGAGTTCGGTATGTCGAAATGACATTCCATCAAAAGATTTGACGATAATATATCGTGAAAAGTTAAATAAGCCGATAAAAGTTTTTCTCGAAAAACGTGCAGAAATCGGACGAAATAAAAATGATGAAAAGTACTGCTGTGTACTTTTCATTCGTTTACCTACGTTAGGGGAAAACGTGAAGGAAAACGCTTAACGTGGAAAAGTGTTTTTCAGTTTTTCAAAATCCAAGAATACGTAAAAGTTAATTCCAGAAAGGAAAGACGAAATATCCAAAAATATTTGGATTCCGAGAATCGCAGCTTTTAAAACTGCTTGACGAATTCCAAATTACGGAAGCACTAAGCTTCCAAGGAAGCTAGCTAAGGAGGTAAGCAAAACTTGGCCACCAAGTAAACTTGGTGGCTAGGTTATGAATAGTAAGGAGGTTAGTTAGGAGGGGCAAATGACCAAATGCCCCTAACCTTGGTTTTCTATAAATAGAAAGCTTAAGTTCATTATTTTGAGCTTTTGAAAATCCTACTATTTGAGAGAGAAAGAGAGAGGGTTCGGATGGAAGAAGAGAGGAAGAAGAATGAGGAAAAGCTAGCTCGATTGTACGCTTTGTCCGACGGAAGGAGATTAAAGAAGAACGGTAATTCGAACCCTAGTTCTTCTAATAATTTTCTTTAAGTTTCTATGTTTAAAACATAACTTAATGAGAATAAGAAGTAAAAGAGATTAGTAATGATTTTATATGGTTGAAATTGTAAAAAAAAGAAGAAATAAAAACAAGAAATTTAGTTTATAAATTTCTTAAGCAAGTATAAGATTCGTGAGGATTTTGAGCGATCCGAATGAATATTATGAATGAGTAGGTGAATTAAGTAAGGAATGATATTCTATAACATCAAATTCCAAGAAAAAGTAGAATCGTAATCCAAAATATCGATTAAAAATTAAGAACGAACGAAGAACGCGAAGAACACGAAGAACGTTGTTGATGGACAAATTTAAAACCATCGTAGTATAGAGATTGTTGATGGACAAGTTTAAAACCATCGCGTATAAGTTAGATGCTTATTGCTTGGTTAGGAACGTTAGAAATGTTCATGAAGAATGGATTAAAATTAAGATATAACGAAGTTATGGCGAAAAATTTCGTAAAAGAAGAACGAAAATTTGAAAGTTAGTAAATGAACCCGAAAGTGTAGGGTTTCATAAAAATGTAAGATAACGTATAAAACGTGAGTCGTGGACTCAAGAACAAACGAATTCCGAGTTTGAATGACCGAATTGCGGATGAATGAACGAAGAACGTTAAAAGCGTAAAAATGAACGAAGAGCAAAGATTAAGCCAATTGAATGGTATGTTAATTGATTCAGAACCAAGTTCTATCCAAGGAATATTAAAGTACGTAAGATAAGGAAGAGAATGGCTTTGGAACAACCTCGTTCCGAGTTATAACGAAGAAGTTATGAGATCGTAAAGTACGCGTCTCAAACTTGACTTAACACTTAGAAAAAAATTTCTAGGGTTTTGGCTCCGCAACTGTTGCGGCTTTGAGAGTGAAGCGTCATGCGGTATGCAGGTCCGAGTACATCGGTCGAAGCGAACTCGTATATATCGTCTGGAGAGTGGCACCGCAAAGAGAGAGATAACAAAGGACTTAGCACCGCCATGGCAACTTGATCCGAGAAGAGAGAGAGAGAGAGAAGAGGTCAAGTAGGTCAAAGCCACAGAGAGAGAGAAAGAAGGGACACGCAATAAGCACGCGTGCACGGTGCAGAGCAATGCCCAGAAATGAGATTTTTAGTTCTCAGATAATGGGGGATGTGCAAGAAAGAAGATAAAGAACATAATGTTTAACTAATGTAACACTTAATCAAGTGTTTTAAACCTTTAATAAAGGTTGAACGAAAAGATTAAACGAGAATAAAAGACAAAGAATGTAGATGCGGGTTACGGAACCGATGTTCGGGGATCGTAGTCACGATAAACGAACGTGAGGGATTGCTATGGTTGTGATTCCTTAGACGTTGGCTGACGATGTTAATGTATAATATTTTTATGTTATGACATGGCATTGAGAGATGAATGTAAAGCGTTTAGACGCTGTGAACGCAATGTGGTTGCGATGAACGATCGGTCTTAGCATACAACGAACTGTATGGCTTTGACATTAAGAAAGAATAATGAACATGGGGTTCATGGGATGGATAACGATCGAAAGCATTTAAAACCTTGAGTAAAGGTTGAATGATAGATTAAGAGATGAGCAACGTGAACGTTGAATACGTAAATGATCCTTGTAAATCGTATTCGCGTTTGACGAACGTTCTAAGTATACCTTGGTTGTATGACTTAGATGTTGACGAAGGTAGTAAGTAAGATATGAATTATCAAGGAAAGCCGTAACAAATGGTAATCAGATTAAAGAAAGCCGAATATAAGTCGGATGAGGATGTTAGAATGAAGTAAGCGTTGAACACTTTAACCAAATAGGTAGGGGTTGAGTGTAAGCGAAAGTGTTAAATTCAAGTAACCTACACTCCATGTATGGTTTAATAGTAATGTAATGAAGACTAAGTTTTAGCCGTGAACGGTGAAGAAACTAAGTTAAAGATAATAACGTATAACGTTAAGAAGCCGAGTTAATAAGTATAACTTGGACAACGTTCCGAGTTGAATGAACCGGACGTTGTAAGGTATGAATATGTTAATATGAAATGTTTAACGCTATGCTCTCATAGTATTGACATTGAATGATCGTTCCGAGTATACAAAAGATTGTATGACTTACACGATAAAGAATGAATCCTGAGGTATGGCATTTAGTTGCCAGAAAGCCATAAGGAATAAGAAATTGACTTAACGAACATTATAGTTAAATGCTTCGTATAAGTTAAGAGAAAGTTAGGTTGTGGTACAATCGTAACCTTTGATGGTTGACATATGGGAGCTGGGCTAAACAATTCCTTCAGAGAGCGAAGGTATATACGAAAATCGGCAAACCGATCTAACTCATCATGTGATGGCAAAGTAGATCGACGAAACTTGTTTGTTGGTTGTTTGTGGGAAACCACTCAGAGTACCATATGAACTACTAGCAGAGAAGCGATGTGTAATAAGTCCTAGAGAAGAATAAGAAGAAGATAGGAATGTAAATCATCAAAGATGATAAACGTTTTGAGTAAGACATCTCCGTATGTCATGAAACCGTAAACTGGTAGAGAAAGTTGGTCGCGTAAACTTAGTTGTAAGAACGTGAACCTTAAGAAGTAAAGTTAAGTAAATCAATGCGTAAGTCAAGTATATGACTAATTGGTGTATGTGTTGTTTCCTTATGTGTTATAGGGATTGGAATGAGCAGTTCAGCGTAAGCTGTAGCTGTGCGTAAGGCAAGTTTCCTAACTTCATTCATATTTTTAAATGAATGCTAGTTTCTAAAACTTCTCAGATGTTGAACTTGAGAAGTTCTGTCTATGTGTGAATGTGTGATATTTGTACAAAGTGGTAGAACGTATGAGGCCTTGTGCCACAATGTGAACACTTCTGTGTTTTAATGATATGAACTATTCTATTATTGAACTGTTCAATGCAAGTATGCTCGGTTTATACATGAACCGTTATTGTTAAGTCTGTGCTATTGATTCTAGCCAGACAGAATGAGTATGAAAGATAGTAGAGAATGAAAGTATTTCAAAGTGAATGTGACTAATGTTTTAAGATGATAGGAATCAAGACTATTCCTATTATTCAAGCTGCTTCGTAACCTTTGTTCGGTTATTGAAGTCTGAAAAGAATGTTTAAATTCTTGAAGTTGTTTGTTCAACTCATTATGACTTATTTGGACAATTGAATGCTCACACTTGCTTTAAATGAAAAACATTTTCAGCGAACGATATTAGAAGAACTTAAGGATCCCGTATAGATCAAGCTGACGGTATCCAGATGAAGTGCCATTTAGAATGTGAATGAGCGAGAAGATCAAGTGAAGACTTATAATCTAGAAAGATGAAAATTAAACTATAGACTAGTTTAATGAAATGTATGTATCCTTGGTGGCGGATAAAAGTCACTCTTGTAAGATGAAAGGAATAATGTAATTATCATTATTTGTAATGAGGAAGGTTATAAGGTTTCGAGAACCTGGGATTTGAGAGTGTATGTTGTTATATTTCAGTATATAATGATGTATGTTGGATGAATGATGTACTGGTGATGTACGGAATCTGGGTGTGGAGAAAGACCGGATTTTGGGGCGTTACACAGACGATTTAGACTACATGTCTATATTTGATGGCATGCTAGAGGAGGAGGTGGACGTGATGTCCTTTGACCCGGTTCCACCTACAGAGGAGTTTTCTACGGGGGAATCAATGAAGGCACTGTTTATGTCGGTATTGGATAGGAATGTCCATTACTTCTAAGAGGTTAAGGAGTTGAAAGAGGTACTCCAAGCTGTCCGCGAGGACAAGGCTAGCATGGAGGGAATGTGGGAAGAGGAGCATGATGATAGAGTACTAGCTAAGGACAAGGTCCGAGAGCTGAAATGTGAAGTCTTTGAGCTCAAGTAGGAGCTAAAGACTAAATAGCGGAAGTTGGAGAGGATGTACTATATACATAGGAGTTCTCACGTAGATTTCCAGCAGCAGGTATCTGGGTATCAGATAGAAGTAGGACAGACCCGTCACACTATCACTAGGGATGTTATTGCCGGTTTGGCCAGCAAAGATT
Organism: Panax ginseng; assembly: GCA_020205605.1. Classification (NCBI taxonomy): domain Eukaryota; kingdom Viridiplantae; phylum Streptophyta; class Magnoliopsida; order Apiales; family Araliaceae; genus Panax; species Panax ginseng. Next base: position 97,880,860 of record CM035148.1, read on the forward strand.
TCGAGAATGCCCTACGTCAGATGTAATCTAGCAATAGCTAGAGTAGATTAGATATGTAAATATTATGTATCTAGTAGTGACGTAAAACCCTCTTTTGTATAACAAAGGGTAGTCTTTTGTAAATCCCAATTTTTAGAAAGTGATTGCGGGATGGTAATGTAATCAGCTAAGGCTGAGTAATGTAAACAATGTAGTGTTAAAACTACAAGTTATAAATCAATATAAGTCTTTTTATGGAATGTGTTGAGTAATGAGTATGAGTTATTGTTGTATTACAAATAATAACAAATCAACAAGAATAAAGTAATAATGATATGTTGTTTTCTTAACAGCAAAAGGCCACCAAGAAGGAGACAACAAAATCAGGGCGCTAATGTTAACCAACCGGAGGGTGGTCCAGTTAATCCAATGCAGGAGTTCGTTAATCTTTTAACAACTGCATTTAATAGAATGGGGGCTAATGTACCCGTGATTCCTGGAGTAGTACGAGCTACTACTTTTAAGGATTTCAAAAGTGTAGGTCCGCCGGAGTTCAAAGGAACTATGGACCCTATAGAAGCCCATACTTGGGTAAAAGAAATCGAGAAAGCATTTGTAATAGCAAAATGTTGAGGAGGGTCAAAAGGTTGCCTTTGCAACCTATTTAATGAAAGGAGAGGCCAACTTCTGGTGGGAGGCAAACCAGGCTAGAGCCGATATAGGAAACCTAATGTGGGAGAGGTTCAAGGAGATCTTCTTCGAGAACTATTTTCCTACGAGTATGCAAGGGAGGATGGAGATGAGGTTTCTGGAATTGAGACAAGGGATATATGGGTTCCACAAGATGTCTTTGTAGTTTAATGAATCGCCCGATTCGCTCCACATCAAGTGCACAATTGAAGTGAGAAAGGCAAGAAGGTTTTGAAGCGGGGCTTGAAACCACGGCTCTATAGCCGAATCTCTGTATTCCAAAGTACTTCCTTTGGAACCATACTAGAAAAGGCAATAATTGCCGAAGGTGGGAATGAGGCTCTCAGCCAGTACCACAAGGATAAGAAAAACAAGGGCAAGGTTGATGGAGGAACCAAGACCGAGGGAGCCAGTGGAAGTGGCAACGGTCAGAAGAGGAAGGGCTTTAACTCTGTGAATATTGGAGTAAAACAAGGGGACTCTAAGAGGAGGATGGAGGCCTATAAAATCCGTGGGAAGACTTATTTAGGAGTCTGTCTCAAAGGAAAGGCGGTTTGTTATAATTGTGGATAGGAAGGGCACATTTCACCTAACTATCCAAATCCGAAGAAAAATAACGGATGTTTTGTATGTGGATCAACTGACCACATAGCAAAGAACTGCCCGAAGAAGGGGATATAAAGAAATAAGGGAACTAATAGCGGGAAGTTAGCTATTAGTGGTCCAGCTCAGCCGGGGAAATCAATGGCCCGCACTTTTAATATGACGGTTCAAGATGCGGTGGCATCAGGGGATGTAGTTGTAGGTATTATTCCGATCAACAATATAAATGCATATATGCTATTTGATTCGGGTGCTACTTGTTCGTTTATAGCATGTGATTTTGCTAGACGACTAGAATTATTTCTAGAAAAATTGCCTATACCTTTGAACATTAAGGTAGCAAACGAAGAGATAATTCCTGTTGAAGATATTCATAGGAGTTGTTGCGTAGATGTACGTTTTCGTGAGTTATCGGTAGATTTAATATCGATAAGGTTAGGAGAATTCGATGTAATTCTCGAAATGGATTGGTTGATTAACCATGGAGCAATTATAGATTGCCAAAAGAAATGTGTGAGTATCAGGACGTTGAAGCAACCTCCTGTAGTATTTTATGGTAGTAAATTGCCGGGACGTCCGTGTTTGTAACCACCCCAAAATTCATACCATTTAAATCTCAACTTCGGTCGTTAACCATACATTAAATCTTTAATTTTATATCATTATTCGATATTAAAAACACTAAAATTTTGGAATATTTAAAACGTTTATACATTTCCTTCTTTCTTGCCCTAAATTGCAACCTTTACATTACATCTCTTTGATTCAATCTTATATCATGAATCAGTACAACAAAATGACTATACAAAGTCTTACATCATAACTAAATATCCATATACATTGGATAACTCAACTTACAATTCAACAACATGTTACGTTCAAAATATGAAATACATTTCTCATAAAACATAAGTAATCTTCGTGAATATAGATCTCTATAACTCACTTAGGACATATCTTTACCTTAAAATCTTGACCTACAAAAGTGGTTATTTGCAAGAGTGAGCTCGACAGCCCAACAAAGTCTAACAGTTTTCATGCATCACATAGCAAATAATAACATGCTCGATATACATCTCATTAAAGTAACATGGCATACATGCTTTTAATTCACATAGCAAATATAAAGATTGAGTTCCTTACCCAATCATCATTACTTAGCCAAAACAATGCAGTCATATATTGACTTTAACATTTTATGATTTCAACATGCATAACATATCATGCAATTTAAAATAGTTCATCAAGTCCACATAGAAAATAGGAACCGAAAGACTTGCCTTGATCGTTGTTTACCAATAATAGATTAACAGCTTACAGTTATCTGCACTTCACGTGCCCTACACAATTATATAATCATACACATCAACTATTAGTCACATAACAACACATAGTAATTGTAATGTAAACTCTACTCCACATCTCATAATCTTTCCTATTAATTAGCACACAATGTTTAATTAGATTGTGTTAACTTTCAACTTATGATTCACTATATTTCTTCTTAGTCAAACTCGAAGTTCATTCAAGTGCTTAAGTCTTGCTAGGACTACTTATTGGTTTTATATTAAACCCATTTCATATCCTATAATATTCATTTCAATTGAATTGAAACACTTTTTAAGTTCATTAACACTTGGCACGGTGTTTCGACGTTCAATCGTCACACGCCCGATTTGCATTTCTTGTGTATGCTTACTATGCTTCTATAACTTATCTAATACATCATTTATTAATGTTAAACATCATTATATTTACTAACATTCATGTTTTATAACTTAGGACATCATCTTTTATGGTCAGGAGCACTACACATGCATATATGCATGCCTGACGCCCTTCGATTGCCCCCAAAAACACAACAGTTCTAACGATGACCATTTTGACTACTGTTACAGACCTCAAATTAAATACCTTAAAGCATGAAAGTTGTAGGTCTATTCGTCCTCGTTCCAGATCATCTTGAATCAACTCAATCGGAGTTCGTATGCGAAAGTTATGGCCATTTTACTACAGGAGGCCAAAAGCTGTCTTCGACTCGGACTTTCCCCTCGTGCATGCCAAGCGAGAACCAAGTCATCATCATGAAGGCGCCAATAACGCGAGATTGGCATTGGGGTGCGAATTTCATTTGAGCCACGAACTTCTGTCATCAAGATTTTTTTTATTTTGGTATGAAGTTTACAGTTTTGGGCTCCATTTTTGGCGCAGGGGCGCCAAAACTTGCAGAACCCAACCACGAAGAACAGAACAACTAATTTTTTTTGTCTATTACTTCAATTCTAACACTAATTAACATGCATAACTTCATCGTAAACTACACATAAACGTTAACAATCATCCATATAACAATTACCAACAATTAAACAACTACTTTAGAAAACTTAAATTCTTGAAAGTACTATTTTTAAAAAACCAAAACTCCATTATCAATGTTTGTTTACACAGTCAACATGGTAACCAAAATTTATAACTAATTTGATTCCTTGAGACTATGATTCTCTGAATTTCATAATAAATCAATATACTCAACGTTCAATTTCATAATTATCACTGTAATCTCAATTCTTCACCAATTCACTTCGTTCAAACTACGATTTCCTCGTTTCTTAATGAACTGGCATAAACAAGACCCAATTTACATATTAACATACAAACTAGCCACTAAATTTGGTACTTTCATAAGCTAAAAGCAAAATATACACTGTAATTCACTTTCTTCCTTAATAAACGAAATTAGCGAAGCAATTCTTTGTTTAAACACTAGTTCTCACATCCCAAACACATATAATCACCATAGTTCAACAACTACAGAAATTTTGTAAAAACATATATACATATCTAATATTAAGGTTATAGACACATACCTTTTATGCTTAAGAAATCCTTGTTAAACACTGAGAATTTGCTTTGGTGGCTTTGGAATCATAGACTTGTCTTTCTCTCAAACTCTCTCAAACTTTATGAAACTTTTCTTTCTTCTCCCCTTTTCTCTCTTAGGCTTTAGCCAAATAGATTAGGTGTAACTAATATAAACTAACGTATCTATTCAAAAGTTTTAAAACTGACACCACTAATGGCATTATTAAAACAGCGGTTACCACAAATTATTATACATTATTTATATTTTCTTTATTTAATTTATATTATTAATAAATCAAATTTAAAAAATCCAAAAGCCATAAGGCTCCGTTTGGCAAAACGCTTTAAATTAAAGACTTAATATATTTAAGCCTTGTTTGGCAAAATAAATTAAAACTACTTTAATTTATTTTAATAACCACTTATAATATAGTTATTTGTCACACTTCTAATTAATTAAGTTTTCATACTTAATTTAATTAATTCTAATAACAATCCATTGCATAATATAATAATTTATTTAATAATTATAAACTCTCTAATTTAATTATTAAATTAAATTAGATTACTATTTCAAAATAATTACTTTCCTTAACTCATTAATTATTTATTAAACAAATAAATAATCAAATCACATCAAATTAGTTAAACAAATACTTATTCAACGATAAACACATCCATTAAATATTTATATAATTCAATAAATATTTAAATATTTAATTAAAAATACTGGATTGTTACATCATTCCTCTCTTTACAAGGATTCTCGTCCTCGTAATCACAACTCAAACCACTCATTCGTTACAATCTTCCCTACTTATAAAGATTCATCCCCGAATCGAAGATGAAAATTTAACAAATAACTCAGAGTAATCTTTCATCATTTTATCTAAATATAGGTTTTATATTTCCTACTACATTCATTACTTCAACAAATTCTAGGTTTTATTTCATAACTTTCACTTGAACTCAATTATTCTAAGTGTTATATTCTTAACCCATTCATTTCCTTTTCTAAGGATCGTTATCATCAACACTCGGGATATTACATTCACCCTTTCTTCTAAGAATTTCATCCTCGAAATTTTATCTATTAATATTTATTCATTCCATCTATCAAAGTAGATTTTACGTTAATACTATATTCATTCCTTGGGTTCTATAACTACTTCTTTTCACAAAGATCATTCTACAATTATTAACTTTTCTATTAAAAGTTTCACATTATTCTTTGATAACTCATCTACTTCTCACTTCAAAATCTCTTTTCTCACTTATTCAACATATTCATCATTCAGTGTCGTATTCTACGACTCACTTCTTTCTAAGGAATACTTTCTTTTTTTCACTTCCATCTTGCAGAATAACAAGAATCTTCCACAATTGTTCAATAATTGGGAAGTAGTATGAATAACTCAGGAATTTAAAAGATTCCAAATCATGCTGAGGGGTCACAAGACCATGAACTCTATTCTCGGTTTACTAGTGCTTCAACTCAATCCTTCACACTGTAAACCAGAGTGTTTACCAATCACAAAGAATGAAACACCCTCCTCACGTACACTAGGTGGCCAGCCTATTGTACCACTACGTTGGGCCACAACGTAGTGTTTTGTAACGACTATATGCGTTACGCTCGGAACCATTGTCCCCGAAAATATGTCCCCTTATAGGGTTGTTCAACTCAGCTTTTCAACATCTGAATCCGCACCAAAATAATTTGGTTTGGCATAACTTCTCAAGAAACTCTTGAATTTCATGAACATCTTTCAATATTTGTCTAGCTGAATAAAATAGCATAGACCTCTACAACAATTCGAACATCAATCGAAATATACCTATACATACATACATACATACATATGTATTCTCATATCTTAAAGAAATCTCAAAAATCTTTTTATGACGTCATGATACCGCACTGTATTTACAGTCCATTGAGGATTCCGTCATTTGGTGATTTTCTCAACAAATAGTTATAAGCATGTGAATTAATAGCAATTAATTGCTCATTTATCTGATTAATTATCCGATTGGTCATTATAACCTCCAGACATCAATTATTATCGGAATAGATATCGATTTCCACTAACACTAATAACCCCAACACAATGGAAATATCAATTTCATCTTTAATCAACACGAACTTATTCATCATTAATATTATAACTCACAATATTTAACAACCAGATCATTCCCAAGAAAGAGGGGGTAAGAATTTCTCCCTATTGGCGCGCAATTAGGTGACCAAACCTCTCCTCGACAGATCTTTCTAGACATCGTCAATATTGCAAATAATAATATGAATAACTTTACCGTCTCAATTATTGATTTAATAATATAAAATATTATGCAGATGATACTGTGACAATAATTGAATCAATAATATGAGAGATATTATGCAGCAATTACTGTAGCAATAATTGAGTATAACTGAGTGAATTCTCATATAAGCATCAATAATCAATACATAGTATTGCTACTTTTGCAACCACGCCAGACATCTTTCTTCTTTACTACCGGGTAGTTCAACAGTTTAACGGTAAAACTTTCGCCGTTAATTTTAAAAATATTTCAGTCATTTTTTAACTACAACAGTACCTCTATTGTGGGGTCCACCAATGTTTGTGTCGTCGTACGAATATTCCCTGTTAAAAAAAATATTCCCCGACCAATCGAATATTCCTCGACATAACGAATATTTTATATCAACTTGTTTACTTTGCAAAATTTTCAAATGTCACCCTTAACTTTAACCTTTATCAATTTAACCATTTACTAAATAAAATAATAATTATAAGAAAATTGAATACTTTCATTTCATAAAATTCGGGGTCTTACAATCTCCCCTCCTTATGAAATTTCGTCCTTGAAATTTATGTACGTACATGGTATGTCGAAGAGATGAGGATACCTCATCAGATTCTAACTCTTGAGGTATAATCTTTGAGCGTAGAATATATTCATTCTTATCCAACATTTTAACATGTATCTCCTCATACGTTAAATCTTCTGCTATCTCGTTTAGTTATAATTCAATAATGTGGTTCGGGTTGTCCACATATTTACATAACATAAATATGTGAAAAATGTTATGAACACGAGACATACTTGGCGGTAAAGCGAGTCTATAAGCCACAGTTCCTACTCGATCGAGGATTTTGAATGAACCAATTAAATCGAGGGTTGAGATTTACTCTCTTCGTCGATTCTTGCTTCTAGAATAACGCCCTCTTGAACCTTATTCTTCCAATTCATCAGCTCCGATTGTGTAGCTTGAGCGGCCTTAACTTTATCGATTACCGTCGATTCTACTCGTATTATTTGACATCATCACGTGGGTCCCTAGAGTATTTAACTCTATCTCTATCATTTGTAAGTCATATAAAATGGGTCTTTGTGTTAACAATATCGCACTCGTAAACGTATACGATCTTCTACTCAATGCATCAGCTACCACATTCACTTTTTCCACAATAATATTGAATGGTATGGTCATAATCTTCAACAGCTCGAGCCAACGTCTTTAGCGCATGATATGTTCATTTTGGGTGAAGAAATATTTGAGGGTTTTGTACCGGGTTCAATGTCGATACAAAATTTGATTTCACGCTTTGGGGTAGGCTAGGAAGTTCTTCAGGGAATACGTCAAGAAATTTATTAACAATAGAAATATCATTCAAGTCTGACGTATTTTTGTTTAAATCTGTGACATGGGCTAAGAAAGCTTGACATCTGTTTTTTAATAAACAAATAACTTTATGGCTTGATATGACAGTGATTGAATTTAGTGGTTTGGTTGCTTGAATTCGTATAATAGGTTGGTTAGGAATATGAAAGCTAACAACCTTACGAAAATAATCGATTTTAACATGATGAGTAGTTAACCAATCAATCCCTAAAATCACATCAAATGCAAGTATTTTCAAAGAGATAAGATCGACAGGTAATGTGCGGTTACCGATTTGAATCAAACAAGACTTATAAACAGAGGATGTAATGAAGGATTCTCCCAACGGAGTTTCAACAGATAAGTCAAAGTCTAATTTCTCTGGAGTCAAATTTAAACATTGAGCGCAAGTAGGAGAAATAAAAGAGTGGGTAGAACCGGTATCTAATAAGGTATAGTGTGAGACCCCAGAATTTATGAATAAAGATTTAATTCTCTCGAAATATTTTTTTTAATATTATGGTGTAGATTTGAGATAATGTTATAGTTGTGGGTAGTATTTATAAATTTTGAAAAGTATGCAAGTTGTTGTATAATATTCAATTGGTCGGGGAATATTCTTTTTGTCGGGGAATATCTGTATTTACCGGTACAATCATTAATTGTGGACCCTACAACGGAATTATTATCGGATTGAGAAAACAACAAAAATATTTTTATATAAAAATAACTATGAAAGTTTTACCGTTAAAACTGTTGAACTACTTTTAGTAAAGAAAAGCGATGTCTGGCGTAGTTGCATAGTAGCACCCAGTATTGATTATTGATGTTTACGTGATAAGTCACTCGCTTTTGTTTTTTAGTATTATTAATGTAATAAAAGCGAGAAAAGCTTTTTATATAAAATGTAATACTTTTATAAAGTTATTCTATAAATAGAATATATTATATTCCATTATGCATAGTGTTTTGCATAGTAAAATCTTTTATATAAAAATGTAATACTTTTATAAAGTTATTCTATAAATAGAATATATTATATTTTATTATGCATAGTGTTGCATAGTGCTCGCATAGTATTTTGCATAGTAAAATCTTTTTATATAAAACAGAATACTTTTATAAAGTTATTCGTTTTATTAGATTATAAATAGAATATATTATATTTTATTTAAAAGATTTTGCTTTAACTATGGACCGTCCAATTAAGAGTAAATCAATCTGGACCGTTCATGAATTAGTTACTATGCCGTCCATTCTTCTATAAATAGAAGCTCATTTCTTCATTATTTCTTACGAATTCACTGAAACTCTAGAGAGAGTTCGTCTTCTATAATCTTGAGCGTATTTCTTTTGAGTTTAAGAAAGCTTTGGGCGTAGTGCAAGTTTTTTCCGAGTATATCCTCGCCCTACCAGTCGGAATACTCTTCTTTCAAAGGTAAGGGATATTATTTATTGTACTCGTAAGGGATATTACTTGTTGTACTAGTAAGGGGTATTATTCTTTCGTATTCATGAAGATAGTTATTTTTTTTCAATACTCGTAAGGGTTGTTATTCCATTCTTTATCATTATGTTGGAATAACCTGTCTATGCGAAGTACCGCATACATGGTGAAATTCTTCTATTATTTCATTTTTATTATTCTGTTGGAACATCCTGTCTGTGCGTTATGCATGACCTAGTTTTGTTATTTATTATTCTGTTGGAATAACCTGTCTATGCGGTCTATCGCATACCTGGTGATTTCTTTTGTTATTCCATTCTTTATCATTATGTTGAATAACTTTTATCTATCGCCAATCTACCGCATACATGGTGAAATTCTTCAGTTATTCCATTTTTATTATTCTGTTGGAACATCTTATCTATGCATTACGCATGACCTGGTTCTGTTATTTATTATTTTGTTGGAACATCCTGTCTGTGCGTTTACGCATGACTGGTTCCGATTGTTTATTATTCTCGCTGAATATATCCTATCTCGTGCGTTTACACATGACCTCGGTTCCGTTATTTATTATTCTCGCTCAATAACCCGTCTGCGTGCGATCTATCGCATGCCCTGGTGATTTCTTTTGTTATTCCATTCTTTATTATACTCGGTTGGTTAAAGTTTTGACTTCTATACTCCATGAAATTAGTGGAATATCCTTGATATTTGCGCTTCATCCAAATCTTTTCATGGAAATATTCTTTTGAGCATTCTTGAATTTTACTCCACAAAGCGAAGATCATGTTGACAATTTGGGCGTTATTGGTTCCTGGATAAATTAATTCTTGAACTTGTTTTATTGAATTATTATGTCATTGTCATCATCCTCATGTTTATATTATGTTGAAAGTCATCTGTGGCTGTGTAGTGCATAGATGGACTTGGTATGATTATGACCGAGGATTATTATTGGTATAATCATGACCGTAATGTTATAAATGATGTGGAAAAAGTCCTCATTGGCCGTAGTGCATTGATGGGCGCTTTTGGTATGATTATGGCTATGGATTCTCTTGCCCAGGTGCAAAGATGAATTATTTTATGGCATGATCGGGGCCAGATTGATGAAAACGTGATTATCTTTGGCCCGTAGTGCATGGATAATTCGTGGTCGTGATACTTAAGAATATTCTTGGACTGTAGTGCAGGGATGATTTGATGATGTGGATTATTTATTAAGCTGAGTCTCAGCGATAAAAGTGATGAAAAACCTTTTAAATCATAGAAGATAGTAGATTTTATTTTTTACTTGACTCTTCTAATGGATTGCTTGTTCCACTGCAGTTAAACTTGATGTTTGTTATATTGTATCAGTTTAACACTGTTGAAGGCTAACGATAATTTATTTTGCATTATCTTAGTCATAATATTTCTTACTGGGCTAGTTGAGCTCACCCTTTTGCTTTCATGGTTCTCTTCAGGAAATGAGAACGTAGCAGGAACTAGTTGGGGGAAATAGAGTGATGGTCCTAGATGGTGAATTAGTAGTCCTCACTATTCTGTGAAATAGTGTGATAATAAATGTAATGAGGACCCCATTGAGTTTGTATATTGTCTAGATGACAATATTTGTATTAAAACTCACAGCATATGTTTAGTCGTATTTTACACGACTGTTGTATAATTAAGTTGTATTTGAATTTTGTACCATGTATTTGGCAACTCAAGATGGGTGATGTATACCTATTTTGGGGGCGCCACATATAGACTTCGCAAGAATTTATAATTAACTAACCCGTGCTAAATTCGTTCGGGTTACTCGCTTTTTGAGAATTCATAAAAAATGCTCTTCCTAAAACCACCGATTTTGTTTTGTCCATATCCGCCTTTGGTGCCACCGTCCCAGCTGGACTTGATTTCGCTACAGGACAAAATCGAGCTATGTGACCGTCTTTTCCACAACTAAAACATACCTTGGAAGGATGTGAACAGTTTGGACTTATGTATCCCTCATCTTCGCATCTGTAGCATCTAACTGGTGGTCGTTCTCCTCCCCTAGAATTTGTTGCTAGTGTTGGTGCTGCTGCCGATGTAAGACCACGAATTTTATGAAATAAAAGTATTCAATTTTTCTTATAATTACTATTCAGTAAATGGTTAAATTGATAAAAGGTTAAAGTTAAGGGTGATATATGTAAATATTTTAAATAAGCAAGTGACTATAAAATATTTATTATTGTCGGAGAATATTCGTTTGGTCGTGGAATATTCTTGTTGTCAGGGAATATTCGTACCACGTCGCAGCCATTTGTGGGCCCCATAACAGAATAACTGTCGGATGAAGAAAATGACAAATTTGAGTTTTTATAAATAACAGCGTAATGGTTACCATTAACATTGTTGGAATACCCGGTGGGTAAAGTCAATTAATACGCGTGTTGCATAAAGAAAGCATTACCAGACGCATGCGATGATTTTGAATTTTTGATTCTTACGTAAGAAGGCACTACTCAATTATTGTTACAGTAATTACTGTTCAATATTTTATTTTATTGATTCAATAATTGCTACGTTGATATTTATATTATTGTTGTTTCAATAATTAGCACTGCACAATATCTCCGTTATCAGATCAATAATTCATATTATTTGAATAATATTGTTAGATAGCATTATTGGCAATGTCTAAGGAAGTTCTGTCTAGGAAAGGGGTTTGGTCACCTAATTACGCGCCAATAAGGAGAAATCCTTATCGGAAAGCCCCCTCTTTCCTGGGAACGACCTGGTTCTCATAATTGTGATTCTATAATATTATTTGTGAATAATTAATTATTGATTTATATGATAAGAAAATATTTATTTTATGTGCATATAAATGATGGATAGGGAAATATTTATTTTGTGTGGATATAAATGAAGGAATTAATGCTGAGGTGTTTTATCAGTATTTTATCAGAATGGAGGAATTCTTAGAAAAATGTCAATTGTTGAAAAATGATATTTTATCTTACATTATAAATGTATAATGTGGTTATATAATAATATAATAATGGTGATATTTTCACACTAAACTCGCGATGCATGAATCAAATGAGAGAAATCTAGAAATCAAAAGAAGAACAAAATATGGAGATTTTCAGAAAAATTAGTTTATTACTTGATTTTGTAAAATTCATAACTCTTTGTGTATAATGAGTTAGGAGATGAGACATATATAAAAAGAAAGCCCTGGAAGTAAGCTAGCCGTAGAAATTGGAATCACCCAAAAATTCTTGGTAGATTTTTCGTGGGGACTGTTTGAGTGAAACTAGTATGAGGGACTTACAGTCCGAAAATCAAATCAGTGTTCTTAAAGCTCTATTGTGTGAGTTATATATGTGTGTATATACATGTATATGTATTTCACGACAAGAATTTTCTTATGTTCTGTAAAATCAATTATTGAATTATGGCATATGTAGTTGATAATTGTGGTTATACATGTTTATGATGCTAGGGTTATGTGTAAAACAAGAAATTCATGTTAATTTCATTTGACAGTAGAAGAAAATTTTGATAGTATATGTGTTCTTCATATGGCTTGAGTAATTTTCAATTATAGTGGCCAATTCGTATGTGAAACTGTAAATTGACGCTTGTACATGGTAGTTCATTAACAAATGAGCATAATGTAATTTGAATGAGATGATTTGGCCATGTTTTGAAATCACAATGATGATTTTAGGAGGAATGTCAAGAAAATTGAGTTCTTCATGAAAACATGAAATTTGAGAAATTAAAATAGTTTTAGTGATAGTTAAATTGTGCTAAGTGGTTGAATATGTTAGCAATCATGTCTATGATAGTTTTATATTTATTTTACATGTTATTATCACTGTTTGGTGGGTGAAATTCGTGTTAGTTGGCTTAAGAAAAGTGTCGAAGCTACGCTCGCAAAACCCGAGTTCTCGTTGTATAAATCGCTGCCATGCCCTCCCTAAGATACAAAACTCGTGCGGCCACGCGAGTGCCCATTTCCAGACACTGAAGTCTGCAAATTCTGCAGACTTTGGTCGTTCTTTGTGGCTTAGCTAAAGGTTATGGTAATGTGTCCAACATGTAACAACAAGGCTAATACAGAGTTGTGTTATATGTATTATGAATTCAAAGTTGCAAAAATGATTAGTAAATCAAAAACGCGTTATGTGATAACCTAGTTTATATAATGAACGTTAGTTAAGTGTTGTGATGATTAACACTTGGGAATTCTGAAATGTAAATGGTAGCTTAAGACTTGTGTTAAAATAATAAGTTTAGCTAGTATTGCGTTTTATATTGAAAAGTGAATATTAGTATGTCTAATAGATGTTGTGGTTTTAATACTGTGTATAGGTGAACGTGGGTTGTAATATTTTAGCTTACGCTCGAGGCAAGTTTTCTAACTCTACACTTTCGTTGAGCTAGTTCACTTATTACATTGTGCAAGTTTTCTAACTCTACACTTTCGTTGAGTTAGTTCTATTATTTTGTATAACTTCATGCTTTTGATTGAGCAAGCTTCTTATCTTAACTGTTATTGAATAAATCAATTGTTCCTAAAATTCATTCGAGCAAACTCTATCTCTAATGTTATTGGAAATTCTTATTGATTGATTCATTCTAACTTGTTTACAGTTAGGCAAGTTTCTCAAGTTCTATTATTGTATAATGAACGTAGTTTTGAACTCTCGTCTCTATTATTGAACTGTTTTAATTCTTTGCACGAGTTAATACATTGTTGGGCAAGTTTTTAGTTTCCAGCTTGCTATCAGTTAAATGTACGCTCAGGAATTTCATTTCTAATGTTATAAGACTCAAACCTTAGCTTATTTTACTGTTCAAGCAAAGGTTAACCATTTTATTCATTTATTGAATGCTTATGCTCTATAGTTATTTCAAGCATGAGTTTGATATGTAGAATCAGTTCATTTATGATTCTCAAATGTTCTAAGTTATGTTTTTATTAAACAACTGTTGCGTTATCAAGCGTTGTTGATTAAACTAGTTCCCTAGTTGATGATTATTAAACTTCAATTACCCTTGAAAGCTTATCCAAACCAAACTTTCTTTGGTGTGGACTTGTACTCTAAATACTGAGATGAACAACCCTATGTTTAGGGGTTTACGTTTAGTGTTGAAATGGTTGTGCACAATATATTGTACGAAAGGATTGATCTCCCTAAGTACGTGGAGTCCTTATAGTCATATGAATGTTAAAGTTAAAGTTGAAAGATTACTTATAACTGTGGACATGGTTCATGGTCATTTGACCCTCAGTAGTATATTTAAGAATGTTAATAAAACATATCATTCAGTTCTATTGAGCCTATGAATTGGCAAATGTTGTAATGTTAATAGAACATATCATTCAGTTCTATTGAGCCCATTATTTGGCAAATGTTGTAAAGATATTTGTTCTTATTTCAAGTGAGTTTTGTTTGCTCACTCTTGCATATTTATACACTTATTGCAGCTATGGTTGAGAAGGTAGATAAACCTACAACTAGCAAAGGAAATGGAAAAATGTACAAGTGATGAAGACTTGTAATTTTGCTTTATCGTTATGATGATAGACTTTTAATAATGACGTGATGTAATAATTTAATTTCCGCACTTGAATGATTGTATTAAAGGTTAGAGAACCTGGGAGATAATGTTTTATTAATGTAATCTCAGATAAGGTGTTTTATTATTCAATTTATTATGATTGGATAGTTAGATATGAATGTTTTGATTACGTGAACACCAAATCTTGAGGTAATGAAGTACCGGGATTTGGGGGTGTCACAAGTTGGTATCAAAGCTTTAGGTTATGAACTTTAGGTGGGGAAAAGCCTTAGGAAGTAACCTTTGAAAAGATAGTGGTGATTAACTCTTATCGAGTTTTAAGGAAGGAGTAATAAAACACTTATGTGCTTATGTGTTTATAACCTATGTGCTCGTGAGTGTCGAGTAGGAATGATTAATGCTTAAAACTTAAAATTTTGTTGTCAGGATGACTAATGTCGGAGAATCCATTCAGGCTAGGGAGGATAGACCTCAGATGCATATAGAGGAGGAGCCTCACGACATTCAGGTTATTTGGGAACAACTACTGCCACGGGAGTCAACCCCGTTGGCCACAGTGGTTGAAGATGAGGATGAAGATGTAGAGACGGATGAGGAGGATCCCGTTGAGTTGTCATAGGAGGATGAGGATGACGAGGACGAGGAGGATGAGACTCCACTAACCTTGGTAGCTGCTCGTATGTATGATGAAATCTACGACCGTAACGTAGAACTTCAAGATACAGTCGAGGAATTGCAAGAGATAGTAGCTGAACAACAAACTACAATGACACAGAAAGATGATGAGATCCAAGATCGTGAGGAACGACTGACTAATGTCGAGGAGAAGCTAGAACAGACTGAAGGAGAGAAAGAACAACTAATTGAGGAAGTAGCAGAACTGAAAAATAAGCTGAAGGAAGAAGCTACTAAGAGGGCAAGAGTCGAAGATGCATACGAAGAAGTGTTTCAACGAGCCGGGATAGCAGTAAAAGACGCACAGGCAAAGAGAATAAATAATGGAAGAGATGAATAGAGTATTCAACACCGTGGTTAATCGAGCTCAAGATCGGGTTATAGGGTATCCGATTCAGTTTGAGACGCTGCCATCGTATGTATTAGATCGCAGAACAATGTTCCGGATTATGGAAGAAGGGCGTAGTAAGGCTAAGCAGTATCTTAGTAGAACATCGTAGTTGTTATACGAGTTATAAATATTAAATAAATTGTAAATCCCGACTGTTATGTAACCTATGGGATATGATGATGATGTTGTCCTGAAACTTTTGTAGTTCAGGAAAGTAATGTAAATAGCAGTGATGCTATTGTTTTATATTTTCAAAGAGGTTATGAATAAATAAAAGTTGTTATTTTATTCAAAGTGTTATGTGATTATGTGGCTATTTCTTTTGTGGAGGCAAGTTAAGTAGAAATTACTTAAAAGAGTTGAATAATTATCTAATGGGTGTATTTTTAACAGAAAATGCCTCCCAGACGTCAACCACCACGACAGAAAACTACCGAAGGAACCAACAATAACGATAATGTTGATGCTAACCCCGTTCAACAATTAGTAACGTTACTGACAGGAGCGTTGCAGAATCAACCACAGAACCAAGGAACAATGTTTAAGGAGTTCAAGGCGATTGGACCACCTGATTTTTGTGGGACCGTGAATCCAGTCAAGGCACAAACTTGGATTATGGAGATAGAGAAGGTGTTTGATGTTGCTAGGGTAGGGGATGACCAGAAGACTGCTTTCGCAACATTCATGTTGAAAGCAGAGGCTAGTTATTGGTGGCAGGCCAATAAAACTCGAGAAGGACCAGGGATGATGACCTGGGATATGTTTAAGGAGATATTCTTTGAGACCTATTTTCCCGAGAGTTCGAAGGGTCACCGGAAGTTCAATTTACGAACCAAGCGAGAACGATAACTGATCCGAAAAGTATGCCGTAAAATTCAACGAGTTGGTGAGGTTTGCGCCTTATCAAGTCAGCATGGACGAATGCAAGGCAAAGTGGTTTGAACAGGGACTGCAGCCCTGGTTGTACAGTAGGGTTTCCCTATTTCAATCGAAGACTTTCACAGCAGTGATAGAGAAAGAAATACTCGTTGAAGGTGGAGGCGAGGCAGTGACAAAGTTCAATCAGGAACAGAAAAAGAAGAAGAATGAGGTGGAGATTAAGAATGGAGGTAGTAGTGGTGGAAACAACAACAACAACAACAACAACAACTTGAAGAGGAAGTGGAATGGAAACATGGGTGCTGGAAACCAGCAGGGTAACCAGCAAAACAAGAAGTTTGAAGCATGTGCTACATGCAGTAAGTTTCACAAGGGTGCGTGCTTAATGGGGAAACGAGTATGCTTTAATTGTGGCCAGGAAGGTCACATCGCCCCAAATTGCACTCAACCTAAGAAGAATGTGTGCTTCACGTGCGGATCCAAGGATCACTTTGCTCGTGAATGCCCTAAGAAGAAGGATGGAATGACATCCATAAGCAATGGAGGTAATAGTGGAGGTACATCATCAAACAAACCCACAGCTAGAACCTTCAACATGACTGTGCAAGATGTTGTGCAATAAAAAGATGTCGTGTTAGGTATTATCCCAATCAATGATATTGATGCTTATGTATTATTTGATTCGGGTGCTACTTGCTCGTTTATCTCTGATGAATTTGCTAAGAGGTTAGAATTGCCTAGAGAAGAACTGAATTTCACTTTGAACATAGAAATTGCGAATAAGGAGGTAATCCCTGTTAGATTCGTACACAAGAACTGTAGGGGTGAACATTAAGGAGAATATCTTGATGATAGATTTGATTCCGATTAGACTTGGAGATTTTGATGTTATTTTAGGAATTGATTGGTACATTCAAATATGGAGTCAGAATTGATTGCCAAAAGAAGTGTGTAATCCTTATGACCCGTCGCCAAAGGTAGTATTTTATGGTAGCAAATCGCCTAGACATATGAAATGTCCGCGATTATGCAAAGCAAGAAATTGTTGAGTCAAGACTGTGGGGCTATTTAGCTTACATAGTCGATACTCGAAAAAAGAGAATGTGAAACTGGAAGAGATACCAGTGGTGAGGGAATTTGAGGATGTGTTTCCAGAGGATTTGCCAGAACTTCCACCTGACAGAGAAATTGAGTTCGTAATCGACTTAGTTCCATGAACAACACCGATATCGAAGGCTCCGTACATGATGGCTCCAGTAGAAATGAAGGAACTGATGGTACAGTTGTAGGAATTGTTAGACAAGAAATATATTCAACCAAGCGTATCACCGTGGGGAGCGCTAGTGTTATTCATGAACAAGAAGGATGGGTCAATGCGTCTTTGCATTGATTATAGAGAATTAAACAAAGTCACTATTAAAAACAAATATCCATTGCCAAGAATAGATGACTTGTTTGATCAGTTGAAAGGTGTTAAATACTTCTCGAAAATAGATTTGAGAAGTGGGTATCACCAGTTGAAAGTGAGGAAGGAGGATATACCACGAACGGCATTCAAAACTCGGTAGGGACATTACGAGTTTCTGGTGATGTCTTTTGGTTTAACCAATGCACCTGCTGCATTCATGGATTTGATGAATAGGGTGTTTAAACCATTCTTAGACAAGTTTGTAGTGGTATTCATCGACGACATTCTGGTGTATTCCAAAACTCAAGAAGAACACGTGGAACACTTACGTTTGACATTGGAAACACTAAGAAAGGAAAAGTTGTACGCGAAATTCTCTAAGTGCGAATTTTGGCTAGACCGTGTGCAATTTCTTGGGCACGTGATTGACAAAGATGAAATTTCTGTGGATCCATCAAAAGTAGAAGCTATAATCAATTGGGAACAACCAAGAACACCGTCGGAAGTGAGGAGTTTCTTGGGACTGGCCAGTTATTACAGACGATTTATTCAAGATTTTTCTAAGATAGCCACTCCATTAACAAATTTGACCAGGAAAACTGTGAAATTTGTTTGGACGGAGAAATATGAAGAAAGTTTTCAGGATTTGAAGAAGAAATTAAGCATGGCACCTGTGTTGTCATTACCAGATAGTATAGGTAACTTTGTGGTGTATAGTGATGCCTCACTTAAGGGATTGGGTTGTGTTCTTATGCAGAATGACAAAGTTATTGCGTATGCATCAAGACAACCGAAGGATTATAAGAAAGGTTATCTGACTCATGATTTGGAATTGGCTGCAGTAGTATTTGCTCTCAAGATATGGAGACATTATCTCTATGGAGAGAAATATGAAATCTACATGCACTACAAAAAGTCTGAAGTATATTTTCACACAGAAGGACCTGAATATGCGACAAAGAAGATGGATAGAATTGATAAAGGATTACGATTGTGAGATCTTTTATCACCCGGGCAAAGCGAATGTGGTTACAGATGCTTTGAGTAGGAAAGGTCAGGAGAAGTTGATGCTGATAACTACTCAGGAGGAGCTTATTTCAGCAATGATAAAGCTAGAGTTGGAAATCAAATTTCCAAAGGAGTACGATGAACGACTATTTCAAATAGATGTCAGTCCAAATTTGGTGGACAAAGTGAAGAGTCAATACGCGCAAAACACGCAAGTGTACGTGGTCAACAAGTATTATAGTAGTGAATTAATAAATAAGTAATTCACAATTATCAAGAATTTTAACTTCACAATTATCAATTTTCTATTAATCCTAATTCTATTAAACTATTCAATTCAATGGTTTTAAAACTATAAAAACTAAATTAATAAATAAGTAAACTATCACAAAAACAACCGCTAATATCAAAATCCGGAATTTCAAACAGTTAATGGAGAATTAGACTTATGATTTCACCCTGAGCTTTACTCTGATTTTCAAACCTTTATTCGAACTCAATTCAATATCCCAGTTTATTAATCAAGAACACGAAAGTAATACTAGCCACCTCTCGATGCACTAATACCATATTAACGTCAATCCACAATTAAGATAAAAATCCGTTAAATACCTAAATCAACCAACTCACTATTTCTCTATGTGAACTGCAATTAAAGATGGTTTAAGCTTAATTTCTCTATTCGATTACATATGATGTTAAGCATATCTCTACCTTAACAATAATCAAAAATCTACTATTGACAAAATTCATGACACATGCTATATTAACTAGGTCAAGAATTGAATCTCCTCTCTCGATTCAATTCAAATCCACAAGGAATTGTTGATCAGGAAATTCATAAGTTCACGCTCAAATTAACATAGATAAACTGAGAATATATTATTGAATTGGAAATCAAAGTTATATAATCATCTTTTCGTCCAAAGATCCATCACAAGTCTAATAAGCGAATTAGTTCACAAAGAATGAATTAAAACTTGAATAATATACTGAAAACATCCTTTTGAATACAAATAAAGAACTAAATAGAAGAAGAATAATGAAAACCCCTTCACGTAGCCTCGATTTGCAACCGTCTCGATAATCTCTAAAAATTACTCCTCCAAAGCTTGCACTTGAATCCTGGAATTTTTCTTGTAATCTGCTCCTTGTCTTGTGTGATTAGTTGTTTTTTTAACGTAATATTCAGCTCCCCTCTTTGTTCTAGCCGAAATCTGCTATTATAGAGTCCAGACGCCTAACAAAAAACCAACAATCCAAGTCGCAGCAGAAGTTCAAAATGACGAGTCACTTGTCGATTCGGGACCCCACCTGGGGGTATAAGTTAAAAGCAGCATTCCGTGAATTCTAGGCTCTTCTTAAAGGATTTTTTTCGCTTTCATGAGTTTTTTCACTTTTGCTCCAAAACTCTGCCATTCTTCACCACTTGCATCCATGACCACCCTACATATAAAATAACACGAAACGAGTGAAAACGAACACAAAACATGAAGATAACTATGAATTTAAACTTGAAATGAATATCGATTCGTATATATAAAATCCACTTATCAAAATCCCCCAAACATAAACCGTGCTAGTCCTCGAGCGCAAAACAAACTACATGCTATGCAATGGAATGAAATGCAAATCTAAATGCCTAAGAGTCCAACAATATTGCAAAAACTACTTATCTCGTCGGCCTCAGAGAAAACAAGCAACCTTACAATATGAATCACCAAAACTAATCAACAATTTCGTATTAATTCTCAAATCTTGAACACTTATCACTGGTATAACGTGCGTATTAATTCAATACATAAGCAACTTCTTAGAAGGAATCATACAGTGCAAGATTAAAAATTTTAAAGATAGGCACAACTCAATTAATAGTAAACAAAACAAAATTCAAGGGTACATTCAGGATACTTATGCTTTCTTCTTTTTCTTTTTTTTTTTTAACACGGGGGCTTTTTGCTCTTTTCCCGTCATTATTCCCCTTTTTTTTCAAAGCTTATATACCCCACATATACTCCCCCAAACTTAGGTTCTTGCCTAATTTAAGCCTTTACTACCTATCATTGTCGTTTTCTGGTTCACCCTAGCATTATCCTTTAGAAACTATTTATGTATCAATTTGAACTGATCGGTCAACAAAGATATTATTAGTGCTAACCTTTTCATAATAATTTCAAACAAGTCCAAGAATCGATTCATAACAGAAATTTCCTCATAGTTCTAATAATCAAAACTGTAGTGGTTAACTTGTTCACAATCTCATCATTGGCCCATAGATAACATGAAAATGCAACCCCGCTGGACATATGCAAACACAATATTTAACTAATTTTTTTTTGTAATTGACAAAAATGCAAAATCCTAGATTACTATTCATATGCCTAATCTACTATGAAAAACTAAAATAACAAAATGCATGCGACTAAACAAATAAATAATAAATCCCCCAAACTTAAATAACACAATGTCCTCATTGGATAAAAATAACATAAAGTGCGTGAGGACTTCCCTAGAATCGTCTAAGTCTGGGGAGGTGGTTGGTGCTTTTATTCATCGGAATCACTTGGATGAAAGCGAGGTAATGGTCCGGTTTGTTGATATGGAAAGTGTGCCACCGGGTTGAAGCTTTGGAGTGTTGTATTGAGTGAGGCGAAAGATGCGTTCATAGCATCAAACATGTGAACTTGTCGCATCGCCAATCGCTGCATTTCCCGGCGTGCTACTCTATTGTGCACATTCATCTAATTTTGGAACTCAAGGAACTGAGGACTGGATATTGCCTTGGTCTGCAGAACCTGCTTGGTTCCTTGATCTCCCATTGGTTCATCCTCATCCCCCGAAGTATCTTCTGCATCGACTTCGTCTTCCGACGCCGATGGAAAAATAAAACCCAGACCTCGTGGATGTGACTCGCCTCCTGTCCATACAGAATACGACGCTATCATTCTCGAGTCAAGCAAAACGAGTGGCATTTGAGTAGGCTCATCATCAGACCATCTCACCCCTGCATTGTGGCACAACTGACAGATGAGCGATGGGTGTAGCAAGCCTTCCGAAAAATTTCCACGTAAGCACCGACGGATGGAAAAAGCGATAATTGCCCCGACGTCGATGATGAAATCTTGCACAATTAAATTACTTGATAATGCCTTCTCTTTGGTGACGTCCAAAGTGTGTTGGGACTGAAGCGGTTTAACACATAAGAAGGCCTATCATATTTTTCCATACCACGGCTAAGGTCCTTGCTATGGAACACTGTACCTCCCTTTCGACCTTTGATCCAAGAAGTTCCCGGCTTTGTCATGTTCGTGATAACTTCCTCTTAGTCCGGGTCAAAATCTCTCAATTGTGCATACTGACACTGTCGTGGCACCCGCAACTGATAATAAGCATTAATGGCATCATCACTGAACGGGACCATGAGACCCCACACAAACGCATTGAATGGTGCTTTGTCTTCTGCGTTTGCATAAAATTCTTTGACGATGTTGACAACGGCGGGTACCGGATGTTCTGTGAGTTTGAGCCACCCCTTTTGATATATTTGAGACATCATCTCCCCATCATTTCCCTCGGGGGCCAAACCACATTCCAACGTAAGGGCTTTGGTAATCATGTAGTCATACCGGTCGGCGGCGGCGGCACTCACAAATTTTCGTCGATCATATGCTCGTGGCGATGGAGCGGGTCTTGAACTCTCTCCTCTTTGGCGTTTGGAAGTCGGTTGTGAAGCCATTCCTTTCCGGATGTTAAAACTTGCTAGCACACACTTCCTTCCCCTTACACTTGGTTCAGTCAATTTATCAAACACTTTGTGTGCACAGCCCGTTCTTCCCCCAAACTTAGGTTGTTTCTATGGAATGTCAGTGGAGAGAAGATGAAAACTCAAAGGGAATGCAACTTACTTTCAATTGTGCTATATGTTCCCCAATTTCTTGAAGAATTTAAAATTTGTGATGATGAATATTGGAGGTATGTGGTCGGGTTAATATAGAGGGGGATGTAAGGGAGAGGAAGTGGTGTACTTGATGGTGTGAGGTAATGGAATTCGTGGAACGTGGGTGCAATGGATTTAGGTAGTGGGTAGGAGGAAGTTGGTATCGTGGGTAGTGTTTAGGAGAAAGAAAACTGAAATGGCAATAGGCGTGTGTGTGGGGAAACAAGGAAGGGGCGTGCGTAGCAGCTGACTTGTCTACTCAGAATTAAGGACCCCCTCCCCGGCGGGGGGTGTAAGGCTAAAATAGCCCACCCCGGCGGGCATGCCTACTGACTTCAGATTTTTGGCCCAAAATTTGGTGATGTAAAATTCTCCGATTTTCCTCCCTTTCTTGCCCGTTATTGCTTTTACGCACTTTTGACCCCTCCTGCAACCATAAACATGCACGATGTTAGATTATTGATGACTTGGAGTTTGATTGAGAGTTTCAGCAAAACTTTTACTTGATAAGACCTAACTAATGCTTAATAAAAACTACATCCTAACAATTAAACATGAACTACGAAAAATAATGAAATGTTGGGTTGCCTCCCAATTAGTGCTTGATTTTAAGTCGTTCAGCCTAACTACTCCCTATTTTACTTTGTGTCAGCGAGGGTAACATCGTCGGCGTCCCAGTTCGACTCGCCACCCCAGTAATGCTTTATTCGTTGACCGTTGACTTTGAACGTCTCTAATGGATTACGACTATAGAGTTCAACGGCGCCATGAGGAAATACTCTCTTTATAGTGAATGGTCCTGACCATCTCTACTTAAGTTTTCCTGGGAACAACGGCGCCAAAAACTTGTTGGGTAAAATCAATACGCACAAAACACGCAAGTGTACGTGGTCAACAAGTAATATAGTAGTGAATAAAGTATCGTTCCCACGAGGACAAATTATCAAGAATTTTAACTTCACAATTATCAATTTTCTATTAATCTTAATTCTATTAAACTATTCAATTCAATGGTTTTAAAACTATAAAAACTAAATTAATAAATAAGTAAACTATCACAAAAACAACCGCTAATATCAAAATCCGAAATTTCAAACACTTAATGGAGAATTAGACTTATGATTTCACCCTGAGTTTCACTCTGATTTTTAAACCTTTATTCAAACTCAATTGAATATCCCATTTTATTAATCAAGAACACGAAAGTAATACTAGCCACCTCTCGATGCACTAATATCGTATTAACGTCAATCCACAATTAAGATAGAAATCCGTTAAACACCTAAATCAACTAACTCACTATATCTCTATGTGAACTGCAATTAAAGAAGATTTAAGCTTAAGTTCTCTATTCAATTACATATGATGTTAAGCATATCTCTACCTTAACAATAATCAAAAATCTGCTATTGACAAAATTCATGACACATGCTATATTAACTAGGTCTAGAATTGAATCTCCTCTCTTGATTCCATTCAAATCCACAAGGAATTGTTGATCAAGCAATTCATAAGTTCACGCTCAAATTAACATAGATAAACTGAGAATATATTATTGAATTGGAAATCAAAGTTATATAATCATCGTTTCGCCCAAAGATCCATCACAAGTTTAATAAGTGAATTATAAAGAAAGAATTAAAACTTGAATAATATACTGAAAACATCCTTTTGAATACAAATAAAGAACTAAATAGAAGAAGAATAATGAAAACCCCTTCACGTAGCCTCGATTTGCAACCATCACGATAATCTCTGAAAATTACTCCTCCGAAGCTCGCACTTGAATCCTGGAATTTTTCTTGTAATCTGCTACTTGTCTTGTGTGATTAGTTGTTTTTTAACATAATATTCAGCTCCCCTCTTTGTTCTAGCCGAAATCTGCTATTATAGAGTCCAGGCGCCTAACAAAAAACCAACAATCCAAGTCGCAGCAGAGTTCGAACAGCAGAAGGTCACTTGCCAGATTCGGGACCCCACTTCCCTTTGGGGGTATAAGTTTAAAAGGCCATACAAATGAGCCAGGCTACATTGCTAAAGGATTTTTTTGCTTTCATGAGTTTTTCCACTTTTGCTCCAAAACTCCGCCATTCTTCAGCACTTGCATCCATGACCACCCTACACATAAAATAACACGAAACGAGTGAAAACAAACATAAAATACGAAGATAACTATGAATTTAAACTTGAAATGAATATCGATTCGTGTATATAAAATCCACTTATCAGTGCTAAACTACAAGATAAAGAATGTGAAACGATCAAAGAGAAAGTGGTTGACGGTAGTGATGTAAAATACAAGATCGATACCGAAGGACTACTACGGTTTGAGGAAAGAATTTGGGTTCCAACAGTACCAGAGCTTAAAGACGAAATCTTGACCGAAGCACACAACACAAGATATTCGATTCATCCAGGAAGTACAAAGATGTATCAAGATTTGCGGCGAAATTTTTGGTGGCCGGATATGAAAAGAGACGTTGAATCGCGAAGTACAAAAATGCTTGGCGTGTCGGTGAAGGTGAAAGCTGAACATCAACGACCAAGCGGGTTACTTCAACCGTTGGAAATACCGGAATGGAAATGGGAGCATATCACAATGGATTTTGTGGTAGGACTTCCAATAACTAAGAAAGGATACGATGTAATATGGGTAATAGTGGACAGATTGACAAAATCTGCACACTTTTTGCCAATAAAGATTAGATTTAATCTTGATCATTACTAAATAAATCATATTAAAGAGATTGTGTCAAGACATGGAGTTCCAAAGTAGTTAATTATGTGGATAGAGATCCAAGGTTCACATCAAACTTCTGGAAGAGACTAAAAGAATGTATGGGAACACAGTTGCGAATGAGTATAGCAAACCATCCGCAAACCGACGGGCAAAGCGAACGAACAATCCAATCGTTGGAAGATATGCTGAGAGCATGCATCATGGATTTCAAAGGATGTTGGGACGAACATTTACCGTTGGTAGAATTTGCCTACAACAACGGTTACCACGCGAGCATCGAAATGCCACCTTACGAGGCATTGTACGGCAGAAAGTGCAAAACTCCATTGTCTTTGGGATGAAGTCGAATTGACGCATATTTGTTAGGACAGAATCGGTACAACAAATCATTGAGTTGTCAAACTCATCGGGACAAGATTGGTAGCAACCCAAGACAGATCAAAAAGTATCTTGCCGATCAACATAAAGTGTAATCGCTGAATTTGAAGTAGGAAATTTCGTTTTCCTAAAAGTTTCTCCTTGGAAGGGGAAAATTCATTTTAGCAAAGAAAGGAAAGCTCAGCCCAAGATTTATTAGACCTTTTGAGATACTACAAAAAGTGGGGGAAATGGCTTATGAGGTAGCTCTACCTCCAGAGTTGGAAAACATTCATAATGTTTTTCATATTTCGGTGTTACGACCGTATAAACCCGATTACAAGTACGTGATCGAGTACGAACAATTTCAATTCAATAAATATTTGTCTTATAAAGAGACTCCTATCCAGATAGTCGACAGGAAAGAACAAGTGCTCATAAATAAAGTGATACCTTCTGTGAAGGTGATATGGAGAAACCATAATGTCGAAGAGGCAACGTGGGAACTCAAAGCTGAAATGATGAAAAATTACCCTGAGTTATTTGTTTAATCTATGTCTTCGATTCTGGGGACAGAATCTTTGTAAGTAGGGAAGAATGTGACGATTTGATTGTTTGAATTGTGAATCTGAGGACAAAATTCTTTTAAGGAGGGAATGATGTAACATTCCGTAATTTTAAATGTAATATTAAATATTTATTGATTTATATAAATATTTAATGGATGTGATTATCGTTGAATAAATATTTGTTCAATTGATTTGATTTTGTTTAGTTAATTATTTATTAAATAAATAATTGATGAATTAAGGAAATGATTATTATATTGATATTTCAATTTAATGGTTAATTATTTGTATTAAGTTATGTGATTAAAGGATTTATTTAATTAATTATGATTTGAATTAATTAAAATAAATAGGAAAGCTTGATTAAATATAGTGTGACAAATAACTATATTATAAGGAGTTATTAAAATAAATTAAAGTAGTTTAATTTAGTTTTTGCCAAACAAGGCTTGATATATAAATTCTTTAAAATTTAAAGGGTTTTTGCCAAACAAGCCTTATGGCTTTTGGCATTTCTAGATTTTTAAATTAAATAAAATAATAAATATAATATATTTATAATGTATATAAGATTTTGATAACTGATGATGGCTATTAAGGCCATATCAGTTCTGTGTTTTGATATTACGCATATTGGCTTAGTTTGAGTTTAGAGAGAGTGATAGAGAGCTTGAGAGATTTGAGAGGAAACTTGTGAATCTTCACAACAATTCCAGTGATCGTAGCAAGAATTACACGCTAATTGAAGGTATGTTCACAACCTTAGAGTTATATATGTGTGTATATACATGTATTTGTATTTCACGGCAAGAATTTTCTTATGTTCTGTAAAATCAATTGTTGAATTATGGCATATGTAGTTGATAATTGTGGTTATACATGTTTATGATGCTAGGGTTATGTGTAAAACAAGAAATTCATGCTAATTTCATTTGACAGTAGTAGAAAATTTTGACAGTATATGTGTTCTTCATATGGCTTTAGTAATTTTCAATTATAGTGTTCAATTCGTATGTGAAACTGTAAATTGACGCTTGTACATGGTAATTCATTAACAAATGAGTATAATGTAATTTGAATGAGATGATTTGGCCATGTTTTGAAATCACAGTGATGATTTTAGGATGAATGTCAAGAAAATTGAGTTTTTCATGAAAACATGAAATTTGAAAAATTAAAATAGTTTTAGTGATTGTTAAATTGTGCTAAGTGGTTGAATATGTTAGCAATCATATCTATGATAGTTGTATATTTATTTTACGTGTTATTATGACTGTTTGGTGGGTGAAATTCGTGTTAGTGGGCTTAAGAAAAGTGTCAAGTTAATCGCTTACGCAAAAATGTAGTTACATAAGGTCGTCATGGATGCGGATCTTGCTTGTAAGCCGTCTTGGTATGACGACCTCCCGAAGACAAAACTCGCACGGCACCGCCATGAGTGCCCATTTCAGATTACTAACGTCTGCTAATTCTGCAGACTTTGGTGTTTCTTTGTGGCTTAGATAAATGTTATGGTAATGTGTCCAACATGTAACAACAAGGCTAATGCGGAGTTGTGTTATATGTATTATGAATTCAAAGTTGCAAAAATGATTAGTAAATCAAAAATGCGTTATGTGATAACCTAGTTTATACAATGAACGTTAGTTAAGTGTTGTGAGGATTAACACTTGGGAATTCTGAAATGTCAATGGTAGCTAAAGACTTGTGCTAAAATAACAAGTTTAGTTAGTAATGCGTTTTATATTGAAAAGTGAATATTAGTATGTCTAATAGATGTTGTGGTTTTAATACTGTGTATAGGTGAATGTGAGTTATAATATTTTAGCTTACGCTCGAGGCAAGTTTTCTAACTCTACACTTTCGTTGAGCTAGTTCATTTATTACATTGTGCAAGTTTTCTAACTCTACACTTTCGTTGAGTTAGTGCTATTATTTTGTATAACTTCATGCTTTTGATTGAGCAAGTTTCTTATCTTAACTATTATTAAATAAATCAATTGTTCCTAAAATTCATCCGAGCAAACTCTATCTCTAATGTTATTGGAAATTCTTATTGATTGATTCATTCTAACTTATTTACAGTTAGGCAAGTTTCTCAAGTTCTATTATTGTATAATGAACGTAGTTATTAACTCTCATCTCTATTATTGAACTATTTTAATTCTTTGAATGAGTTAATACATTGTTTGGCAAATTTTTAGTTTCCAGCTTGCTATCAGTTAAATGTACGTTCAGGAATTTCATTTCTAATGTTATAAGACTCAAACCTTAGCTTATTTTACTGTTCAAGCAAAGGTTAACCATTTTATTCATTTATTGAATGCTTATGCTCTATAGTTATTTCAAGCATGAGTTTGATATGTAGAATCAGTTCATTTATGATTCTCAAATGTTCTAAGTTATGTTGTTATTAAACAACTATTGCGTTATCAAGCGTTGTTGATTCAACTAGTTCCCTAGTTGATGATTATTAAACTTTAATTACCCTTGAAAGCTTATCCAAACCAAACTCTCTTTGGTGCGAACTTGTACTCTAAATACTGAGATGAACAACCCTATGTTTAGGGGTTTACGCTTAGCGTTGAAATGGTTGTGCACAATACATTGTACGAAGGATTGATTCCCCTAAGTACGTGGAGTCCTTATAGTCATATGAATGTTAAAGTTAAAGTTGAAAGATTACTTATAGCTGTGGACATGGTTCATGGTCATTTGACCCTCAGTAGTATATTTAAGAATGTTAATAGAACATATCATTCAGTTCTATTGAGCCTATGAATTGGCAAATGTTATAATGTTAATAGAACATATCATTCAGTTCTATTGAGCCTATGAATTGGCAAATGTTGTAATGTTAATAGAACATATCATTCAGTTCAATTGAGCCTATTATTTGGCAAATGTTGTAAAGATATTTATTCTTATTTCAAGTGAGCTTTGTTTGCTCACTCTTGCATATTTATACACTTATTGCAGCTATGGTTGAGAAGGTAGATAAACCTACAACTAGCAAAGGAAAGAGAAAATGTACAAGTGATGAAGACTTGTAATTTTGCTTTATCGTTATGATGATAGACTTTTAATAATGACGTGATGTAATAATTTAATTTCCGCACTTGAATGATTGTATTAAAGGTTAGAGAACCTGGGAGATAATGTTTTATTAATGTAATCCTGTATGGGCAGGTTTTATTA
Source organism: Panax ginseng (assembly GCA_020205605.1). Lineage (NCBI taxonomy): Eukaryota > Viridiplantae > Streptophyta > Magnoliopsida > Apiales > Araliaceae > Panax > Panax ginseng. The sequence goes on from CM035148.1 coordinate 97,910,847, forward strand.
TTCAATTTATTATGATTGGGTAGTTAGATATGAATATTTTGATTACGTGAACACCAAATCTTGAGGTAATGAAGTACCGGGATTTGGGGGTGTTACATTCACGGGGTACTATTCACGACAAACTTGGTTTCTTTTTCTGACCAAATTATCGTTGATTTATGAATCTTACTCTTGAAATTAAATGCAGTTGTTGATCATATTGTTTTTATTATCATATATAACATTTTTATAATCCTAGTGATGAAATTTCTCTTTGACTTGAGTGTAAATATGGGTAGAATATTGGTATGATCGTGACTATGAGTTCTCTTTGGCCAGTAGTGCAAAGTTTAATTGTTGACTGATATGATCATGAGCATTGAATTTATAATTGAATATCTTTAGCTTAAGTGCAAAGGTGAATTGATCAACATGGTTATAATTATAGTTTATATAAATTCTGAAATAATTATATATTTCTTTGAGATATTAATTGTGACAATCCCAAAATAGGTCCATTCCATCCAACCCATTCTGAGTCGCCAAATACATGGTACAGAAAACAACTACAACTTTATTACAACAATTGTCGTGCAAAATACAACAACACATATGCTGTGAGTTTGGATACAAATATATACCAACTGTGACTCTCATCCCAACCTTGGATAGCACGTCACAATGACACCTTACATAAAGGTATAGTCAAAAACTGTTTTAGAAATTAGAATCTTTGGGAAGTGCTCAAGGAAACCTTCGTACATGGGAGGCCATGCGTCTAAGTTATGATAGATATCATATGGCCACAGAATTATCCTTGGTTGACCCAATAGACCCCAAAGAAAAACGAGAAGATTACTATTATATTCTTCCCAATGGTGAGTCTTCTCTTGACATATCATTATCTCCACTGTCTCTAATTGAGAATTATACTTCAAACAAACACTAAGATTATATAGGTAGTGTTCATAAATATACTCAGCAAGTGGATGAGCACAACCTTGTCTTATGATGACACGAGGTTGTATGTCATTAGACATCTTGTATGATAGTGGCAAAACACCCTTCCAACGTTGGGTTCGCCACCCTAGTTGATTCACCAAATATAACTACTAAATGATGACCACCGCTCTATTCCCCCGTTATTTCCCCCCCACGACCCAAATACACTTTTATTACCCAAAGGAATTGTGAAGCAAAAGGGTGAGCACAACTAGCTTCGAGAAAGAATATCATGACTAAAGATAATTAAATTATCAATAGCCTTCATCAATAATAAATCGGAGATTTAGAACATATGGTAGATGATAAAATTTCAACCATAGTTGCAAATGAACGAGCAATCCATTAGAAGAGTCAAATAGACCATAAAGTCTATTATCTTCTATGTGTTAAAATCCACCAACAATGTTTTTATCCTCAGTAACATCAATCAACAGCTCGGTCCGAATCATATGAATAACTTCAATCATAATTGTGATTCTAAATTTTCTTCTTAGCATCCGGATTTAAGATAATTTTCATCCCATGTCTTTACCGAAAACATCAAAGATCATGGTTATACCAAATCACGATTCATGTTCATAATCTTACTAATAAATTCATCTTTTGCACTACGGGCCAAAGATATTCATCAACAGTTCATCTTTTGCACTCTCTTGCCAAAGATATTCAATAACATGTCATCTTTGCACTACGGGCCAAAGATATTCTCAACAATTAATCTTTACTACGGAGCCAAAGATATTCATCCACAATTAATCTTTTGCACTATAGGCCAAAGATATTCCTCAACAGCCATATTTGCATTTTACTGTGCCCAAATATATTAATATCTCAAAAGAAATATATAATCATTTCAAATTTATATAAACAATAATTATAACCATGTTGATCAATTCACCTTTGCACTTAAGCTAAAGATATTCAATTATAAATTCAATGGTCATGATCATACCAGTCAACAATTCAACTTTGCACTACTGGCCAAAGAGAACCCATAGTCATGATCATACCAAAAATCTACTCATCTTTACACTCAAGTCAAAGAGAAATATCATCGTTAGGGTTATAAAAATGTTATATATGATAATAAAAATAATATAATCAACATATAGATTTAATCTCAAGAGTGATATTCATAACTCAACTATAATTTGGTCAGAAAAAGAAACCAATTTTGTCGTGAATAGTACCCGTGAATAGTAACTCATGAATAGTAACTCGTGAATACTCATGAATAGTAACTCATGAATAGTAACTCATGAATAGTAACTCGTGAATAGTAACTCATAAATAGTAAACCCGACTCAAAAAGGTAGAAATTCCACAATAAAATCCATACCAATATTTCGGTATAATGATATTGAAATAACATTTCTTAAACTTATAAACAATTTATTTTAATTGTTTACACTTTACTAAATAATGCATTTAATCATCCTAAAATTCCAAACTCATAAGATTTCATCACCAATAACCAAAACCCTCATCAAAAATCTGCATATACCTCATATAAGATTCTCAAGTCATAAAATCCTATTTTCTAATTTTCTTACTTCACATAACATATTTAATTTATTTACTCATAACTAGTCCATTTTCATGAAAAATTCCAAATTAGTTCCAAAAATATTTCTTTTCTGGGATTTAGCAGAATATAGTCCCATATTGAACATATATTGTTTACTCAGAATTTTTAAAATTCATTTACTATTTTTCATATGGCCAACACCGCCGAATATTTAGACATTTATCATAAATTGTACTTTTATCCAAAAATTCTGAAATTCACAGAGTATACTGATATTATATAGATATACTTCCAATAAAAATTTCATCAATTTTGGAGTTAACCACAAGGAGTTATAAGCGGTTACTTTTAAAATAGTCTTTTCCCGTAAAATTCATAACTCTTAATCTATACATCCAAAAATCGCCATTTTTGGACACAATCAATAAAGCTCATCAAATTATCATTTCAAATTTTTCCATAATTTTTGATGGTCTGAAAAGTTACGAAACATAAAAAACATAACAACCCTTTAAATCCCTTACCTCAAAAGAGCAGTACTTCTGACTTGAATATCGGATATAACGCTTAGCAACAATCAAGATATCTAAATATTCACAAAAATATGCTTGATAATATAGAGAGAAAGAAAACTTGTTTCTGGTGTGATTTTCAATTCTAACATAAGCACATATGTATAGAAAAATGCTAGAACGTCAAAGAAGATTAAAATAATAAAATATATTTATTATTATTCAACATTTCTACGCATGCCTCTTAAAAATTCTCACCCACCAGCCAACTTTGAACCAATTTTTAGCAGCCCACATGTTGTTAACCAAGTGGGTCCCACCCATAAATTAATAAAAATTATTTTATTTTCCGAAACTTTAACAATTTATAGAAAATAGCCCGGTTATCAGAAAAATACAAATTTTATGTCCATTCTGACTGAAATTGAATTCTCTACAACTTTGTAGCTTTGAGTTTTTCCAAATTCCAAACCAAAAATATCTGAAATCCATAAACGGATGATTTTTAATACATCCACACCGACAAAATACTGATAAAACACCTCAACATTAATTCTTTCATTTTTATCCACATAAAAATAAATATATCCATCATTTATATCCACATAAAATAAATATTTCCTTATCATATAAATCAATAATTAATTATTCACAAATAATATTACAGAATCAATTATGACAACCAGGCCGTTCCCAGGAAAGAGAGGGCTTTCCAATAAGAATTTCTCCTTACTGGCGCGCAATTAGGTGACCAAACCTCTCCTTGACAGACCTTTCTAGACATTGCCAATAATGCTATCTAATAATATTATTCAAATAATATAAATTATTGATCCGATAATGGGAAATATCAAAGGATATAATTATTGAAACAACAATAATATAAAATATCAACGCAAAGAATTATTGAATCAATAAAATAAAATATTGAATAATAATTATTGTAACAATTATTGAGTAGTGCCTTCTTCACGTAAGAATCAATAATTCAAAAATACTCGCAATAACGCATATTACATTTTTTTAACCACCGGGTATTCCAACAAAGGTCAATCAGTAATAACTATGTCGTTATTATTTGTAAAACTCAAATTTGTCGTTTTTCTTCATCCGATAATCATCCATTATGGGGCCCATAAATGGTCATACTGGCCGTCATTTAATATTCCCAACGGCAGAAAAGAATATTCCACGACCAAACGAATATTCCCCGACAACAATGAATATTTTATAACCACTTGTGTATTTTGAAAAAATTCATATATCACCCTTAACTTTAACCTTTTATCAATTTAACCATTTACTAAATAGTTATTATAAGAAAAATTGAATACTTTTATTTCATAAAATTCGGGGTTTTACAATCTCCACTCCTTATGAATTTTCGTCCCCGAAATTTACGTACCTGGTATTTCGAAAAGTTGAGAATACCTTGCTTTCATTTCAGATTTTATCTCCCGGGTCATCATGATTTCTCCGTTGCTCATCTCCCGTGATAACTTCATTTGGGTTCCTCATTTGTTGGGAAGTCATGACAACCGCTATCCCTCGAACTACTCCTATTGACTTGTCTCAAGCAAAGATTTGGTGTCATCACTACCATTGGAATATACTTTTCTATAGGGCATATTCCACCCTCAACTGCCTCGTCGTACTCCTGTTTCATGATCTGAATCATCAATCTTTGATCCATATCGAATTCAAGTTGACCGCTATGTACATGGTAATTCAAAACTCAATGTTGGGTTCTCCCAATTACTTTCCAAAAAGAGAAATTCATATTATCTATTTTAGCCTTCTTAGATCGGACATCTCTTTCCATAATATCCACGTGTGTCGTATGGCTTTTGCCCATGCATCATTTATTCTCACTCGCTCAATTTTTTCTTCTTTCACTTTCGATTCCATCTTTATCATCATATACTCTCTGCCAAAGAATGCTTCGCTCAAGCATCACATATCGGGTAACACAAGATTGAATTGTTGCATCCTTTTGTTCCACAACATCACCGTCGTTCTTCAAATTTCGCTTCTTCTAACTCATGAATACGATTTTGCAATTCTACATTTTGATCATATAATACCACTAATAAATTCTCCTCGTGTACATCTTCTTCCTCTTCTTCCTCACTCTCACCATTTACCTACTCTGCGACCATCTCTAAAAAGCAACTATCAATTCTTCACTCACCACATGGATTTCTCTAATTTTCTTCGCTTCACCACATCACATTATCCTGGTTGGTGATTAGAGGTATCCCCACGATCTCATTCACTCCATTGTTAACATTCTCGTGACCCCATTCTCAACACGCTATAAAAACAAGGGTTAATTAAACAAATTAATATATCACATAATATCCCGATATTATGACTGACCAACAAATAAGCTTAGGTAGGACACATTAGAGAAGGATTTACTCATCTCTCCCCTCCTAGTTATATTCCCCGATCTCTGTCAGAGACCATATCCCTAAGCTCTGATACCAAATGTGACAACCCCAAAATAGGTCCATTCCATCCAACCCATTCTGAGTCGCCAAATACATGGTAGAGAAAACAACTACAACTTTATTACAACAATTGTCGTGCAAAATACAACAACACATATTCTGTGAGTTTGGATACAAATATATACCAATTGTGACTCTCATCCCAACCTTGATAAAGACGTCACAATGACACCTTACATAAAGGTATAGTCAAAACTGCTTTTAGAAATTAGAATCTTTGGGAAGTGCTCAAGAAACCTTCGTACATGGGAGGCCATGCGTCTAAGTTATGATAGATATCATATAGCCACGAAATTATCCTCGTTGACCTAATAGACCCCAAAGAAAAACGAGAAGATTACTATTATATTCTTCCCAATGGTGAGTCTTCTCGACATATCATTATCTCCACTGCCTCTAATTGAGAATTATACTTCAAACAAACACTAAGATTATATAGGTAGTGTTCATAAATATACTCAAAGAAGTGGATGAGCACAACCTTGTCTTATGATGACACGAGGTTGTATGTCATTAGACATCTTGTATGATAGTGGCAAAACACCCTTCCAACGTTGGGTTCGCTCACCCTAGTTGATTCACCAAATATAACTACTAAATGATGACCACCGCTTCTATTCCCTTGTTACCCCACTCACCCAACCTACACTCTTATTACTTCGAAAGGAATTGTGAAGCAAAAGGGTGAGCACAACTAGCTCAAGAAAGAATATCATGACTAAAGATAATTAAATTATCAATAGCCTTCATCAATAATAAATCGAGATTTAGAACATATGGTAGATGATAAAAATTTCAACCATAGTTGCGGTTGAACGAGCAATCCATTAGAAGAGTCAAATAGACCATAAAGTCTATTATCTTCTATATGTTAAAAATCCACCAACAATATTTTATCCTCGTAACATCAATCAATGATCCGGTCCACAATCATATGAATAACTTCATAATCATAATTGTGATTCTAAATTTTTCTTCGCATCCGGATTTAAGATAATTTTCATCACATGTCTTTACCTAAAACATCAAAGATCATGGTTATACCAAATCACAGTTCATGTTCATAATCATACTAATAAATTCATCTTTGCACTACGGGCCAAAGATATTCATCAACAGTTCATCTTTGCACTACTGGCCAAAGATATTCAACAACATGTCATCTTTGCACTACGAGCCAAAGATATTCCTCAACAATTAATCTTTGCACTATAGGCCAAAGATATTCATCAATAATTAATCTTTGCACTACAGGCCAAAGATATTCCTCAACAGTTCATATTTGCACTACAGGCCAAATATATTAATATCTCAAAGAAATATATAATCATTTCAGAATTTATATAAACAATAATTATAACCATGTTGATCAATTCACCTTTGCACTTAAGCTAAAGATATTCAATTATAAATTCAATAGTCATGATCATACCAGTCAACAATTCAACTTTGCACTACTGGCCAAAGAGAACCCATAGTCATGATCATACCAAAAATCTACCCATCTTTACACTCAAGTCAAAGAGAAATATCATCGTTAGGGTTATAAAAATTTATATATGATAATAAAAATAATATAATCAACATATAGATTTAATCTCAAGAGTAATATTCATAACTCAACTATAATTTGGTCAGAAAAAGAAACCAATTTTGTTGTGAATAGTACCTGTGAATAGTAACTCGTGAATAGTAACTCATAAATAGTAACTCGTGAATAGTAACTCATGAATAGTAACTCATGAATAGTAAACCCGACTCAAAAAGGTAGAAATTCCACAATAAAATTCATACCAATATTTCGGTATAATGATATTGAAATAACATTTCTTAAACTTATAAACAATTTATTTTAATTGTTTACACTTTACTAAATAATGCATTTAATCATTTTAAAATTCTAAACTCATAAGATTTCATCACCAATAACCAAAACCCTCATCAAAAATCTGCATATACCTCATATAGGATTCTCAAGCCATAAAATCCTATTTTTCAATTTTCTTACTTCACATAACATATTTAATTCATTTACTCATAACTAGTCCATTTTCATGAAAAATACCAAATCGGTTCCAAAAAATATTTCTTTTCTCGGGATTTAGCGAATATAGTCCCATATTGAACATATATTGTTTTCTCGTAATTTTAAAATTCATTTACTCTTTTTCATACGGCCAACACAGCCAAATATTTAGACATTTATCATAAATTGTACTTTTATCCAAAAATTCCGAAATTCACAGAGTATACTGATATTATATAGATATACTTTCAATAAAAATTTTATCAATTTTGGAGTTAACCACAAGGAGTTATAAGCGGTTACTTTTAAAATAGTCTTTTCCCGTAAAATTCATAACTCTTAATCTATACATCCAAAAATCGTCATTTTTGGACACAATCAATAAAACTCATCAACCTATCATTTTAAATTTTTTTAGAATTTTTGAAGGTCTGAAAAGTTACGAAACATGAAAAACATAACAACCCTTTAAATCCCTTACCTCAAAAAGAGCAAAGATTTCTTGACTTGAATATCGGATATATATTTGAAGCAACACTCAAGATATCTAAATACTCACAAAAATATACTTGATAATATAGAGAGAAAGAAAACTTGTTTCTGATGTGATTTTCAATTCTAACATAAGTACCTATTTATAGGAAAATGCTAGAACGCCAAAGGAGACTAAAATAATAAAATATATTTATTATTGTTCAACATTTCTACGCATGCCTCTTGAAAATTCACACCCACCAGCTAACTTTGAACCAATTTTCAGCAGCCCACATGTTGATAACCAAGTGGGTCCCACCCATAAATTAATAAAAATTATTTTATTTTTCGAAACTTCAATAATTCATAGAAAATAGCCCGGTTATCAGAAAAATACGAATTTTATGTCCATTCTAACTGAAATTGAATTCTCTACAACTTTGTAGCTTTGAATTTTTCCAAATTCCAAACCAAAAATATCTAAAATCCACAAACGGATGATTTTTAATACCTTCACAATCGGCAAAAATATCGATAAAACACCTCAAAGATTAATTCCTTCATTTTTATCCACATAAAAATAAATATATCCATCATTTATATCCACATAAAATAAATATTTCCTTATCATATAAATCAATAATTAATTATTCACAAATAATATTACAGAATCAATTATGACAACCAGGCCGTTCCGAGGAAAGATGGGGCTTTCCAATAAGAATTTCTCCTTACTGGCGCGCAATTAGGTGACCAAACCTCTCCTTGATAGAACTTTCTAGACATTGCCAATAATGCTATCTAATAATATTATTCGAATAATATGAATTATTGATCTGATAATGGAAAATACTGTGCAGTGATAATTATTGAAACAACAATAATATAAAACATCAACGCAGCAATTATTAAATCAATAAAATAAAATATTGAATAAAGAATTACTGTAAATAATTATTGAGTAGTGCCTTCATACGTAAGAATCAATAATTCAAAAATACCGTATAATACCGTAAAGCATCACATGCAATAACGTGTATTATCGTATTTTAACCATCGGCATTCCAACCGTGTCAATTGAGAATAACTACGCCATTATTTGTAAAAACTCAAATTTGTCATTTTCTTCATCCGATAGTTATTCGTTATGGGGGCCCTAAATGGTCATTAGCGCCATCGCATTTAATATTCCCAACAAAAAAGAATATTCTACGACCAAACGAATATTCCCCGACAACAATGAATATTTTATAACCACTTGTGTATTTTGAAAAAATTCATATATCACCCTTAACTTTAACCTTTTATCAATTTAACCATTTACTGAATAGTTATTATAAGAAAAAGTGAATACTTTTATTTCATAAAATTCGGGGTCTTACAATCTCCCCTCCTTATGAAATTTTCTCCCCGAAATTTACGTACCTGGTATTTCGAAAAGTTAGAATACCTTGCTTTCATTTCAGATTTTATCTCCCGGGTCATCATGATTTCTCCTTTGCTCATCTCCCGTGATAACTTCATTTGGGTTCCTCATTTGTTGGGAAGTCATGACAACCGCTGTCCCTCTAACTACTCGGCTTTGACTTGTCTCAAAGATTTTGGTGTCATCACTACCATTGAATATACTTTTCTATAGGGCATATTCCACCTCAACCGCCTCGTCAGATTCTCGCTTTCATGATCTCAATCATCAATCTTCGATCCATATCGAATTCAAGTTGACCGCTATGTATAGGGTAATTTAAAACTCGATGTTGGGTTCTCCCAATTGCTTTCCAAAAGAGAAATTCATATCATCTATTTTAGCCTTCTTAGATCTACATCTCTTTCCACAATATCCACGTGTCGTCATGCTTTTTGCCATGCATCATTTATTCTCACTGCGTCAATTTTTTCTTCTTTTTTCAATTCGATTCCATCTTTATCATCTTATACTCGCCAAAGAATGCTTCGCTCAAGCATCACATATCTCGAAAAACACAAGCTTGAATTGTTACATCCTTTTGCTCCACGATCGCTGTGTCGTTCTTCACTTCTGCTTCTTCTAACTCATGAATACGATTTTGCAATTCTACATTTTGATCATATAATACCTCTAATAAATTCTCCTCGTGTACCTCTTCTTCTCTTCTTCCAACAGCTTATCCGTTATGGGCCCACAAATGGTCATACTGTCAATTTAATATTCCCAAGCGAAAAGAATATTCCACGACCTAACGAATATTCCTCGACAACAATGAATATTTTATAACCACTTGTGTATTTTGAAAAAATTCATATATCACCCTTAACTTTAACCTTTTATCAATTTAACCATTTACTGAATAGTTATTATAAGAAAAATTGAATACTTTTATTTCATAAAATTCGGGGTCTTACATTAATATCATTGGCATGTAGTGCAAAGATGATCTGTTGTTGAATATCTTTGGCCTGTAGTGCAAAGATGATCTATGGTTGAATATCTTTGGTTAGTAGTGCAAAGATGAACTGTTGACGAATATCTTTGGCCCGTAGTGCAAAGATGAATTTATTAGTATGATTATGAACATGAACTGTAATTTGGTATAACCATGATCTTTGATATTTCAGGTAAAGACAGGTGATGAAAATTATCTTCGTCCTGGATGAGAAGAGGAATTTAGAACCACAATTATAATTATAAGTTATTCACATGATTGTGGATCGGAACTGTTGATTGATGTTATAGGGATAAAACATTGTTGGTGGTCTTTTAACATTGAGAAGATAATAAACTTTATGGTTTATTTGACTCTTCTAATGGATTGTTCATTCCGCTGCAACTATGGTTGAAAAGTTTTATCATCTACCATATGTTCTAAATCTCTGATTCATTACTGACAAAGGGTATTGATAATTTAATTATCTTTAATCATGATATTCTTTACTAGGCTAGTTGTGCTCACCCTTTTGCTTCACAATTCCTTTCAGGTAATAAGAGTGTAGCTGGGTCGAGTGGGGGTAACAGGGAAATAGAACGGTGGTCTCTAGCTTTGGAGGTTCTCCCTAAACAGTATTGAAATAATTTTATTGAGAACTTTAGAATGGTGTGTTGTATTTTATACATCATTTAGTAGTTATATTTGGTGAATCAAATAGGGTGAGGCGAACCCAATGTTGGAAGGGTGTTTTGCCACTATCATACAAGATGTCTAATGACATACGACTTCGTGTTATCATAAGACAGGGTTGCGCACATCCACTTGCTGAGTATATCTACGAGCACTATCTATATAATTCTCAATTAGAGATAATGAAGATAATTATATGTGAAGAGAAGACTCACCATTGGAAAGAATATGATAGCAATATATCTTCTCATTTTTCTTTGGGGTTTATTGGGTCAACCAAAGATAATTCTCGAGTCATATGATATCTATTATAACTTAGATGCATGGCCTCCCATGTACGAAGGTTTCCTTGAGCATTTTCCAAATATTTTAATTTCTAAAACAGTTATTGATTATACCTTTATGTAAGGTACCACTGTAAGGTATCAATGTGAGGTGATATCCAGGTAAAGGGATGAGAGCCACCGTTGGTATTTATTTGTATTAAAACTCAAAACATATGTGTTGTCATATTTTGCACGACAATTATAATAATGAAGTTTGTATTTAGAAATTGCATTGAGTGTATTTCGTGGCGACTCAGAATAGATTGGGTGGAATGGACCTGTTTTGGGGGTGTTACAATTGGTATCAGAGCTTTGGGATATGGTCGCTGACGAAGATCTGAGTCTTGAACTAGGAGGGGGGAGACGAGTAATATACTTCGCTAGTGTGTGACTTACCTAAGCTGAAATTTCTTACTTGATAAATTGACAAATTGTGATATGTCAATTAACCTTTGTTTTGAAGCTGTATTCTAGAATAAGCAATGGAGAAATCATGATAACAAGAAAGATGGAATCTGAAAGCAAGGTATTCTCAACTCTTCGAAATACCTGGTACGTAAATTTCGGGGACGAAATTTCATGAGGGGAGATTGTAAGACCCCGAATTTTATGAAATAAAAGTATTCAATTTTCTTATAATTACTATTCAGTAAATGGTTAAATTGATAGAAGGTTAAAGTTAAGGATGATATATGTAAATATTTAAATAAACAAGTGACTATAAAATATTCATTGTTGTCAGGGAATATTCGTTTGGTCGTGGAATATTCTTGTTGTCGGGGAATATTCGTATTTACGTACAACCATTTCAGGGGCCCCATAATGTAATAACCGAGATGAAGAAAACGACAAATTTGAATTTTTATAAATAACAGCGTAATGATTACCGTTAAAACTGTTGGAATACCCGATGGATAAAGTAAATTAATACGCGTGTTGCACAATAGCACACGGTATTGCACAATATTTTTGGATTATTGATTCTTACGTAAGAAGACACTACTCAATTATTGTTACAGTAATTACTGTTCAATATTTTATTTTATTGATTCAATAATTGCTACGTTGATATTTTATATTATTGTTGTTTCAATAATTGGCAGTGCATAGTATCTCCATTATTAGATCAATAATTCATATTATTTGAATAATATTGTTAGATAACATTATTGGCAATGTCTAAGGAATTTCTGTCAAGGAAAGGGGTTTGGTCACCTAATTGCGCGCCAATAAGGAAAAATCCTTATCGGAAAGCCCCCTCTTTCTTGGGAACGACCTGGTTGTCAAAATTGTGATTCTGTAATATTATTTGTGAATATTTAATTATTAATTTATATGATAAGAAAATATTTATTTTATGTGGATATAAATGATGGATAAGGAAATATTTATTTTGTGTGGATATAAATGAAGGAGTTAATGCTGATGTGTTTTATTAGTGTTTTATCAGAATGGAGGATTCTTAGAAAAGTGTCAATTGTTGAAAATTGATATTTTACCTTACATTATAAATGTATAATGTGGTTATATAATAATATAATAATGGTGATATTTTCACACTAAATTCACGATGCATGAATCAAATGAGAGAAATCTAGAAATCAAAAAAAGAAGAAAATATGGAGATTTTCAGAAAAATTAGTTTATTACTTAATTTTGTAAAATCCATAATTCTTTTTGTATAATGAATTAGGAGATGAGCCATATATAAAAAGAAAGCCCTGGAAGTAAGCTAACCGTAGAACTTGGAATCACCCAAAAATTCTTTGTGGATTTTTCGTGGTGACTGTTTGAGTAAAACTGGTACGAGGGACTTATAGTCCGAAAATCAAATCAGTGTTCTTAAAGCTCTATTGCATGAGTTTTAATTTTAATCCGACCGTTGGATCGTTGTAATTTTTGGATATGTTATACATATATAAGTTGAGTATATGTCCACAAATTTTGAACCGTTAAAAATTAACGTATGATTTGTTATGAATTTTAAGAGGTGTTGAAAATTGTCCGTATGTGGATTTCGGTCATTTTTCGTTTGGAATTTGGAAAAACTTTCTTATGCAAAGTTGTAGAGAATTCGATTTCCTATGGAATGAACATAAAATTTGTATTTTTCTGATAAAAGGGCTATTTATTTTGAATTGTTGAAGTTTTGGAAATTAAATATTTTTATTAAAATTAGGGGTGTGACCCACTTTTGTCCTTTGTTGATAAATGTGCTGAATTGGTTTTTCAATTGTGGTGGGCTGAAGTTTTGGTTTAGCTTGGCATGCGTAAGAAGAAAATAATAATAATAATATTATTTTATTAATTTAGTCTGCTTTGGCGTTCTTGTATTTTCCTATAAATAGGTGCTTATGTTAGAATTGAAAATCACACCAGAAATAAGTTTTCTGTCTATATATATTATCGAGCGTATTTTGTGAGTATTTAGATACTTTGAGAGTTATTATTTAGTGCAAGTTTCTTTCAGCGTTATATCTGAAATTCCAGCCAGAAGTACTATTCTTTTGGGGTAAGGGATAGTAAGAGATGTTATTTTCTTTGTAAATGATATTATTTTCTTCAATATCATTATGCCGAAATATTGATATGAATTTTATTGTGAAATTTCTACCTTTTCGTGTTGGGATTACTATTCACGTATACGTCACTATTCATGTATATGGCACTATTTACGTATATGACATTATTTACGTATACGGTACTATGTACGAATATAGAGTACTATTCATGAGTTACTATTCACGAGTTACTATTCACGACAAACTTGGTTTCTTTTTCCGACCAAATTATCGTTGATTTATGAATCCTACTCTTGAAATTAAATGCAGTTGTTGATCATATTGTTTTTATTATCATATATAACATTTTTATAATCCTAGTGATAAAATTTCTCTTTGACTTGAGTGTAAAGATGGGTAGATTATTGGTATGATCGTGACTATGGGTTCTCTTTGGCTAGTAGTGCAAAGTTGAATTGTTGACTGGTATGATCATGACCATTGAATTTATAATTGAATATCTTTAGCTTAAGTACAAAGGTGAATTGATCAACATGGTTATAATTATTGTTTATATAAATTCTGAAATGATTATATATTTCTTTGAGATATTAATATCTTTGGCCTGTAGTGCAAAGATGATCTGTTTGTTGAATATCTTTGGTCTATAGTGTAAAGATGATCTGTGGTTAAATATCTTTAGCCAGTAGTGCAAAGATGAACTGTTGACCAATATCTTTGGGCCGTAGTGCAAAGATGAATTTATTAGTATGATTATGAACATGAACTATGATTTGGTATAACAATGATCTTTGATGTTTCAGGTAAAGACAGGTGATGAAAATTATCTTCGTCCTGGATGAGAAGAGGAATTTAGAACCACAATTATGATTATGAGTTATTCACATGATTGTGGATCGGAACTGTTGATTGATGTTACAGGGATAAAACATTGTTGGTGGTTTTTTAACATGGAGAAGATGAAAGTAGTATGCACACAAGCCAATCATGTTTGATGATAAAGCATACACTTTATAACAATCTTTTTCATTTATTAATAAAAGTATTAATTTACTAAAAGCTTTTAATTATCTACATGATGCTGTTTTATAATATGTGATAAACCCATAGTTTTAAACAATGCTTTTAGAATAATGATGATGATCATTCTAATGAGATCTAAATTCTTAGAAAGCTTAAAACTAAAATAGTTCCCAATCGTTGGATTACTAAATTGGGGATTGGTGAATCCGGATAGATTGGTACATATGTTGCTTGCTCATTAGATGAGGATGATTGATCTTATGATCATTTGTGTGGAGACACTAAAGCAAGTGTGTAGGTGCTTATTAGAGAATAAGTTCACTGAACGTGGTTCACTAAGGAATACCTAATGGAGTTTTACTTGCCTGTCAATAGAAATTCCTGTAGTGATAGTAGTACAAGTGATCATTGGACTTGAGATCATCATAGTATCTTGTGTATGATGAGTTATACTTTGACTTATTCCTTAAGACCCTTAGGGTATATCAAAGGGTATTCTTGGGTATAATAAGTTGTACATGGAGATAATGTATGATCAATAAAAATCTACCACTTTCTACTAAAAAAAGAGAATGTCCTATGTGATTCGATAAATGACAACCCAAAGAGTCCTTGGCGTTAAGCGTAATGAAATTAGAAAGGAGTTTCTAATTTGCATTATTTGGTGTTGTGCATTTACGAAATCGAAATACATATAATTAAATAAAATAAGACTTGCGATGAGAATTCCATGTCTTATATTTAATTGGGACATTGTATGGTGGAAGGATTGAATTGTACGGTAACTATTAACTCAAAGGTTCTTTTATGATTAATGTTGAAATCTATATTATCCTAAAAGTCGTTGATCGCTAGGAGGCTTATCCCTATCAGAGAATAAATATTATTTATTTAAATAACTTAATCGTTTAATTTATTTATTTAAATAAGATTAGAATTGTTCTAATTGATTTATTCACAATCGGTTTAATATGGAGAACCTAAAGGGTCACACCATAAAAAAGGAAGAATAATTATTTAAGAAGTTAATGACATAATCGTAATAATATATTAAGTGTATTTAATTTAATCTATGGTGATAGAATAAATTAAATATTTAATTAATATTTATTATTTATTATTTTGAAAATATTAAATATATAAATTAATAAGAGGAGTCTTATTAATATTATTACAATTATTATTATTTTAATTTCTAAAGAGTTGAAATTTAATTTAATATTAGTACTCTCATTTATTTCTAATAAGATTAGGAAGCTAATTAATTAAATAAAACTCAATTTCTTAATTGTTAAGGAGGGTTGCCCACATCTATAAATAAGAGGAGTCTTATTATGGGTGATGTGGGTTGTTGACTTTTTCACAACATACGTAATTTCAACAGTTGGGATATAGAGATAGAAAACTAGGGTTTAGCCAACCACCCTTCTTCTTGAATATTTCTTCTTCCTTGATGGATTACCTGTAGAGGCCAAACACTTGGGTGGCTAACGTTGATCAAAGGAAAGAACCAAACTCGATGGATTCAAGTTGAACAAGAAAATGATTGGAGGTGAACTTGTACCTGAAGAAGCTCGGATCTTCAAGGGTATGATTCTTGTTCTTTATCTTTTCATTTAATTAATAATTGTGCATAAAGAATGATCCGGGTATATGGTTTGTAAAATTTTAAAACTCTAATTTTACACGTTTCCGCTTATTTTGTGCAATTTGATTGCGTTTATGAATATTACAAACCTAACAGTGGTATCAGAGCCAAACCTTTATGCAAATTATTAATTTTATTTTAATTTGATATGTATATTGATATGTATTTAGAACAATTTAATTGGACATAATTTATTGTATAAAATTTATTTTAAAAAATAAAAAAAATCGCGAATACCGATTCTTCTTTTTGGCTGAATCCGTGTGTATTCAAGGCAGGAGATTCCGGCTTCTGTAGTATGAGTACTAATATATATATATATATATATATTATGTATAATCAGATTATATATGATTAAAACCGTTATTCACCTGGTGCATCCTAGTGATTTTTTTTTTTTATAAAAGTTTCTGGTGATACCTTTTTTTAAAATAAGTTACAGGTGATTTTTATAAAAGTTTCTGGTGATACCTTTTAAAAAAGGTTACAGGTGATATTTTTTTAATAAGAAAAGTGTCCAAGATTCCTTAAGATTATTATGAATCATGTATGAGGATTCCTTAAGATTTTATATGTATATATGTACGGTAATATGAAAAGTCACAGGATTCATGGATAGCATATATATATATATATATATATATATATATATATATATATATATATATATCTCTTAATTATTTTAATTTTAAAATAAAAGAGTTTATTTTAATATTAAAATTGAATTTCATGCTAACTAATTAGAATTAGAATTGGATTTCATAATAACTAATTGGAGTTGAAATTGGATTCCATATTTCCTTAAATAAAGGAGTTTATTTAGATATGAAATAAGATTTCATATTATTCAAAATAAAAGAGTTTATTTGTGAATAAGAAAGAGAATCCGTATTTCTTTAAATAAAGGAGTTTATTTATATATGAAATAAGATTTCATATTATTCAAAATAAAGGAGTTTATTTGTGAATAGGAAAAGAATCCGTGTTTCCTTTAATAAAGGAGTTTTTTTTTTTACTTGGAATTGGATTCCATAATTAATTAAAATAAATGGTTTATTTTGATTAAAGATTTTGATTAAAATAAAATAGTTTATTTTATTCAAAATAGGATAAATTAAAATAAAAGAGGTTTATTTTGATTTAAATTTGGATCAAAATAAAGGAGTTTATTTTGATTCAAAATTAGATTTTATACTAACTAAATTTGCCCATTAAATGATATCAATATATATATTGAATGTTTATTATTCATATGATGAATGTTATTTATTGATGCATATGGTGATGTGTATGATAATAAATGGGATTGATTATGGACTATTGACCAATGCGATTGGATTTTATTTTAGTTGAATGCATGAATGTATGAGTTTTATTAAATGGGGTCTCACGTGCTGCCTTTCTCTAATTTTTTCTTAATGTAAATTCTAATTCCTCCTATGTACTTCCCTCGATTTACACGGGTCAAGGTTTCTATTTATTTTAAATAGTTTTGTAATATGAATAG
This sequence comes from Panax ginseng, assembly GCA_020205605.1. Classification (NCBI taxonomy): domain Eukaryota; kingdom Viridiplantae; phylum Streptophyta; class Magnoliopsida; order Apiales; family Araliaceae; genus Panax; species Panax ginseng. Next base: position 97,929,005 of record CM035148.1, read on the forward strand.
TTAGAATTAATTTTGAAAATTGGAGATCAAGGAGCAAGGAGTCACAAGAAGACCCGCTTGTAATGGAGCTGAGTTTAAATGTAATAGTTATATTTAAATATTTATTCTTGCACCCCTAGGGTTTGACTTTTTGGTTCACTTGGTAGCTCTAGTGAACCAAACTAGAATAAAAGTCCATAATCAATCCAGGTAGAATATAGTATTCTATATGTGCATGTTTATACTATATATATTATATATTATGCAAACATGCTTCGCATGTTCATTAATATGACGCGTATTTTATATATATATGTGAATGCTCGCTAAACAAGATGAGACAAATTAATAACAAACCCCTCAAATATTTTATATGAAGTTGTAACGTTCAAAGATTTTTGGAATATCGAACGTCGCCTTCTAGCATGATAGAAACAATAGAGTATTGAATATTTAATATGAGTTTGTTGTGCACACACAAGGCAAGTATTAAATATTTAAGATGTTATTTTTATTACATATGATGTTTATAAGGAATTGAACATTACTGCTTTGTTGTGCACACACAAGGGCTGTAGTTTTCTCTTCACTTATATGGAAATGTTGGGTCTGACTTAACTTAAATCATTTTAGTTCGGATGTGCACACACTTGACCATTATGATTTAAGAGGCAAAATACAAGGAGTTGCATAGTTGATGTAATTGACAAGAGTTGTCTACCTATTTATTTATATATAGTTTGTTGTGCACACACAAGGCTATATACATTTGAAATGGGATCCTTATTTTCACTAGCATATCTTCATTTAGATATTGTCGAACTATATATATTGAGGGTAATATAGTTTGAATAAAATAGTGGGAGATACCAATTTAAAACAAGACCTAATTTATTTTGGTAATTAATAAAAGAATGTATGCTAAATTGTTGTTAAGAACAAATTCATTTACAGAATTTTACAATGTCTAAATTACTATCATCATGCAAAACATATTAGATGTTAATTAATCGGACCGAATTACTCGGATTGGTTAAGGAAATTGAGAATAGTTCTCATGGCTGAAAAGCTATATTATGTCCTTAATATGCCTATTCCTGCAATGGTTGCAGACAATGCCTCTGAGGAAGAGATTGCTACTTTTAGAAAGTGACAAGATGATGCACAGTTGGCTCAATGCATCATGCTAGCATCTATGAGTAACGAGCTTCAACGTCAGCATGAAACTATGGATGCTCTTACTATATTCCTGCACATCAAGTAGTTGATGGTGAAGAAAGTAGGACTGATAGATATCAGATATCTAAGGAGCTCTTCCGATCTAGAATGACCGATGACACTACATACAGATAAAAGTCCTTAACATTATCAATTTGATTGATCGATTAGGACAACGGATTTTGTCATAGATGGAGAGTTGAGCCAAGATTTGATCTTGCACTCACTTCCGAACTCCTCTCACAATTGTTGTGAATTTTTCATATGAACAAGATAGATATCAGCTTCGCTGATTTGCTTAACATGTTGAAAAATGTTGAGAGTCACTTTCCAACCAAGAAAGACCAAGTCTTACTGATATGGGATAAAGGATCTTCTAAAAAGAATAACGATTCTAAGAAGGTAAATAGAAAGGCAAAAACAAAGGATAATAAGAACAAAACTGATACGGATAGCAAAAGAGTTTGCTTCCACTGCAATAAGCCTGGACACTGAAAAGAAACTGCGAGAAGAATCTTGCAGAGCTAACCAGAAGAAGCTTAGTAAAGTTTCGGTTACAAATATAATTTTGTTCATGATTTAAACTACATTTTTCTATAAGTCAAGGTTCTACTTGGGTATTGGATACCGACTTTGGTTATCATAAATATAGATTTATGAAGGGACCAAGCAGAAGTAGAAAGCTAAACAAAGATAAGTAATCCTATGTCTGGTAAATGAAACAAAGGTTGCTACATTAGCCATAGGAACTTATTGTTTAGCATAGCCTACGGGCAAATCTATTAAGTCAATAAGTTGTTATTGTATTCCGGTTCTCGTTGCAAACATTATTTCTATTTTATTGTTGGACAATGAAATCTTTGGTATTATATTAAAGAACAATTGTTGTTCTATTTATAATAATAATGTTTTGTATAGAACTGGAATATTACTTAATAGATTTTGTATACTTGACTTACGTGAAAATTTATTTTGTAAATTGAACAAACTAGTATAAGAAAAAGAGATGATCATTCAAAGAGTTGAATGTTTGTATTTGATGAAATACAAGTATGAATTATTTGAAAGGTTCAAAGAATTCAGAAGTGAAACTAATTTGAAAAGTAATAAGATTCTTTGATTAGATCAAGGAATAAATACTTGTTCAATAAGTTTTTAGATCATCTCAAACGGTTTTTTCACAATGGACGCGTCCTGATACACAATAATTGATTGATGTATCTGAAAGGAAAAATTGTACCTTGTTGGACATGGTGCGGTCCATAATGATTTTACCGACTTTTCAGTATTCCTCTGGGGTCATGTTCTAGAAATGGTTGCATATCTACAAAAGGTAACCTCAAAATCCGGCCCTAAGACTCCATAAAATTTATGGACAGGGAGGATTCCTAATCTCAAGTATATTAAGATAAAGGGTTGTCCAACTTATGTGAAAAGGTTTCAAAAGGATAAGCTTGGGACAAGATTTGACAAGTGTCAATTTGTGGGACATCCTAAAGTAAGTTTAGGGTATATATTCTATAATCCTACTTAGCAAAAGGTGTTTGTTGCGAAACACGCTACCTTCTAAGATAAATGTGTTTATCATTAAAGGGGCTAGTGGGAGGATAATAGATCTTGAAGAGTTCAAGAACCACAAAACACTATAAGTCAAATAAGAGGAACCTGTAGATAGACCTATTGTACCACAATCGAATCATAAATCTGGAATAGTACCGAAGATACCTAGGAGGTATGGATTCATCATATATTATGATGATGAGGTACACATTATAGAAGATGATGAACCAGTTATATATGATGAGGTAAGAGTTGTAGATACTCAGAGAAATGAATTGAAACAAGTTTCTCAAAAATGGAACATTCGTTTTGATGAAATAATCAAAAGAGTTTGATTTTATCAAAAACAAGAATGAACCTAGTGTGTACAAAAAGGTCAGTGGGAGCGTCGTGACATTCCTAGTATTATATGTTGATATATTACGGATAAGGAATGACATACCAATGTTACAATCAGTAAAGATAAAATTGTCTAAACATTCCTCCATGAATGATTTGGGAAGAGTATCTTAATTGGGGATAAAATCTATATAGATAGATTCAAAAGGATGCTCGACTTAACCCAAGAAACGTATATTCATTTGATGCTAAAGTTATTTAGCATGGCAAACTCCAAGAGATGTCTCATGTTGATGAGCCCTGGAGTGTATCTCTCTTAATAGTCTCCATAGACTCCTAAAGAGAGATCGCATGAGTGACAATCATGTATGCAATGAAATATACGAGACCTGATGATGATCGATCATATTCTAGAGAAGATCATTGTGCAGTGAATTGAAAGATTTCAAACAACAAAGAGTTGTTGGTTTAGTGATAAAGACAAAGTATATAGCTATAAATGAAGCTGCAAGTTGATTGTTTGGATGAAAAGTTCATTACAAAACTAGGAATAGTTCTTAAGTCTCATCTTAGATCTAAACATGTGTTGTGGCACTTTCATTTGATTATAGGAATCATTGAAAGATGGGAATCACTATAGAGATAGCAGACTCTCAAGAACAACATTACATATCCATTAACTAAAGCTTATCCAAAAGCAGGATAATCGTCACTTAGAGAAGAAGGGTATGAGATGCCATGACGATTGGCTTTAGTGCAAATGGGAGATTGAAAGTAGTATGCACACAAGCCAATCATGTTTGATGATAAAGCATATACTTTGTAACAATCTTATTCATTTATTAATAAAAGTATTAATTTATTAAAGGCTTTTAATTATCTACATGATGCTATTTTATAATATGTGATAAACCCATAGTTTTAAACAATGCTTTTAGAATAATGATGATGATCATTCTAATGAGATCTAAATTCTTAGAAAGCTTAAAACTAAAATAGTTCCCAATCGTTGGATTACTAAATTGGGATCGGTGAATCCGGATAGATTGGTACATACGTTGCTTGCTCATTAGATGAGGATGATTGATCTCATGATCATTTGTGTGGAGACACTAAAACAAGTATATAGGTGCTTATTAGAGAATAAGTTCACTGAACGTGGTTCGCTAAGGAATACCTAATGGAGTTTTACTTGTCTGTCAATAGGAATTCCTGTAGTGATAGTAATACAAGTGATCCTTGGACTTGAGATCATCATAGTATCTTGTGTATGATGAGTTATACTTTGACTTATTCTTTAAGACCCTTAGGGTATATCAAAGGGTATGCTTGGGTATAATAAGTTGTACATGGAGATAATGTATGATCAATAAAGAATCTACCACTTCTAGTAAAAAAAAGAGAAATGTCCTATGTGATTCGATAAATGACAACCCAGTAGTCCTTGGCCAAGGCAGAATAAAATTAGAAAGGAGTTTCTAATTTGCATTATTTGGTGTTGTACATTTAAGAGTCGAAATACATATAATTAAATAAAATAAGACTTGATAGTAATTCCATGTCTTATATTTAATTGGGACATTGTATGGTGGAAGGATTGAATTGTATGGTAACTATTAACTCAAAGGTTCTTTTATGATTAATGTTGAAATCTATATTATCTGAAAAGTCGTTGACCGCTAGGGAGGCTTATCCCTATTGTAGAATAAATATTATTTATTTAAATAAATTAATCATTTAATTTATTTATTTAAATAAGATTAGAATTGTTCTAATTGATTTATTCACAACCCTAGTTTAATATGGAGAACTTAAAGGGTCGGACCATAAAATGAAGAATAATTATTTAAGAAGTAGTTAATGGCATAATCGTAATAATATATTTAAGTGTATTTAATTTAATCTATGGTGATAGAATAAATTAAATAGCTTAATATTTATTATTTAATATTTTGAAAATATTAAATATATAAATTAATAAGAGGAGTCTTATTAATATTATGACAATTATTATTATTTTAATTTCTAAAGAGTTGGAAATTAATTTAATATTAGTACTCTAATTTATTTCTAATAAGATTAGGAGGCTAATTAATTAAATGATTTTAATTAATTAAAATAAAACCCAATTTCTTAATTGTTAAGGAGGGTTGCCCACATCTGTAAATAAGAGGAGTCTTATTATGGGTGATGTGGGTTGTTGACTTTTTCACAACATACGTAATTCCAACAGTTGGGAGAGTATGTTCCTTTTCTATAGAGATAGAAAACTAGGGTTTAGCCAACCACCTTTCTTGAATATTTCTTCTTCCTTGGTGGATCACCTGTAGAAGCCAAACACTTGGGTGGCTAACGTTGATCAAAGGAAAGAACCAAACCCGGTGGATTCAAGTTGAACACGAAAAGGATTGGAGGTGAACTTGTATATGAGGGAGCTCGGATCTTCAAGGGTATGATTCTTGTTCTTTATCTTATCTTCAAGGGTATATGGTTTGTAAAATTTTAAAACTCTGATTTTACACGTTTCCGCTTATTTTGTGCAATTTGATTGCGTTCATGAATATTACAAACCTAACAGAAGATAATAAACTTTATTGTCTATTTGACTCTTCTAATGGATTGCTCGTTCCGCTGCAACTATGGTTAAAAGTTTTATCATCTACCACATGTTCTAAATCTCTGATTCATTACTGACGAAGGCTACTGATAATTTAATTATCTTTAGTCATGATATTCTTTACTGGGCTAGTTATGCTCACCCTTTTGCTTCACAATTCCTTTCAGGTAATAAGAGTGTAGCTGGGTCGAGCGGGGGTAACAGAGAAATAAAACTGTGGTCTCTAGCTGTGGAGGTTCTTCGTAAACAGTATGGAAATAATTTTATTGAGAAATTTAGAATGGTGTGTTATATTTTATACATCATTTAGTAGTTATATTTGGTGAATCAAATAGGGTGAGGCGAACCTAACGTTGGAAGGGTGTTTTGCCACTATCACACAAGATGTCTAATGACATGCGACTTCGTGTTATCATAAGACAGGGTTGTGCACATCCACTTGATGAGTATATCTATGAGCACTACCTATATAATCTTGGAGTTTGGATGAAATATAATTCTTAATTAGAGATAATGGAGATAATTATATGTCAAGAGAAGACTCACAATTGGAAAGAATATGATAGCAATCTTTTCAGTTTTCTTTGGGGTCTATTGGGTCAACCAAGGATAATTCTCGAGTCATATGATATCTATTATAACTTAGATACATGGCCTCCCATGTACGAAGGTTTCCTTGAGCATTTTCTAAAGATTTTAATTTCTAAAACAGTTATTGACTGTACCTTTATGTAAGGTACCACTGTAAGGTATCAATGTGAGGTGATATCCAGGTAAAGGGATGAGAGTCACCGTTGGTATCTATTTGTATTAAAACTCACAACATATGTGTTGTCTTATTTTGCACGACAATTGTAATAATGAAGTTTGTATTTGGAAATTGCATTGAGTGTATTTCGTGGCGACTCAGAATAGGTTGGGTGGAATGGACCTTTTTTGGGGGCGTTACAGTCGACGTCTTCCCATCATCGTTAAATCTTCTCTTCTTGAATTTTCCACTTGAATCATTTCTTCTATTATCTTGGCTATGATTACCACCGAAGTGGTTACCATTTCTGTCATGATAATTTCCTCCACGATTGCTATCATTGTTCTGATGACCGCCGCCACCGGTACGATTATTATCGTGTTGTTGCTCATTATCTTTTGGTTGGGCTGGCTCATTATCGCGCTCCAATAACTGAGCCATATTCACTACATTTGAATACAAACACAATTTGTGAGAAATGAGGTATTGACGTATTTCGGGTCTCAAACCTCGTAGAAACATTCGCATCATTCTCTCCTCATTATCAACCAAATGGGATGCGAATCGGAACAACTCGGCAAACTTAGCCTCGTACTACGACACAGTCATATTGTTTAGCTCCAACTTGATAAACTCCACCTCCTTCATGTGACGAATACTTTTGGGAAAGTACTTGTCGTTGAACAACTCTTGGAATTTCTCCCAAGGCATTTTGAGTGCGGCAGGCTAAGTACGTTTTACTGATTCCCACTAGTAATATGCCTCTACTCGCAACATGAAGGTGGCAAAGGAAACCTTTTGCTCCTCGGAGCATCCCAAGACATAAAATATCTTGGTGATCTGCTTTATCCACGTCTCCGTTTTAAGTGGTTCTGGCTCTCCCAAAAACTCCAGAGGTCCCAGCTCCTTGAACTTCATAGCAGTGACCATCCGAGAGTTGCCAGTTTTTTCACCTGCATTTTTAACATGAGTCTTTCTCACCTGATGTTGCATGAATTGCATAAAGCCTCTGAACATCCCATCGTTCATCATTTGATCGGTGTTGTTGTATACCCGAGGATTATTGTCTTCCTGTAGCACATTATCTTGGGTATTGATCGTTGGTGACTCAACGGTCTCATGTGCTTCATTGCTGATCTTAACATTTTCAGATGCCATTTTCAAATACTGTCACAAAACAAGGGTTAATTAACATGTCACATATTATCCTTATACCCTGACCGACCAAATAAATACCAAATAAACTTAGGTAGGTCATACTAGCGAAGGAATTACCCGTCTCTCCCCTCCTAGTTCTAGTCTCACATCTCAGCCAGGGATCATATCCCTAAGCTTTGATACCAACTGTGAGGCCCCCAAAATAGGTATACATCACCCATTCTGAGTCACCAACTACATGGTACATAAATCAAATACAAACTTCTTTTATACAATACTGACAACAAATAGTAGCTTAGAGTTTTTACGAATATTGTCTCATAGACAAGTATTCAAACTCAAATAAAGTCCTCATTACATTTATTATCACACTATTTTCTAAAATAGTGAGGACTACTATAGCCACCATCTCGGGACCACACCTGCTCCCCCCATAGTCTCTCTAACACGTTCTCATTTCTTGAAGATAACAATGAAAGCAAAAGGGTGAGCTCAACTAGCCCAGTAAGAAATATTATGACTAAGATAATGCAGAATAAATTATCCTTAGCCTTCAACAGTATAACAACTGATAGAATACAATAGACAACAAGTTTTAGATCAACAACTGCAGCGGAATAAATAATCCATTAGAAGAATCAAGTAGAGCATGATATCTACTATCTTCTATGATTTAAAAAGTTTTTCATCAACTTTATCGCTGAGACTCGGCTTAATAAATAAACCACATCATCGAATCATCCCTGCACTATGGGCAGAGGATATTCATGTAATCATCATTGGTCATGATTATACCGAATAATCCCTAGTCATAATCATACCAATATTTTTCCATCAATGCACTACGGGCCAATGAGGATTTTTACCACATCATTTATAATATTATGGGTCATGATTATACCGAATGATCATTGGTCATAATCATACCAATCAATAGTCCATCTATGCACGTAAGCCAAAGATGACTTTCATCATAATATAAGCATTAGGATGATGACAATGATATAAGAATTCAATTAAAATAAAGCAAATGATAAATTTTTAAAGATTTATAATTTAATTTATCCAAAATTCAATAATGATCAAATTGTCAACATGATACTGCTTTGTGGAGTAAAATTCAAGAATGATATTGTATCAAAAATGATTTGGACCGAAAAGAAATCATATTTTGTCATGAATAGTACTAGGGTGAATAGTACCCCGTGAATAGTACTTTATGAATAGTACTCATTAATAGTACTTCATGAATAGTACTTTGTAAATAATACCCGTTAATAATACTTCCTGAATAGTACTCATAAAAGGAAAATACAAAAGAAAACGATATTCCATGACGAGTACAAAAGAAAGGATATCTCATACGAGTATAATAGAATATACTGAAATCGCAAAATGGATTTTCATCCGCAATGCAGTAATCCACGTGAGATGCATCATTTCCACAATTTAATAAAGAATGAATACGAAGGATCATTCACCATGCATGCTGAGAGTCCGTGAGATGTGTTATTCCAATGTAATAATAGAAGAATTTCACCATGCATGCGGTAGTCCGCGTAGACAAGTTATTCCAACAGAATAATAAAGAAAAGAATAATAGAAAATTTTCACCATATATGCGGTAGTCCATGTAGACAGGTTATTCCAACAGAATAATAAAGAATGGAATAACAACCCTTACGAGTATTTAAAGAAAATAACTCTCTTCAAGAATAATAAAGAAATAATACCCCTCACGACTGTTGAACGAAAAATAATATTCCTACGAATATTGAACGGAGATGATATTCCTTACGAATATTGAACAAAAATAATATTCATACGAATACAAAAAATAATATCTCTTCAGAATATGAAATAAATAATACCCCTTACCTCAGAAGAAGACTGGATACTGGAATAGTGAAGTAGCATACTTCTCTTCTTCTTTTTCTCTATAGCTTTTCTCTCTATAGCTTCTCTCTTTATAATTGCTCTTGTGAATCTTAGTGAATTGGTTAGAATGAAAGAAGAATGAGCTTCTATTTATAGGAAAATATAGTTTCGATAATTGCACGCTTTTGGGCTCGAAATATTACAGTATAATACCTTCAGCTTTTGTTTCATTTTTATTTTAGTCCTGCAAGTATTATCAAACTTGCACCACCTCCCCTAATAGTATATCATGTGAATCAATAGTACAATCATGTGAATCAATAGTTTTATACATGTGAAAAAAATAATCACAGTATAGTATCTTCATCTATACCTCCATTTTTAATTTAGTTATGCAAGTATTATCAATCTTGCACCACCTCCCCCTAATAGTACATGCATGTGAATCAATAGTACACACATATGAATAAATAGTTATAAGCCTGTGAATTAATAGCAATTAATTTCTCATTTATCCGATTAATTATCTGATTGGTCAATATAACCTCAAAACATCAATTATTATCGGAATAGATGTCGATTTCCACTAACACTAATAATCCCAACACAATGGAAATATCAATTTCATCTTTAATCAACACGAATTTATTCATCATTAATATTATAACTCACAATATTTAACAACCAGATCATTCCCAGGAAAGATGGGGCTTTCTGATAAGGATTTCTCCCTATTGGCGCACAATTAGGTGACCAAACTTCTCCTCGACAGAACTTTCTAGACATCGTCAATATTACAAATAATAATATGAATAACTTTGTCGTCTCAATTATTGATTTAATAATATAAAATATTATGCAGATGATACTGTGACAATAATTGAATCAATAATATAAGAGATATTATGTAGCAATTACTGTAGCAATAATTGAGTATAACTGAGTGACTTCTCACATAAGCATCAATAATCAATACTTCAGTCATTTTCTAACTTTCAACAGTTTAACGGTAAAACTTTCGCCGTTAATTTTAAAAATATTTCAGTCGTCTTCTAACTACGACATTACCTCTATTGTGGGGTCAACCAATGATTGTGTCGTCATACGAATATTCCCTGTTAAAAGGAATATTCCTCGACCAATCGAATATTTCCCGACACAACGAATATTTTATATCAACTTGCTTACTTTGCAAAATTTTCAAATGTCACCCTTAATTTTAACATTTATCAATTTAACCATTTACTAAATAACATAATAATTATAAGAAAATTGAATACTTTCATTTCATAAAATTCAGGGTCATACATCTGTAGTATGTGAGTAATATTATTTCGTCTCGTATTCCTGATTATACCCTCATTTTGTTAAAGTATTGCTTCTATACTCCGTGAAATTATTAGAATATCCTTGAAATTTGAGCTTCATCTAGTATCGTTTCACAAGGATATTTTCTGCACATTCTTGTTAAATTTTAAGCTTTTCATGCTGGAGTACTGTCCATGAGTAGTATTCATTTTTACGGTACTATTTACGGGGTACTATTCACAAAGTACTATTCATAGGTACTATTCACAAAATACTATTCACGGGATACTATTCCCAAAGTACTATTCACGGGGTACTATTAACTTGGGTACAATTCACCCGGGAAATTATTCATGACAAAAATTGATTTCTTTGCTGTCCAAATCATTTTTCATACAATATTATTCTTGAATTTTACTCCACAAAGCAGTATCATGTTGACAATTTGGACATTATTGAATTCTGGATAAATTAAATTATAAATCTTTAAAATTTATCCTTTGCTTTCATTTAATTTAATTCTTATATCATTGTCATCATCCTCATGCTTATTTTGTGATGAAAGTCATCTGTGGCTTACGTGCATATATGTACTATTTATTGGTATGATTATGACCAGGAATTATTCGGTATAATCATGACTGTAATGTTACAAATGATATGGTAAAAATCCTCATTGGCCTGTAGTGCATTGATGGACAGTGGTTGGTATGATTATGACCAGGGATTATTCGGTATAATCATGACCATTGATGATTACATGAATATCCGTGGCCTGTAGTGCAGGGATGATTCTATGATGTGGTTTATTTAATAAATCGAGTTTCAGCGATAAAGTTGATAAAAAACTTTTTAAATCATAGAAGATAGTAGATATCATGCTCTACTTGACTCTTCTAATGGATTGCTTGTTCCACCGCAGCTTAAACTTGATGTTTATTGTATTTTATCGCTTAACATCATTGAAGGCTAACGATAATTTATTATGCATTATCTTAGTCATAATATTTCTTACTGGGCTAGTTGAGCTCACTCTTTTGCTTTCATTGTTCTCTTTAGGAAATGAGAACGTAGCCGGGACTAGTCGGGGAATAGAGTGACGGTCCGAGATGGTCCTCACTATTTTATGAAATAGTGTGATAATAAATGTAATGAGGACTTTATTTGAGTTTGAATACTGTCTATGAGACAATATTTGTGTAAAAACTCTAAGCTACGATGTTGTCGTGTTGTATAAAAGAAGTTGTATTTGATTTATGTACCATATATTTGACGACTCAGAATGGGTGATGTATAACTATTTTGGGGGCGCCACAATTTGGGTTTACACTTTACTACATCAAGTATCTAATTTGATACAATTTAGCCCCCAATTTAAGAATTCGGCCGAAATTGGTCGGAATACCTAATTTTTTGGCCAGATAAAAGTTGTATACGGTTTGACCGTCTACAATACGGGCTAATAATACTTATATTACATCAAGTACCACCAAATTCATAATTACTACATTAAGTACCTTATTCGTATAAAATTTGTCACTACACCAAAAAGGGCATCTAGTGACGGACAAATCATTACAAGATATAATATATCACTCGCAAGAGATCTATTGTGAATAAATATTTCCTTCACACGATTGCTCGCATACGACCTAGTCGTAATTGGGTATCCTTCGCTAAGTAGTAACTAAATATTTTTTTGTGGAGGATATATTGTGAATAAATTTTTATTCACAAATTATATTTGGTAATGGAATATTGTTATTTAGTGAAACATTGGTTTCCTTCATGAATAATACTTTAAGAAGGACTATTTGATATTAGTGAATAACTTTATTCCCTCACAAATAATATATTGTGAAGAACAAATTTATTTAACGAGCGAATATTTTTCTTCACTAATTATAAATTAGGAATCTTTCTTCAATTTTCTGCGAGAGAAAATCCTTCATTGATGACTAACTAATTAACTAGAAAAGATTTTAGTGAGGGATATAATCCTTTCATTAATATCCATTTCTCAAGTAAAATCCTTCACAAATTATAAATTTGTAAAAAAATTAATTAATAAATAATCAATATTCATTGTAAATTATAATTAATTTTCAAATCAAGATTTCATATTTATTAGTATTACTATTATTTTTATTAATTGCTATAATAAATATTAAATTTAATATTTGAAGTTAATATAAATGTCATACTTGTTTCAAACTAATTGATAAACTAATGCATAAAGAGCCAATAATTAAAACTAATACTCCATATATAAATAGATAATGCTCAAGTGAAGATAAATACAGAATTTGTTATTGTATCTTGATCTCCCAAGGATCATAGTACTTACAATATTTAATAACAAACATAAAAAAACTGAAAGAATAAACGAATAAGAAGAAATGATGTGTACATCATGTTAGGTCCACTTCATCATCATTTTCTTCAAGTAAATCAAGGTTGGGCCTGTAAATTTCATTCTGCAAAAGAAACACCAAAATTTAATTTCAATAAGATGAGAAATAAGAAAAAATGAACCTAGTGAACTTAAATTAATAGGGAGAAAGAGATTAATGAAGGACAAAGATAAAAATATAGTTATTAATAAATACCTCAACTGATTCATAGTTAGTAAATGTTTGAAGGAAGTTGGTAAACTTCGCCTCTAATAATTTAATTATACACTCATTTATATCTATACCAACAGACGGTCGTGGCGTACTTTCATCAAAATAAGCATCATCCATATATAAACTCTAGACCCAATCGACGGTGCGATGCCTTGAAATCCGGTCTATCTTCAAACCCAGATTTCGTACATCACGCGTACATCTTATCAGGAATAAGTATGTGAATGATATTCCTATTTATATATGATTTGATTATGATATTTATGAATGAATATGCAAGTATGCTTGCATTAAGAAAAGCTGTAAAGTCCTGTTATAGATAATAGGAACATATGTACAAGGACTTAGAATAAATTGATCAAATGTGTTAGGTTGATTCTACATAAGCAAAACAACTTTGCAAAGTCCTTAAAAAGAAATGATGTATATGGACTATAAATAAAGAAAGATCAAGCTTGTTAGGTTGATCTTATAATGTAATACATAGGCTTGTCTGATCGTCGAGCACTGCACCAGAAATCGTAGTTTGCCAAGAGAGTCAATGGAAACTCGAGAGCTATCAAGGCAGAATCGTAGTCTACATGATAGTAGATCTCGGAGTTCGTAGACTGCCAGAAGAGACGAGGATGGATCGTAGTGTGTCGAGAAGAACTTCCTCAGAGCCGTAGTCTGCTAAGGAAGTCATGTTCAGAATCGTAGAGACATTCTGTCTATGAGCCGACCGAGCATCTGCCGAAGCTAAGTCAAGAATCGTAAACTACACTCGGAGTTGTAGTATCTACTGATCATATCAGAGGCAGAGATCGTAGTCGAGCAAGATTAGATAAAGACAACAAGCATAAAGGCAGAAATCGTAGAGTGTCAAGATCTGATCTCGGAGTCATAGTGTCTGCACAACCGAAGCTGAATTGTAGAGTGCGTAACTAAGGCCTCAACAGATGTGCTCACAACGCCAAGGCAGAATTGTAGAGCAAACACAATTCTTAACAAATGAGCACTCCCAGAATATCCAAAGTATGAAACCTTTGGTTTGAGCTGCAGAGATACATCCCACCTGAAAGAAACTAGAGAGCCCTCAACGAATTGCATGCAAGCAAACAGAAGATCTAAGCACCAATCCAATCAACATTCAGATTGATTTGTGAAGCCATTCGAGATGAAGTCTTCCACAAGTTGATCAGAAGAAGACTTCAGTAACTGACTAAGGAAAGTCAGCAAGTGCAGTAGCTGTCAAGTAAACAGAAGACAAAAATCTTGGAAGTATCCAGGATCGTAGTGTTTGTCAAACAAAGAAGGAACTGATGGAGTGTACACAAAGATACTGGTTAGCCTATGAAGAACAAGGCTAAAGTGATTAAGCATTTGGTCTGTCCATTGATGATAAGTGAACGGGAGATCACAAGGAGAAAGCGAGCTGGGCATGCCACAAATCTGAAGTGTCTTGCTATTTAGAAGGGTCCAAAACAAGGAGTCAAGCCATCAGTATCTGAGAGTAGTCGGGGCAAATAGAAGTGTTGAAGCACTGCACAAAAAGAGGAAGAGGTGATCTACATTGAAGATTCGATGAACACTCATCAGGATCGTAGCGTTGTCTCAACCCGTCAATGAGCAACATTCAACAAGACACTATAATCAGGTCCAAGAAGATATGCATCAAAATCGTAGAGTTTGGTCAACTGAAGATTGAAGCATTGGCAACGGTTCAATTTGAAGATTGATATTTGAACAGAGCTTATTGAGAGCATCGATGCAAAAGAACAACCTTTGATCTAAAAATCAGAAGGAGAAAATAAAGTCGACTACCTACCCAAGACATCAAAGTGACATCTCTGACGGGGTAGGTGAAATAGTAGATTGCAGTGTCAGAAATTCATAAAGGAGATGTCATGTCACATCTGTAGTCTACCTCAAATAACTCAAGATCTGAGAAGCAATTAAAATATCTCCCAATGGATACATTCCATCGGGAAGATTGTGAAGGAGTATAAATCAACAAGAGCTTCAAAGATCTATTGTGTGCCTACTAGGAACTGACAATTGGTATCAGAGCAGGTTCTCATGCTATATTCAAAAGCTAATCGCTTTGAGTATGATCCTAGGTACAAACATTGTTCTAAACTTAGTTTAGTAGTATATCACTTGTAAATGCAGATGAACTCACACGTTGGAAGTATTGTGTACATGTAAATGTGTATAAACACCTGAAGCTGCTCAGATCGGTCCATGTTCTTAAAGGCCATGACAACAAGACGAATCCTTATGCACAATCAATCTTACAGTCTGAAGACCAGGCGAGGAAGCTCAAGAGACATCAACAACAAAGAGTCAAACATCCACCAGCCTGAAAGATGAAAAGGCCATACATGCTAAGAAATGCTTATCTATAGAAGAAAGAAGAACTTCTCAAATATGTATTTGGACAACCAGCAACTGGATGTAAACCTTGTGGACTCAAGGATGTCAAAGAACTAAAGATGCCAAGATTCTCTTAGCTTAAATCTTCAAGACCATGAATGATTGATTGAAGGAGAACTGGAGCAACAATCTGTCAGGTGCAAATGAAAAACTATGCACATCAATGCCTAACCTCAACATATCTAAGTTAAATAACTGTTAAGAAATTGACAGTAGATAGGTACGGTTCCTCACAAATATAAATGTGTACATCATGTTGCACCTCCTTATGCACTATAACAGTATTCTTTCAAGAAATTATACTTTACCTAAAAAGGTGAAGAGAGAAAGTACACTGAGGTTGGAAACTCAAATGCTTACAAACTTTCTCTCCATCCAAGTTTTAGGTTGAAGATGACATCTTGAAAGAAATCTGAAATAGGTCATAAACATATAAAGGTTTAATTAATCTGAAGTGGGGAAATCTTTGCTATTGGGTTAGTATATATGTACAAACCTATGTTCTAAGTTTTTGATAATACATAGAGTATGATCAGTTCTACAAGAGTATCTTGAAGATTTGTAGAAACTGATTGTGACGCCCCCAAAATAGGTATACACCACCCATTCTGAGTTGCCAAATATATGGTAAAGAAATAAATACAACTTCAGTAATACAATTGTCGTGTAGAATACGACAACGCCTATACTGTGAGTTTGAATACAAATATAGTCTAATAGAGAGTATACAAACTCAAAAGGAGTTCTCATTACAATTATTGATACACTATTTTACAAAAATAGTGAGGACTGCTAAAACAAATTTGTAGAACCATCACTCAAGACCTCGACTAGTTCTGCTATGTTACTGCCTCCGAGAAGAAAAATGGAACAAAAAGGAAAAGGGTGAGCTCAACTAGCCTAGTAGAGAATATTATGACTAAGATAATATACAACAAATTATCATTAGTCTTCAACAGGGAAAAATCTGATTAAATATAATAGACAACAAGTTTTAGATCAACAACTGCAGCGGAAACAACAATCCATTAGAAGAGTCAAGTAGATAAAGAATTCTACTATCTTCTAAGATTTAAAACTCCATCATCAATTTTTTATCCCTGTAACATCAATCAATATACATCTTGAATCAAATATTCATCTTTGCACTACGAATAAAGATATTCATTTGTATCACCAATTGGTCATGTTCATCTCAACATCTGCTCATCTTTGCACTACGGGCAAAGATATTCATCGATTAATCATTCATCTTTTAGGGTAAAGAGGATGATGAAAAATATCTTAAAGAAAACGAATCCAAAGAGATAAAAGAACAAATATTAGGGATTAGATTACGGTTTATCCAAGTTCAATAATACTCCATAATAACCAATTTTGAAGCAAAATTCAAAAATAACGATTAAAACATGGATACAATCAAAGATAGTAACCATAATAGACATCTTGGACAAAAAGAAGAAAATTTCATTTTTCGGTGAATAGTGCCGTATACGTGAATAGTGTCGTATACGTGAATAGTAACCCCGACACAAAAAGTTCCAAATTTGATACAAAGTTCAGACCAATATTTCGGTATAATGATATTGAAGAAAATAATATCATTTAAGAAGAAAACAACATCCCTTACCTCAAAATAACCGCACTTATGACTGAATTTCGGATATAGTGCTGACAGAAACTTGCACTGAATAGCAACTCTCAAAGTATCAAAATGCTCACAAAAACACGCTCGATAATCTAGAGAGAAAGAAAACTTATTTCTAGTGTGATTTTTAATTATAACCTAAGCGTCTATTTATAGGAAAATGTTAGAACGTTATAGGAGACTAAAATAATAAAATAATAATATTAATATTCAAGCACGCCATTGACTAAATCAGCAGCCCTCCACTTTTGAAAAACCATTTTCCAGCACATGTTTTCAACAAAACAACAGTGGGTCCCACCCATAATTTAATAAAAATCATTTTATTTTTCGAAACTTCAGTAATTCATAGAAAATAGCCCGCTTATCAGAAAAATACGAATTTTATGTCCATTCCACAAGAAATCGAATTCTCTACAACGTTATAGAAGAAAGTTTTTTCAAATTCCAAGCAGAAAATATCTGAAATCCACAAACGGATGATTTTTAATACCTCAATTCCGACAAAATACTGATAAAACACCTCAACATTAATTCCTTCATTTATAACCACAATAAATATATCCATCATTTATATCCACATAAAATAAATATTTCCTTATCATATAAATCAATAATTAATTATTCACAAATAATATTACAAAATCACAATTATGACAACCAGGCTGTTCCCAGGAAAGAGGGGCCTTTTCGATAAGGATTTCTCCTTACTGGCGCGCAATTAGGTGACCAAACCTCTCATTGACAGAACTTTCTAGACATTGCCAATAATATGCTATCAAATAATATTATTCAAATAATATGAATTATTGATCTGATAATGGAAAATATTGTGCAGTGACAATTATTGAAACAACAATAATATAAAATATCAACGCAGTAATTATTGAACCAATAAAATAAAATATTGAACAAAGAATTACCGTAACAATTATCGAGTAATCGCTTCTTACGTAAGAATAAATAATTCAAAAATATTGTGCAAAACCGGTAAAGTACTCTTTATGCGACGCGTACATCGTATTTTAACCACCGGGTATTCCAACAAGTGTTAATAATAATAACTACGTCGTTATTTGAAAAACTCAAATTTTTCGTTTTCTTCATCAGACCGTTATCCGTTATGGGGCCCACAAATGGCTGCGCCGTCGTACGAATATTCCCCGATAGCAAGAATATTCCACGACCAAATGAATATTCCCCGACAACAATGAATATTTTATAACCACTTGCTTATTTTGCAAAATTTTCACATGTCATATCTAAATAGGATACATGCATGAATATGATTGCTGATGAGCAATATGATGATTATTCAAATATATGAGGAACAAGGATTTTGAAAACTAACCTAGCAGGATCCATTTAATTATGGGTACCAAAAATAGAAATGCATCTAACCTGCAGGTACTTGGTCTATCTGACCACACTAAGGAATGCTGAAGCAGAAGACTTCAGTCAAAAAGATTCAACCAGGAGAAGGCTTAAGACAGTTCAGAAATGATTCTGATACAATCCCTATTTGTCAAAGCCTGTCCTTGAAGATTTGCTGAGCTAATATGAATGAAGCTCACATGGCTGCCGATCTCTATATGGAAGCAAACCATTCAATCAGAGATGAATGGGTCTTATATGCTCAATCATGCAAAGCATACCATGTGAGAAGAATCGTCAAAGAAGTTCACATCAGAGGATCATTGAGCATTAATCATGAGGAACTCATTACAGAAGAAGAACTCCACAAGTAAACACTGACAATGAAGACTACGTTCGTAGTGCTGTCAAATGATCGTAGAGTGATCAGTCCTAAAGATATCCATATATATGATATAATGAGATTTAATTGATAGTAGTGATTCCATTCAGAAGGAGATATGCAAGGCTGCCTTCTAATGCACATGAAGAAAAAGAAATCACATCTCTCTGAGAAGATAGCATCAACCATGGAGGAGCAGTGACCTGCTAACAAAGAAGCATCACTAAAATGTCAGAAATACACTATGAAGCAATGTACCAGTTACAGAGTCCCAAAACTTTGTGGCTAACGAACCAAATGAAGATCCATAGTCAGTAGGAACGTCTCAAAATGTACTACTGATAACCTTGTCAACCACCCAACTCAAAAGCATGGTGCGCCAATGATCAAACATCTTATCGTAGTATAAGAGCTAAAGGACACCACGATTACAGCTAACACAAATGCCCAATGCCGATAGAGAAACTCCCCAGCAGAAAAGGTCAAAAGAGATATCAATGCAAATCACTTCTAAAAGATTTTTCATCTGGAAAGCGCCTCAAGGACAAACCTGACCCTTAGTTCACTCTAAGAGGTTGGCCCTTCCTGAGCTACCTTAACCCAGAAGGAATGCTTAGTAAAGTCATCTCAAGGACCAAGACAGTCAACGATTGTAGAATAAAGTTTGAAGAAAACTCAACGATCGTAGTGCAACCTCAACGATCGAAGAAGCAGATTCGACGATCACAGACTTCCCAGAGGGTACACTAGCTCATGAGGAGCTCTGAAGAACTAAACAAATACTCAACTATTCAGATCATGAGGAGACAAGTTCTAATACTGGTTGGAAAGATGTCCTGTATACTCATCTTAGATGTAGAGTGCCCAAACCTTCATAAAGTACATCAGTACATCAATGATTAAGCTATACAGTTTCAAGATGAGGATTAGGGTCAAACCATTCACTGTTGCATCTCTCAGAAGAAGATCGTTGAGCCAACAAAGAAATGTAGAGTCCATAGCTACCTCAGGAAGATACTCTACGAACCAAAAAGGTCAACTATCAATCCACGTCATTAACACCTATTTTTCTTAAAAGAAATATCAAACTAAAAAGTTTATGGGGAGTTATAGTTTATTACTGGGCATCGTGCAACCAATGGCTGGTCAACACATCACAGCTTATGCAGAGTCAGAAGGAACTACCATAAAGACAAATTTAAAATCTGTAAACAATTATTTAAGGCTATCGAACCTCTCTCCCTCTCTTTTTCAAACCCTAGAATCCTATTCAAAGCCTAAATCCATCAAACCTCTAGATTCGCCCAAATCACATTCAACTATCTCTCATAAGAGGTCTGAAACCAAATACCCATATATTTCGAACCCTCATAATGGAAGAATGACGAGTTATAACCGGAATCCAACTCAGCTTCAAAAAGTTTGAAATATCATAAAAGAAGTTAAAGGACATACTTGAGCTCGTAAAGAAAGTTGGGTTTTCTGAGTGCTTCGAGGCCAACACTCTAGTCTATACAGAGTTAGTAAAACAGTTCTACTCAAATGCATCAATAGATTCTGAGCTCTTGTCCATGAAGGTCAAAGGAGCAAGTCTGAAGATAAGGGCATCAGACATCAATCAATGTCTAGGGTTTCCTAACCAAGGTCTGATAAGCCTCGATGAAGTTGACAATGAAGAAGGCAAGAGGTTAATGCGTTACAAGAGGAATGTAAATCTGAAGGATATGAAGAAAAAAGAGTTTCCTGAAGAATTTGAATTTTTGGCAGAGATTACAGGAAAATGTATTTTGTGCAAAGACACCGCACATGATACAGTCAGTGATCTACAATTGAGAGTCATGGCTGCAATCATCATGAAGCAACATATGAACTTCAGAGCCCTTTTAATTGATTGGCTGACAAAATGGGTGGAGAAGGCTGAGATGAAGAAGTCTACAAAAAAACCCTTTACAAAGGTTTTTCATAGAAGACTCTTGAGCATTGTGCTAAAGAAGAAATTGGGAAGCAAAATCAAGGATTATGAGGGAGAACCACTAAACGCCCATAAAGTCATGTCTCTACAGCTGTTTGTGAACTAGAAGAAAAATTCTAAGGAAAATAGGAGGCTAATAACAACTGGGAGCAGCAACAAGGTCTTTGCAAAGAAGAGGAAGACACACGAGATGGAAAGCTATCTATCTGATGACTCTGTACCAGTAGCAGCCACACCAGTAAAGAAGAAGCCCAAGGGTGTGAAGAAAATAGAGGCTCCACCAAGAAGTCTCTTCACTGACAACAAGGAAGCAGGAGAAGAAAAGGTCTCAACTGCAGAAACCCCAAAGAGAAGAAGTAACAAATTACTCCAAGGGCCATCCAAAAAGAAAGTAAAGGTAATAAAGAAGTCAGCCCCAGTTCCCCAAGAAAGTCCATCCAACAAAGAAGAGGACACAGAGTCAGAAGATGGGAAGGGAACTGAAAGCTCTAAGATTGGACCCTCAAAGAGCAAGTCCAGCGATGAAGAAAAAGCTGAGTCTATGAAAGCAATAGCCAACTCCGATGGTGAAGAAGAATATGCTAGCCCTATGGCTAACTCTCAGAGAATCCACTGTGATGATGAAGAAAGGTTGCAAGTTAACACAACTGTATCTCCCACTGCAAACACTTCAACAAGCTCAAAAGATGTTGAGTCTGAAGAAGAAGGACATGCCCCTACTGTTGCTAAACATCAAGGAAGTCTGTCTGATGATACTGAAGCTACAGATTCTGAAGAAGAAGAGGAGTCTGAAACTCCTATAGTTGAACCCCCAAAGAGAAGAAAGAGCAACATAATGCTTGCCAAAATCTGTCTCAAAGAAGCAAGGTGAACACTCAACTGCAATAATTGAAGTGAGTGATGATGAAGTTAAATCCAAGGGAGAAGATGCTGAAGAAGGTACTGATGATGAAAATCAGCAAAAGGATTCACTGATTAATCTGATGAAAGAAGTCATCATGATTCAAGCTCAAAAAGTGAAGAAATGGAGAAAGATTCTAGCTTTGCAAATCAGGAATCAGAGGAACCAGCTGACTATCCTGTTCTCTCTCCAGCAAGAATTAGCAGAAGAATAGTGGTGAAAGTTTTTGATGAACTAGCAGAAAGATGGGTAAGTTATGGCAATGAACAACTCAAGGTTGTAAGGATGACTGCGTATGATGTTTTCAAAAATTGGAACAACATGGAGTTAGACTGTACCACTATACTCTACAATCCTGATGATCTTTTGATGAGATGGTTCTTCCCATGGATGCCCTGATTAAAGGCATATACTGAAAAGGAGGGAAGTTACTTTAGCTGGTGTTACTCACAGTTTCCAAATCTGGAGCTGGTGTCACAGAACTTCCCAAGGGAAAAGAAGTTTGCACCCATGATGATCAAAGACCAGCCTCACTACAAAGTCTACCGACATGCTGGCAACCATTACATTCCCTATGATAGTAGAGTGGGTTCTGATGGCAGAAGGATCATGGCCAAGGACATGATCGTAGAGTCCCTTCACTCTATCACTGAAAATGATTAAGTTCAGTTTGAGAAGCTTTCCTCTGCCCATGCACAGTTGTCTGAAATTCCTTCATCCTCCACCAATGATTGGCACTCAATGATTTATCAGATTCTCACTACTTTTGAAAATCTGTTCAAGAATGCAAATCGTGTATCCTAGTCTAGTGCTCAACAAAATCTTGCCCAACCACATGACCAAACTCCTACGGAGCAGGAGTTACTGAAGAACTCTGATGAGTTGATCGAGAAGATATCTATCATCACTGAAGAGGCAAAGATGTTGACAGAAGTAGGAGATAATATGGTTCAAGACAGACTCCAAGCCACTATGTCTGATATATCTCTCAAAATCAAAGAGAGATCAAATCTATCTGAAGGCTATATATGAACGGAAGGTAGAATCTTTATGAGCACAAAAGGCAAATAAAGAGCAAATCCTATCTCTCTCTGATAAGATTGACAATCTGAATCAGTCTCTCTCCCTACAAATTGAGATGAGCCAACAAGAACTTAAGATTGAGGTTGGTAACTCATCTTACCTGATGGAACAACTAATGTCCAACATGGAGCAGTTTTCACAAGTGATTAATGATAAAAAAAAAAAAGGGGGAGAAAAAGAGACATAGGAAGAAGCACTCAAGGAGGAGCAAGGAGAAAAGAAGCAAAAAAGACAAGAAGGCAAAGAAGAAGATAGCAGCAGCAGAAGCATAATCATCATCTGAGGGGGAGCCAAAGGATGATGATCCTATGAATGCAGAGTTTGAGGGGGAGCCAGAAAAAGAAGAAGAGCATGAGTCCCAGGGGGAACAGGAGCAAAGAGATCAAACAGATAAGTAGATGATCAGCAGTCATCCTGGAAACTCACATGGAGCCAAAGAGGTACATCTCTAACTAATTAGGTATGTTCTGGATCCAGGATGTAAAGTGTCATAACTTATGAAATTCCATATTATTATCAATGGCATTCATGATTATCTGTTTTAGAAATTCAGCTGCTCATTGTATAGAAGATTCATTCATCTCATGCATATGCACTAATCGTTTTTGTCATAATCAAATAGGGGGAGATTATCAGGAATAAGCATGTGAATGTTATTCCTATTTACATATGATTTGATTATGATATATATGAATGAATATGCAAGTATGTTTACATCAAGAAAAGCTGTAAAGTCCTTTAATAGATAATAGGAAAATATGTACAAGGAGTTAGAATGAATTGATCAAATGTGTTAGGTTGATCCTACATAAGCAAAACAACTTTGTAAAGTCCTTAAAAAGAAATGATGTATAAGGACTATAAATATAAAAAGATCAAGGTTGTTAGGTTGATCTTATAATGTAATAGATATGCTTGTTTGATCGTCCAACACTGCACAAGAAATCGTAGTCTTCCAGGAGAGTCAAGGAAAACTTGAGATCTATCAAGGCAGAATCGTAGTCTGTAAGATAGTAGATCTCGGAGTTTGTCGACTGCCAGGAGAGACGAGGAAAGATCCTAGGGTGTCGAGAAGAACTTCCTCAGAGCCGTAGTTTGCTGAGGAAGTCATGTTTAGAATTGTAGAGACAGCTTGTCTACGAGCCGACCGAGCATCTGTTGAAGCCAAGTCAAGAATCGTAGACTACACTCGGAGTCGTAGAGTCTACTGATCATATCAGAGGCAATGATCGTAGTTGAGCAAGATCAAAAGAAGATAACAAGCATAAAGACAGAAATAGTAGAGTGTCAAGATTTGATCTCGGAGTCGTAGTGTCTGCAAAGCCGTAGCCGAATTGTAGAGTGCAGAACTAAGGCCCCAATAGATGTGCTCACAATGCCAAGGCAGAATCATAGAGCTAGTACGATTCTCAACAAATGAGCACTCCCAAAATATCCAAAGTATGAAGCCTCTAGTTTGAGCTGCAGAGATACATCCCACCTGAAGGAAACCAGAGAGCACTCAACGAATGACATGTAAGCTAACAGAAGATCTAAGCACCAACCCAATCAACGTCTAGATTGAGTTGTAAAGCCATTCAAGATAAATTCTTCCGTAAGTTAATCAGAAGAAGACTTCTGTAACTGACTATAGAAAGTCAGCAAGTGCAGTAGCTGTCAAGTGAACAGAAGACAACGATCTTGGAAGTAACCAGGGTCGTAGTGTTTTCCAAACAAAGCAGGAACTGATAAAGAACACAAAGATACTGGTCAGCTTATAAAGAACAAGGCTAAAGTGATTAAGCATTGGGTCGATCCATTGATGATAAGTGAATGAGAGATCACAAGGAGAAAGCGAGCTGGGCATGCCACAAATCTGAAGTGTCTTGCTATTTAGAAGGGTCCAGAATAAGGAGTCAAGCCATCAGTATCTGAGAGTAGTCGGGGCAAATAGAAGTGTTGAAGCAATGCACAAGAAGAAGAAGAGGTGTTTTACATTGAAGATTCGATGAACACTCTTTAGGATCGTAGCGTTGTCTCAACCCGTCAATGAGCAACATTCAACAAGACACTACGATCAGGTCCAAGAAGATATGCATCAGAATCGTAGAGTTCGGTCATTTGAAGGTTGAAGCATTGGCAATGGTTCAATCTGAAGATTAATATTCGAACAGAGCTTATTAAGAGCATCGATGCAAAAGGACAACCTCTGATCTAGAAATTAGAAGGAGGAAATAAAGTAGATTACCTGCCCGAGACATCAAAGTGACATCTCTGACGGGGTAGGTGAAATAGTATACTGCAGTGTCAGAAAGTCATAAAGGAGATGTCATGTCACATCTGTAGTCTACACCAAATTACTCGAGATCTGCGAAGTAATTCAAATAGCTTTCAACGGCTATATACCAATGGGAAGATTGGGAAGGAGTATAAATTAGCCAGAGCTTCAAAGATCAAAAGAAGAAGATGATTGTTAAGTTGCAGAATCGTTGAGTTGTTGGAATGCTATAGTGTTGACTCTATGGGTTCCACCAGAGCTTAACATAACAAGTCTCAGTGCCAGTGAGACTATGAAGGTGGAAGTGAAGCGGCTTTGAAAAAGGACTTGAATAGACTAAAGCTTCACTCAACAAAGATGAAAATGCATATAAAGATGGCAGCTAAGCTGAGAGCCGAGAAGGATAAGAAGATAGCATTCAAAAAAGTGGCAGAGCACAAAGAAGATCCGAGAGCCACTCTACGAATTACCATGAACCTAAACCTGAACCAGAACAAGTGCAGAACCATGTCTGCCAACCAGTCAAGAAGGGTTCAGGGAATGGTGATGGTGCACAACTGAAATCATATGAAGATGAGCAGAACAGAATGAAGATTTGGTTGCTTGTAGAAAGCTCTTCAGACTTCGTAACTTCATCTGTATTGTGTTGTGCAAGAGTGAGCAAACAATTACCCACAAGAAAGATAGTATACAATAACATTCTATGAATGACAACTAACTAAACTTTGAATGGTAAAGTATTTTTACCGGAAATAATAAGTTCTAATTCGAATACTGTGAGTTCAAAGGAATAATGAACTTTAAAATCAAATAACAAATATCAATATCAAAGGAATACATTGAGGGTCATAAGACCACGAACTGTATTTTAGGTTTTCAAGTATTTCTACTTTAACCATTAACAGTCTAAAAGACCATAATCATCTTCTATGTCCTAGGTTAACAAGTGTTTCTACTGTAACCTTTAACAGTATAAACGACTATATGGATCATCATGTCGTACTCTAGGTGATCAACCCTTTGTACTATGTATTGCTCAAACATTTTAAGGCTATCACATAGCTCTAAATTAATCCCCCGATATAGGGTTGTTCGTCTCAGTTAGATCATTAGGTTCCGTACCAAAGGAAGTTTGGTTTGCAATTAACTTCAAAGGAATTCTAAATTTTTAGAATGCTCATCAGCCAAGTACTGGTTGAATCAAATAGGGATCAATGACTACTCAAGAGTTCGATTACAATATCATCATGAACAAAGTATAACAACGAACCAATAAGAGATAAAGTCTCAAAGGGTTATAAATGAACAAGTGTTAATCATGGAGTACCAAAGGAAGTTTGGTTTGGATTAATTGACTTTAAGGGTAATTTAGAGTCTAGAAAATTCATCAACTAGGGATTAGTTGAATAAATAAAAGATCGCTAGTCAACTAAGAGTTCAGTACCACAATGTAAAATTGTACAATGACATTGGTGATCAGAGATTGAACAATAGTTATTCATAGCTGAACAAACATTTTGCAACAAGATCAAGCTTAAAACAACAGTACAGACTTTGAATTAACAAAACAAACTCGTTTATAATGAAGGAGTAAAGATTAATTAACTTGCTCAATGAAAAGTATAGTTTAGAAACTTTCTCAACACTATTTTAGAGTTAAAGAATATGCATAACAATAACAAGTTAGGAATAAGAACTTGCATAATGAAATATTTGGGTTAGAGAATGTACTTAATAAAGGATTAGGGTAAATGAACTTGAGTAAGCATAAACAAGACAGAGATAGATAACTTGTTCAATGATAAGTAGAGTTAAGGATGCTTATATGAGAGATTAAGATTAAAAACTTCCATAAGTATAAACAAGATAACGGTGAAAAGAAAATCTTACTAAATAATAAATTGGCAAAGGTTAGGAAACTTGCTCAATAGAATAATAGATTCAAGAAACTTGCATAACGTAAAAGTAGGGTTAAGAGACTTGCCCAATAAAGGATTATGGTGCGTAACAATAACAAATTAGGGATAAGAAACTTGCTTAATAAGAGTTTAGAGATAAAGAATTTGCATAAGTATAAACACGATAACCGTAAAAAGAAAACCTTGCTGATTAATAAAGTAGCAAATGTTAGGGAACCTGCCTCTTGTGTAAGCTATACAATTATAACTCACGTACTCCAATATCCTACACATACTATTAGGATTATCACATTAATTAGCTACATACACATTATCCTCATAGATTCAATTCTCATCTTAGTTAAGTTATAACCTATAGCTTAAGGTCTAACCATATTATCAACCACATAACACGAATCTGAAAATTCATTTAAATATAAAATAAGACTTTTAACATCCAAATCAGATTCTCAACTCTTACAATGTCGAGTTTCAATCTTATATAACTTACGAAACAATAACTTTCAATCTACACATTTAGTATTATAACATCAATATAATCTGTTATAACATTTTACCATAAACCTAACACATTTTTAAGCTCATTAGACTAGGTTACATTAACATGTTATGGACTGAAATCAAAAAGAAAACAAAACAGTATCTGTTATAACTTTTTGTAACGACTATTAAAATGTTGTCTTAAATTAAGATAATAATAATAATAATAATAATAATAATAATAATAATAATAATAATAATAATAATAATAATAATAATAATAATAATAATAATAATAATAATAAAAGTACTAATAATAATAATAATAATACCAATAATAATAATAATAATAATAATAATAATAATAATAATAATAATAATAATAATAATAATAATAATAATAATAATAATAATAATAATAACAACAACAACAACAACAACAACAACAACAACAACAACAATAATAATAATAATAATAATATTGTAATTTGACATGCGTTAGCTGCTGACGCCGTCTGTTAAATTTTTCCCAAAAAAATGCCTCTCCTTTGATTTGAACTTGCAACCTCTTAATTGGAACATTGGTCATATGACCACCCGAGCACCACAGGCGTAGTTGTTAGTAATTTGTAACGACTAATATTTATAACAAAACATGAGATTGAATGTATATATTTGCTATTCAAAATTGAGTCTGTGACGACCCCAAATCCAGGTACTTGAAACCCGAACTCGGTTCTCCACGATACCATTTCTTTAAGTTGAATAATACTAATATAATAATACATTCGAACTTAATTTACATACATCAAAGTTTACTTCCCCAGGTATGTGACCTTCAAATACATTCCTTACAATACTTGAATAGATACCAATACAACTATAACCATTAACTCATAATACACACTTATTCGATCAGCTTTCCTTTTCCTTTGTTCGCGGCTCGAGCCTTGGTTTGCTCATATATAATCGAAAACATTTAATTTAAGCAAGGATGAGCATTTGAGTGCCCAACAAGTAATAGCAATTATATATATAAGTTTGAAAGAATATAAGTATTCTCTTTACATAACACTTCTACAACGAATCGAAAGTTGTGAAGTAATCAGATCGATAAAAAAAATTCACATAACAAATCTCTTCCAAATTATTTAAATTTGGCTCGCTCTACCCATGAATAGGGTTTAAGAATCATACTATGAACATTCTTTTCATTTTCAAAAGGTTTGGCGAGAAATCCATCCGCAAAACCGCTTTAGCTTACGAACTACCTGAGGGGGATCACCAGATTGTACCTCAGATTGATCAATACTACATAACTTAAAACGAAATTCATCGCTCACTCTCTCCGCCTTGGCAAAAAATCTTCCCATATAGAGATGTTCATACATGCACGGGTTCCAAACCCGAAGGTTTTAATCTTGCTCAACAATAATATGTAATTCAACATATATGTATACGGGTAATTGATGAGGTATATCAACATGTGAATAAATGCCATGGTTATCCAAGTGGGGACACTTGTATAACCATTTAGAAATCAACGAATGTAATATATATCCGAGCTAGCATGTTGATAATCAAAGAGTACATAATCAGTATAGGAATAGAATAATTACGAAACTTCTTACTCATGTCCATTGCATAAAGGAAATGCAAAGGTAGGATATCTTGCGATTCATGATTACAAATCTCAACTTAGGTTTTATCTCTTTATCACAACCTATCAATAATCGGATCATTCGCTTCGATTAGAACAATATATCTTAACACATAAAATCGTTTATTACAACAAGACATAGTCTAATCACATAATCACAAAGATCATACTTTTAGTTCTATTCTATACTTGAAATATTTTATACATTTTTCAAATATCTCATCCATGCTTCTTACAAAGAGCCTTTTCTTTTTATTATAGGTCTCGACATTTGTTTGCAGATCGGAAATGACTTTTATCGGATAAATAATGAGTCTAAGACTCTTATTTTATACCTCAACATCTCGTAAATATCGACATCTTAATTTTTAATCATTTTCAAATTTCCGTAAATTGAAAAATTTAAAATAATTCAAATCATCACTAAAGGGCCTATAGTGATATAATCACATTATAGGTGTTCTTCTTCAAATTCGTAACTTCATAATCGGTTCTCAAGTCACCTAGTTTGGTAAATTATAACTTTCAAATATCGAATCATAATTAAATGATTTAAACATTAAACAATTTTATTATCATTAATAGTTTAATTAATACTAAACTATTAATGAAACCATTGCAAAATATAAAAGTTATTTATAATAACTCAAACTATTTTTAAAACATTTATATTACCTTTAAATGATTTTTAAAACAATAAAAATCATTTTAAATAATTACCATTAATATTTAAATATTAATGTACTATTTATCCAAATATTAAAAGTCATTAATTATAACTTAAAATATTTTAAATCCTTAATATCCTCTTTAAATAGTTTTTAAATAAGTAAAACCATTCTTAAACTATTTATTTAATATTAATCATTAAATACACTAAATATCATTAATATTATCTTAATATCATTAATATTTAATTATTAATGAAATTATTATTTAAATATTAAAAGTTATATTTTATAACTTAAAATATTTTAAATACCTTATTTTCATTTAAAATGATTTTTATAATATTAAAATCATTTTTAAACTAAATTATTTAATATAATCATTAAATAACTTTAATATCATTAATAACAATTAATTAATGAAATTCATCACAAATTATTAAAAGTCATCACAAATAACTCATTTACATAACTAATTCTAAGCCAAAATAAACATAGTAAACTAACTAATATATTAACAACACTAACTAAACTTCAAAAATTCAAACTTTAAATAACAATTAAAAATAATAACATTACAAAAATTAAATAAGAAACATACCCGGAAATACGAATTCCACAAACCGAATACGCACTTCCACGCCAAAATTTAACTAAGGAGATCTTTATAAAAAGTTCTCCCACAACAAAGCCTTTCTCAAAAAATTGGAGGCCTTATTGTTGGTGAATGAAACAAAGGCCAAGCCCTTCTATTTATAGGTTTAGAAAATGGTGAAGTTCTCAATTTAGTCGATGTGGGACTTGGTTTATACTAATTTTTCAATAGCTCACTTTATGATTTTCTAACGCATTGCTCATAACTCAGATTAATCTGATTTTGGATATGTTATACATGGCATTGATCAAAACAAAGGTCCCGAATAACACATCCATTGCTAACTTTCGGGTTTGAGAAATTTGACACATTTCCTTCCAATCATCAGATTTCCCTCATCCGAGGCTCGAATGAGGTCATTTCAAAGCCTATGGCTTCCTAACTCAATGGCACTACAACATATCAAAAGCCCAGACCTTTTAAAGCATAGAAAGTGGACGAGAATACCCCATTACAGATCGCCCAAAAATAGTTTATCATGCTTCAATAACCATGTTTGACCATCTATAACTTCTAATCTATACATGATATGGACTTGATTCTTTTTGCGATTAAAGACCACATATCGGGCTACACATAACAACTTTTGAAGAACAAAACTCATGATCGAGCAAAGAGTTATGGCTTCTAACATTTGGTGAAAAATAATGTAATTCGCTTTTCCAACTTGCTTAAATCTTCAAATTTTGACTTTGATGTTATGGGTCTTTGATTTATCAACCCATATCATCAATTAACATCCTATTACACAACTTTAAACAATCAATTGCATCAAATAACATCGAATCAAAGGATTTCTAGGTTTAGTGTCCTTATACCCTTTTGCCAAAAATCTTGATTCTTCTTCTCGATTTGTTATGGGTGATGGTTGGGCTTTGTTTAAGAGTGTATGGGCAATCTTGTACAAGGCAATTAAATGTAATATTTAATCACTAGATTTAATTCTTACAATTTACCAATTAACTTCTATCCTTTGGTAAATTAAAACACTTATACAAATAATATCGAAATTAAACCCTAGAATTGAAATTAGGGTTTTCGATTAAAAATTTAGGGTTCTATAATTAGGGTTTCTTAACGCTCATCAATTAGGGTTTCTAATTGACCATTAGGGTTCTCTAATTATCTCGTGTATATTACTAACACAAATGCATTACGGTTTCTAACTTCAACCTGCTTAGGGTTATAATAATTAGGGTTTGTCTTAATTATCGACGACAACAATAATTAGGGTTTTGTCTAATTATCGATATTCTTATACCCAAGAACTTCATATACACAACTACTACTCGTAAATATCCCATAACCGAAGTTTAATAATTAGGTTTCACAAAGACTTGCAGTAATATCTTTGTGACCTAATTGGACCGCCATCGCTTTCAATATTATCTCATCCATGCATACATACCTAGTACATAATTATGGTACTCAGAAAATCATTATATAAATAATATAATATTATTATTCTCATCTCTTGATCACAATCCCAATCCCAATCCAGGGTTGGATCTCATGTCTGACTTATGCTTCATACACATCATCAATAATCAAGTTAAAATAATTAACTTAAATATTCTGAATAATTCATATAATAAAATATTTATTATATAAATCTAATTATCACTTCATATATTATTTCCAATCATGTTTTCATGGAAAATAATTAATAAAAATATTTCGGCTTACAGAAATTAATTACCATAACAATATAATTTGTGGTAATTGATTATTCCAAAATTATTTCTAATTTTTCAAGTAATAAATGTATTCGCATTTATCGTTCACTTTACATGACACTTAGTCTCGTCATTAAATAAAAAAAAATTATACGCAAAATTTCTTATTTATTTTATCTAGAAAATCTCGGGTTACTACAGAGTCCGATTATACATTCAATAAGTGGGGGACTCTTATTTTATGTTATTGGAGCGAGTTTTTTTTTAAAAAAATATAACATATTTTAAGTTAAAAAGATTAAACATAATTACCCTTGTATATAAAGAGACTAAATAAATAGGATTTTAATGCCTAAAATATTGGTTTTTAATAAAAAAAATTAAAAAGAAAAAACAAAAATAAATAAGATTTTAATGCATAAAATATGATACTGTATCTTAAATTCATACCATCAATACAAGACTAAATACTCTATAGTTTAATAAATACAGAAATAATATGTCCTTAAAATTTATAAAATTTGCAAAGAAGATTCTTTTTGTGAAATAGAGTGAGTAATATTTATGATTATAATGTCTAATTTAAATTAATTCCCATAGTTTTAAATTTTTTGAAATCTATTCCAAAAAGTCAAAATGAAACTCATTCAATGAAATGAACAAAATATTATTTAGTAAGAATATATATTTTTTAAATATGCAAAAAAATTACCTAATATATATACAAAAAAGGAAAAAGGGTCAAAAAAGCCCCTGATGTTTACTCCTAATGTCCCACTTGCACCCTTAACTAATATTTATAAATATTTAACTAATATATATATATATATATATATATATATATATATATATAAACAAATATTCATATAAATATTTATAAAACATATTCATATCTAAATTTTATAAATTTTAGATGAAATATTTATAAATTTATAAATATTCTAATACACAAAAAATATAACATTGTTATATTTTTTGTATTAGATAAATTATATTCCATCTATATATATATATATATATATATATATACACACACACATCTTAAATCTCCACATTAAACTAAATATATATAAAGTAACACCTAATATATAACTATGAATATGTAACTATGAATATTTTAATATATATATATATATATATATATATATATATATATATATATATAACAAATATTCATATAAATATTTATAAAAAATATTCATATCAAAAAGTTATAAATTTTAGATGAAATATTTATAAATTTATAAATATTCTAATACACAAAAAATACTTATAACTTTAACCTCCAATTGTGGGGATATCCAATTAGCTCAGTTCAAGAACTTCATGTTTTTATAAAAAATGTTGTGGTATTTTTTTTACAAAGTTTTTTAACAAAACGTTGTAGATACATATGAAAAAATGTTATGTATTTATAAGGACAATTTTTAATTTTAAATAGATAACGTTTTTATAAAAAACACGAAGCAAAATCCTCTTTTCAAAAATCCTCAAACCGTCCATTTAAAACACGGAGGCCTGGAAGTTGGTAAGAAAAAAAATTTGGCGTCCTTTGTTCCCTTCCCCTTTTCAAAATCCTCAAACCCTAACTCCACCATTTTACTCGTTCTCTTGAGTGCCTTAAGCTTAAAGATTAATGGCGACTTACAGAATTTCTCATCAGTCCACGGCAGGTTGGGGAGAAGAAGACGACTGGGAGCTCATCAACGATGGTCCTCATTGCTTTTAACACTTCATCACCACCACTACCAGCTCCCGCTTCACCGCCGCCGCCGTCGTCGCATCCCTGCTTCCATCTCGCTTCAAATTACTGATTTCATTGGCGGTTTTGTTGTTTACTCCGTCCTCCACATGAAGTTTATCAATTAGAGGGATATGTGTATGTTGGAAGCAAAGCACTTCCTACTCTGATTAATGCCACCATGAATACAATTGAGGTAATTTTTGAGGATTTTGTGAGTGTAAATGTTAGGCTGAATATGATTGTGTAAAAGTTTTTACTATATTTACAAGTCAAATTATTTGAATTTTCAAGAATGTCAATTTCATTGGGCATATAGGGACTAGGGTAGGGTGGTTGCAGAATCTTCGGCTCTTCCCTTTGTTTGGCAGTGTTGTGAAACTCTGTGATAGTTGGCTCAGTTAAAAAATTCTGAATTTGGCAAAATATATGTTCTCTTTCCAAATTGGTTCTTCTTCTTTTTTTCCCCTTACATATGTTTACTTGATTGTTATAATTATCCGTTTTGTTTTTTGGTGATATTTAATGTAATGTGTTCTTTTGTTTTGTCCTATTATCAACAATAGAACATTCTTGGACTGATCGGACTTGCCCCAACTAAGAAAAAAAAAATCAACATTCTTCAAGATGTTAGCAGAATAATAAAACCATCAAGGTAGTTATTGTGTTCGGTGAAATTTGTTTGTCAAAACTGTGTTTTTTTTTGTAGTTTAAATGCCAAAATCCTATGCATTTTTTATTGTTTTGGTGGGAACTTTTTTGTTCTTTCCTAATAATATATTGATTTGTATATCTTTTGCCCCTAGTGAAATAGATAGTGTCAGTTTGTTTTCTAACATTAGTTTATGTTTTAGTTGATGATTTGGTGAAATTCAGGATGACATTGCTTTTAGGTCCACCTGGAGCTGGGAAAACAACATTTTTGTTGGCACTTGCAGGGAAGCTTGATCACAATCTAAGGGTATCGGGAAAAGTTATGTATTGTGGCCATGAAATGAATGAATTTGTGCCTCAGAGGACGTGTGCTTATATTGGTCCACATGATCTTCATCATGGAGAGATGACAGTAAGAGAAACTTTGGATTTCTCGGGATGATGTTTGGGAGTTGGCACGAGATATGAACTGCTTGCAGAACTCTCAAGAAGAGAGAAAGTGTAAAGCCCCCAAACTCGGATACTTGAAATCCGAACTCGGTGCTTCACGATACCATTTCTATTAACGGAATAATACTAATAATAATAACAATAATATAAATATCAAACTTATCTTACATTTATCAGAGTCTAATCCCAATTACGCAACCTTTAATATAATTCTTTACATGATATATAATACATATCATTGTCTATATATTGTCTAACTATTACAAAAGATACCATTAAACATGTTCTGTTTGCTTTCCTTTTCACTTGTTTTTGTCTGAACCTTCGGGTTGATCATGCCTAGCTGAAAACATTTAAATTTAAGAAAGGGTGAACATTTGGGTGCCCAACAAGTAATAACAATTAGAAATATAATTAGCTGAAAGAAATAAATGTTTTCTTTGTACATCACTTCTACAACGAATTTATAGTTGTGAAGTAAACTGAACTGATAATGACAACTGATAAGTGGATTTTATATACACTTATCCGGTATCTTTTACTTGAATTAGTTACTTATATTTATGTGTCTTAGTTATTTTTCATGCATTTTGTGTTCATTTTGTAGGTTATACGTTTGGGAGCGATGTGAGCGACTATTGGTAAGGAAACGCAAAGAAAACGTAAAGAAAAGCAAACCGGACATCATTTGGGCTTTCATGTTTACTTCATGTTCTTGGTTTGGAACTTAGCTTACATTGAAGAGCATCGTCTTAGCTTTCCGGAACATTTTGAATCATTCCAATCGGAGTTTGGATGCAAGAGTTATGATTGTTGTACCAACAGACGTTGAACGTCATGGTTTTGGGTGGTCATTTGCATAGCAGTTACTTCTAGCTCAATTTCAGCCTTCATCCGCCCAAAATTTTTTAATCAAAAAATGAAAGTTGTAGATCTCGTCGATATCTTCGATTTGATAGGTGGCGAGCCCCGTAACTCCTCCCGGATCAAAGGTTATGGCCGTTTTCCCAAAGGATGTCTGAGCAGAAAATGTCGAAACTTGGGGCTGTAGGCAAGGCGCCCAAAATAGGCTATGCTTGCCGAGAACCTTTGGGGAGAAGTTTCGAAGGTTGTCGAGCCAAATACTGGGTATGGCCGGGAAGAGGTTGGTTGAGGCTTGGGCCGCGTTTTGGCTTAATTTTGACACCTTTTTGACTCCAAATAGGATTGAGTTTGTTCCTAAGCTAAAAATTGGACTTGTAACCTATAAATACATGATGTAAGGCATAAAATAAAGAGAGATTACATAGGTTAGACTAGATATAACACTCCATTAGATTAGAATATAAACTCTAATTCTTAATTAGCAATTGGAGATTGAAGCAAACTGAAGAACACTGAAGATCAAGAGTAAGAGCAAGAGGGGAGCATCAGATTTGCTGACAACAGATTCTATTCTCTTTTCTTATCATACTTTTATCTTTTAATGTTTATTTAGTTGTGGATTCTTGGTTTTAATTCATTAATTATGAACTAACTCTTTTATTAAGATTTCAATTGAACCTTTTATGTCTATAAATTATTAATTTGATTTATTTCAATTATTTTATGTCTAAGTGAATTGTTTATCTTGTCTTGTGCTTATTGACTAATTATTTGATCAGTAATTACCTCGTTACTCTAGAAGGAATTGAAAGAGGAATTATAGGGTTAGAACTGGACATAGTGACACGTGACTTAGTTATTTGCACAGTGAATAATTAGGTTTGTGAGTGGAATGGAAATATCTCTTCGCCGCATGTAACCCATAAGGAATTGGGATTGAAAAGAATTTAATTCAATTGTTTTGCATAGGAATATGGCAAAATTAATCTGGGTTAAATAGAAGGCAATTGATCACTTGGAAAAGGACTTTTGGCATTTGAGAATTCCTGTTAACAATTCAGTAGGCATAATAATTGGATAATTGATTTATAGTTCATAATTGGGGATATTGAAGTCTTAAACTTTATTTATCTGAATTCAGTCATAAAGCAATTCAGTTTAATTAGTTAATTTAGTTTTCTTAATTAGAAAAATCACGATTTGAGGTTGTTTAAATAAAATTAGTTTGGTTAAGAATTCGTACTTGGTGATTTTTATTAAATAATTCATCATGAGAACGATACTCTACTTTCACTTTATTACTTGTTGACCGTGTATACTTGCACGTATTCATTGATCATAAATCGACCAACAAATTTTTGGCGCCATTTCTTGGAATTAGTTTAATATTTTTTACCAATATTAATTTCAATCAAATTAGTCTTAATTTAAACATTTTTATTTTTATTTTTAATTCTCTCCTTATATTTCTCTCATTTTAGGTACCATGGATGACTTTGAGTATCAATGCCCATACACGAACGTGACTCAACCAAGGGGGATGGAGATTGATAGACTCGCGACACTTTCCGCAATGTCAGCACAAATTAAAGAACTTTCGAGGAAGTTGGACGTTATCGCATCCCAACAGAGTCGAAGGATGGCGATTATGTGTGACTATTGTGTCGGCAATCACCCGAGTAATCAATGCACCATTAATCTTGGGCTTGAGACAAGATGGGTGGTAACTACCTCAATCAAGATGCATATGATAATTATGAACAAGTTTGGGGTATCACCCGAATTTTTTATGGAGCTACAACTATCAAGACCAATACTCTACTCCAAATCCAACATACACGCCGGAATTCTCATATCAACCTCTATTAAAAGAAGAAAATTCAAGGTTGGAGGAATTGTGGTCCAAGTTTGAGGAGAGAGGAATTAATGAAACGGGGTCAATTCTAAATCTTGCGGATCAGATAGAGCAAATGACCAAAGTCATAAATAACCTTCCTCCAAACACTTGGCTTTATGACATGGATGACGAAATTAATGAAGTGCCCGAGCCAAATCTACAACTGGATGAGACACGAGATGTTGAAAAAGAGGAGACAAGTAGGGATAATGAAAATAAGGTCGGTGAAGAACTAACTATGATTACCAACGAGGAGGAGCCGATGTTATTAGTGCCCCAAGTTCCTTCTCCGCCAAAGTTCAAGAATCCTGGTTAGATTTGCAAAACCATGTCCGCTAGGTAGTCATGTCGTCAAGAATACTCCTTGTGACGTAAAAGCGAGTACAACTTGAAGCCATGGTTCAATGAGTTGGAGAAAATAAGAAGAAGAGATTGTTGTATCCATGAGCCTTAATGCCGAATCTATTCGCAGACCTGATGGAAAAAACACCTAGATCTTTGGACGTTCTTTAATGTGATCTTATCTAAACAAAGCATGCTAGGTGACTTTAATACAATGGCTATCGTAAATGGGAACCTACCAAAAGCTATATTATTTCGATGGATGGAGGGTTTCTCAACTTTCAAGAGGAATTGGATAACATTGACGATAAAAGTCAGTCGAAAGACTATAAATCAAGCGCTGACTGGGAGGCAACCCAAGAATTTTTTATATTTATATGCTTTACTAGTTTATTTAGTAGATAGGAATTAATTTGATTAGTAAGTTCTCTTATAATCTAATACATGTTGTCTCTCTTCATTGCAGGTATTGGAGGTTCAATGGATAGGAAAATGATCGTCATTTACCATCGCCACCAAAGACCTCACGCTTAGCTGATTACAAGGAAGTTCTCTTCTACTTATCGCTATATTCTTACAATGAGGACATTGTAATTGCTAAGTTTGGGGGAGTTTAGTTTAGTTCGTTATTGCATGTTTAGTTTCATGTTTAAGTTATGTTATTTTGCATATGTTGTTAATATAGTTTAGGTTCATTATAAAAAAAAATCAAAAATAATAGTTAGGTACTATGTTCATTTTGCATAAGTCTAGCGGTTTGTTATAGTTAAGTTTATTTTGGCCAATGATGAGATTGGAATTGGGTGAACAAGTATAATAATCGACTATTAGAGCTTTGATGTGATTTCTTGTTATGAATTGAATCTTTTTACATTTGAAACTAGTATAATAATGATAACACAAAGAAAAACAACTTGTTGATTGATTGAGTTTAAATTGATACATAATGGGACTCTAAAGGATAATGCTAGTTTGAATGAAAGAATGACAAGGATAAGTAGTGATGACTAAAGTTAGACAAGAACCTAAGTTTGGGGGAATATATGTGGGGTATATAAGCTTTAAAAAAAAAGAAAAAAAAGAAAACATGTTGAGTCTTGTGGTGGGTTGAGGAGAAACACTCCCCATAAACACAAGCGTGAGATGGAACGCACTCACCAACCATCTATCAAAAGAAAAAGAAAAGGGAAATAATCACGGGAAAAGAGCAAAAAGCCCCCGTGTAAAAAAAAAGAAATAAATAAATAAAATAAAATAAAATAAAAACTTGTTGATCGATTTCGCAATCAATGAATACGTGCAAGTATACACGGTCAACAAGTAATAAAGTGAAAGTAGAGTATCGTTCCCACGAGGAATTATATAATAAAAATCACCAAGTACTAATTCTTAACCAAACTAATTTTATTTAAACAACCTCAAATCGTGATTTTTCTAATTAAGAAAACTAAATTAACTAATTAAACTGAATTGCTTTATGACTGAATTCAGATAAATAAAGGTTAAGACTTCAATATCCCCAATTATGAACTATAAATCAATTATCCAATTATTATGCCTACTGAATTGTTAACAGGAATTCTCAAATGCCAAAAGTCCTTTTCCAAGTGATCAATTGCCTTCTATTTAACCCAGATTAATTTTGCTATATTCCTATGCAAAATAATTGAATTAAATTCTTTTCAATCCCAATTCCTTATGGGTTACATGCGGCGAAGAGATATTTCCATTCTATTCACAAACCTAATTATTCACTGTGCAAATAACTAAGTCACATGTCACCATGTCCAGTTCTAACCCTAGAATTCCTCTTTCAATTCCTTCTAGAGTAACAAGGTAATTACTGATCAAATAATTAGTCAATAAGCACAAGACAAGATAAACAATTCACTTAGACATAAAATAATTGAAATAAATCAAATTACTAATTTATAGACATAAAAGGTTCAATTGAAATCTTAATAAAAGAGTTAGTTCATAATTAATGAATTAAAACCAAGAATCCACAACTGAATAAACATTAAAAGATAAAAGTATGATAAGAAAAGAGAATAGAATCATTGTCGAAAGCCAAATCTGATGCTCCCTCTCGCTTTCTTGCTCTCGCTTCTTGATGTTCTTCAATTTGCTTCAATCTCCAATGGCTAATTAAGAATTAGGGTTTATATTCTAATATAATGGAGTGTTATATCTAATCTATGTAATCTCCCTTTATTTTATGCCTTACATCATGTATTTATAGGTTACAAGTCCAATTTTTAGCTTAGGAACAAACACAATCCTATTTGGAGTCAAAAAGGTGTCAAAATTCGCCCAAAACGCGTCCAAGCCGCAACCAACCTCTTCCTCAGCCTTCATCAAAGGTTGGGCTTGACGTCAGACATGCTCCCCAAGACCCGGCCTGGGCATAGGCCTATTTTGGGCGCCCCGGCGCTGGCCCCAAGTTCTGACATTTTCTGCTCCGACGTCCTTTGGGAAAATTGCCATAACGTTTGATCCGGGAGGAGTTACGGGGCCTGCCACCTATCAAATCGAAGATATCGACGAGATCTACAACTTTCATTCTTTGAGGATTGAGAAATTCGGGGTGGATAAAGGTTGAAATTGAGCTGGAAATAACTGCTATACAAATGACCAGCCAAAACCATGACGTTCAACGTCCGTTGGTACAACGATCATAACTCTTGCATCCGAACTCCGATTGGAATGATTCAAAATATTTCGGAAATCTAAGACGATGCTCTTCAATGTAAGCTAAGTTCCAAACCAAGAACATGAAGTAAACATGAAAGCCCAAATGATGTCCGGTTTGCTTTTCTTTGCGTTTTCTTTGCTTTTCCTTAACAATAGTTGCTCACACCGCTCCCAAATGTATAACCTACAAAATGAACACAAAATGCATGAAAAGTAACTAAGACACATAAATATAAGCAACTAATTCAAGTAAAAGATACCGGATAAGTGTATATAAAATCCACTTATCAACAACATAACAATTCTATCTCAAATTTTTGAAACTATGTATTGACTATATATATAGGTATTAGTCGACAGATTATGAACATTATTTTTAGTTTTCGCTAAGGTTTAGCAGAACTTCATCTGTAAACCGACATAACTTACGGGCGTTAGGTTGTACTTCCCATGGGCCTGTATTGATCAATACTACATTACAAGAACGATATGATCGTTCACTCTCCCCTCACTTGAGCGTAAAGTTTTCCAGTGATCGGGATGTTCATATTAGAATGGAATCAAACCAAAATAATTTGATTGGATACAAAAAAGGTTTTATCATTTTCAACGATATTTCAAAATTTGTGTCTAGGTAATTCAATTAGCTTGGACATATATATATATATATATATATATATATATATATATATATATATATATATATATATATATCCATTTGGGGCTAAGCAGAGATATACAAAGAGGAAGTAAGCGAGAGATGCATATAAACACAATTAAATTAATAAATAAAAATGCAGTTTTATTTGATTCTCAAAACTATGTACAAACCAAATTAAATTAACTTACAACTTAGAACATTTCTTTGGAGAAGTAGAGAAGAGGGGTTTAGTAGGCTAATCGGAGGTAGAAACTAAAGATTTGTCTCGAGAGAGAGAGCTCGTAGTCTTTCTAAGTTTCAAGTCTCGATGAACCAATCGAGCTCGGTTTCCTTTTATAATACAAGGAAAGAGAATCTATTACAATGATAGGGTAAAGTAAAAACATTTTACATAAGTGAAAACATGTTACTTAAGTAAAGAGAAAGTAAAAGTAAAAATGTAATAAAGAATTACTTTTGACTAAAGGCAAATACTTTCTACCGCTTTTGGAAAATCGGTAATGACTTTGAATGATTGGGATGACGATAAGTGATTGCAATTTCTTTCGATTGTGGAAAGGCATTCCTTTATCGAGTAGCTTCCTGAAAGCGAATCGGGTGACCGAACAGAATTGGGTGAATGATTGGAAAAGGAACTAATGAACTCAAAGTGAATGGATCCCGAGCATCCTGAAGGTTGATCGTGCCATAAGGATCATATTCGCCATCATCATACATGAATCGGGTCGATGTAGAATCACCACAGGAAGAATGATTAGAAGCCTCTTCATGCAAAGCTTCATCAATTCTTTTATTGAGTCCTGGGCAATTTTAGTAACTCTTCTTTGGTGCAATCTTTAAAAT
This sequence comes from Panax ginseng, assembly GCA_020205605.1. Classification (NCBI taxonomy): domain Eukaryota; kingdom Viridiplantae; phylum Streptophyta; class Magnoliopsida; order Apiales; family Araliaceae; genus Panax; species Panax ginseng. The sequence goes on from CM035148.1 coordinate 97,971,673, forward strand.
CAAAATACTTGAGAACATGATGAATCCGAAGGACTAACTTTGATATTGACTTTGTGGCGATTCGACTCTTTTTCTTTAATGGTAGGAGAACAGCACTGATGGAGAGAGCTGGGATCGAGCAACAGGAAATTCTCTTTGAACTGAAAGTGACTATTCTATCAATGTTGAATTTATCCCACCACTTAATGTAAAAGAGGCGAGACACTCTGGAAGTGGATCATTAGGAATGCTTTGATTCTTGGAGAACACGGAGGTGAGAGACAATGACTCCCATTTAAGAATCCAAGGAATTTTGTATTTACTGACGAATAAAAGAGTGGGGGGAACCCCTTCATTCAAAGGGATAAGTTTATAATGGTTATTGAAATGATTTAATTGGACCTTTAAAGGGCGAGGAAGAAGATCATAACAAGATCCTAACCTATACCACCAAAGGACGAACCAATTGGGAAATGGACTTTTGAATTTATGGTCAAATTGTATGAACCATGAATGATCGAGGACTCATTCGGTGAAGGAGGACCTTATACCAAAGCTTGAATGTAATCATAATAGCAAAATTGATGCTCTTGACTAGAAAGGTTCATGAGATCGGAGGATTCTTCCCCAATCGAGATTTGAATAAATCTGTTTAATATACATAGAATGATAAAGAATTTTGATTTATCATTACGTGCATAAATAGGTTTGATGTTTCTTGACTTTCGGTTTCTAAAGCAGAATATCCTTATAGTACACAAGGGACTTATAAGGGGCTAGAGGTCGGAAATGCCATCCAGGGGAAAAGAATCTGGGCCAAGCAAGTTTCTTTGGGATCGATCTTTGGTTTCATCTTGGGTTCAATATGGAATAAGTAACTTTCCCATCGAGCATATACTCGGCAGGAGAATGACTAGAAGCCGAGGACGAAGCCTTAGCGGGATTACCAAGGGGTCAATCGAACGGTTGATAGCCAAAGCCGAATCAGGAGGCTTAGGCATGGTGCCAAGAATAGTGAATTTATTACTTGGTTTGAATCAGGGTTAATCGGGTGAGGAACCATAGCTCCTCTAGTCGATTAATTGGGCTCAAGGGCGCTGACCCGCCACGCGTGAGGACGATGCTCCTCTAGTGCTCATTTATGAATGGTACTGTATTAATAAATTCTCTGGTAAGAAAATCAGGAACTGAATTGTTACTTCCTTTGATGTATTCAATTTCAAAATCAAAAATGCTTAATAGAGCTTGCCATCTAGCGAAAGAATGCTTAGAGGCTAGATTTTCAACATCCTTTTCTAATATATATTTTGCTGACTTACAATCTATACGGACTAAGAATTTTTGGTTTAATAAATCATTTTGAAATTTAGAAATACATAATACTAATGAAAGTATTTCTTTTTTAATAGTACTGTAATTTAATTGCGTAGTATTCCATGCACCGGAATGAAAACGAACAATTTGTTCTGAAGAATTAGGTGTTAATTTTTGTTTCAGAATGCCTCCGAAGCCAATATCTGAGGCGTCAGTTTCAACAATTTTAAACGCTGAATCATTGGAAATGCCAAGACAGGGTAATGCCTTGACGTATTTTTTAACTTGTTGGACGACGGAAGTATGAATGTCGATCCAAGGTGGAGGATTGTCTTGCAAAACGCTTGAAAAAGAGGTTTGCGAGATCTTCCCGAGATTCTTGTAAAACTTGCTATGTAATTCAAATGAGCGAAGAAACCTCTGCGCTTGGGTTTTATTGGTTATCTTATCGGAAACTTGTCAAATGAATTGAATAGCTCGTTCAATAGGGTGGACTTGTCCTCTAAAGATATTAAGACCAAGAAACCTTATTCGGACCAAAACAAATTTGCATTTGGAAGGTGAAAGAACTAGACCATTATCTTTGACTGTCTTGAAGAAAGATTTCAAGTGTTTAATGTGTTCTTCAATGGTCATTGAAAAAACAAGGATATCGTCAATATAGACTACAATAAAATGACTAAAAGGGTTTAATATATCATTGAGAATATTTTAAAATTCATTGAGAGGCGTTTTTCAGGCCAAATGCCTGGACATTCCATTCGTAATGTCCGAATGGAGTGGTGAATGCAGTTTTATAACTATCGTCAGGATGAATGGCAATTTGCCAGAAACCGGATTTAAGGTCGAATTTACTGAAAATAGTGGCATTACTTAATCTATTGACTAGGTCGTCTTTATTGGGAAGGGGGTATCTAATCCATTCCAAAACTTTGTTCAATGGTTTATAATTGATGACTAGACGAGGAACTCCTCTTTCTTTCTCTACTTCATTGTTTACGTAAAAAGCAGGGCAGGACCAGGGAGATTTACTGGGTTTAATAAGACCTTTACTAAGGAGATCATTGATTTCCTTTTTGCATAATTCCATTTGTTCGTGATTCATCTGAATAGGCCTAGCCTTAGTAGGAATTAAATGTTCTTTAAATTCCTTAGCATAAGGGAGCATAACCATATGCTTCTTCCTATACCAAAAGGCATTGGGAGAATCGTAACAAAGGTTATTTTTAAATATGTTTTAATTCTTCAATTTTTCTTGAACTTTTCTATTAAGAAGTTGCTCTTCAATTCTTTTATATTTAACTTCTTCTTTTAAGAAATTTAAATGTGTGATTTTACAATTGAGTAGATTTATTGATTTTGAGATGGATTCTTCTTGAATGAATTTTAAATCTCTTTCTTTTGGTTTAATAAGAAATTTAAATGTTATTTTCTTACCTAAGTGTTTATGACTTAGGCCTTCGTTATTAGTAGTAAATGGGTAAAGTAAATATATAAATGGTAATCCTAAAATGACTTTATCGGTGAGGTTACTGATCAAAACAAATGATGTTTTGAAACACATATTATCTTGATGAGATATGTACTTTTGGTAATTTATATTTAATTTCCATTTGACCTGCCGTTAAATGAGTTTAATCTTTCAATTGGTTTTCCCTAAAATATTTGGTTGGGATCAAGCCTTCCTCAGTATGCAGCTTTAAATGCACTTTGTAAACCAGAAAGCGAAAAGTCAGTATAGAAGCTTTTATCAACAACCGTGTTAATCGAGATGTACCATTTTGAATGGTAATGTCTTTAATTCTTTTAAGCGTGAGACCTTGAACAAAAAGATCGGGATCATATTTAACGCCGTAAGACTCGGGCTCATTATCATGATTTTCATCACTAGATGAGGAGTCGTTAATTTGAAGACACGAGATCTTTTATCTTCAAAATCCTTTTTAAATTAGAAACTTCTAATTTAAGATTAGTAATTTCTTTTTAAGTTTATTAACTTCTAGATTCAATTACGGGAGGTGATTTCCTTAATAGGAGTTTTAAATCTTTGTAATGTTTTATTAAAGGCTAAAATTGGTTTTCTTTGGCTTTAATGAATTTTTCATTACTATCCTTAGTTAATAAATCCTTTAAGCTGCTTAGTGTCTTGAGCTTTTAGTTTGGGATCGATAATTTTACTAATTAGATCAATTAATAAAGAACTTTCTTCGTCATCTTTGTTAATAACATTAATTCTTTTTTATGCTGACATTGCTCATTGCAATTGTCTCAAGCAAATAGTGACTTCTCCCTAATCACCATAGGCGTGTTATTGCTTTTATTACTAGAGGACTAGAAGATTCATCATTACTATCGACATCATTTTCTATTCGCATAAGTTCTAGGATTTGCTCGGTGTCTTCACTTAGAAATATTTAACCGATTTAATTTTGTTTTATTTTACATTCATTTTTGTAATGACCCTTTTGTCCACAATTGTGCAAATAACTTTACTCTTATCATATTTTTTAGACTTAGATTTTTAACATTCCTTTTACTAGTAGTTTTGGGCTTATTATAATAAATGTCTTGATTCTTATTTTCATGTAACGACGCTTTCTTTTATGATGTTTAGTAATTTTGTGAGATTCAATATGTTTATGCCTTGGCTTCTTCTCGGAGGGAGCAACCGGGAGTAAACCATATTGTTCACAAAAAGTGCCTAATTCATATTTAGCTTTCTTCTTATCTTTACTAGCTTGTTTGGCTAATTTGAAATCAATACACATTTTAATCCAATTTTTGGATGTGACTTATTATATCACCATAGGTTAAGTTATCATAATCAATGTAGCCAAGATTTTTACCCAATTCTTCACGAACCTTATGGGCAAATAAAGAGGGTAAACCATTGATGAATTTTTCTTTCCAGAAAGGTTTATTACCGTCACATTGTGAACATAACTCTAGACGTAAAAACATCTTTATACCACCTAAAGTCACTTAGAGTGGGACAAGTGAGATTATTAACGATCGTGAATTCTTTACATTATATTCTTTGGGAGTGCCAATGAAGTGTTTTATTATTGTAAATATGAGTGTATTAACTCCATCAGGTGGACCGATGCCAATATCCTCATTAAAGATAGGGTTGCCATCATCATCCAGCTGGACGGCATGGATTATTGATATTCTAGTATCTTCAGTGAGATATTTTTCCCACCAAGATCTGAGAATACCCGTGAATCCACTAACAATTAATTCAACAATATCTGGTTGAGATAGATTGTTGAATTTGGTGATGTAACTGTTTGCCACCATAGACATATGGTTTAATTTATTTAAAATTTCTTGTTCACTAAACCCATCAATGTTCCATTCGTAAATTTTATTAGATGAAACTGAGAACTGTTTATCTAGGTTTCTCTCTTGAACTGTAAGTCCGGAGGAGTAGGTCTGAAATACCAATTCCTAGTTATCTTGGTGTTTTTAATCATTAATTTGTTAAGTGATCATTTAAATCGGTATTGAATCAAGATTTAATTATCGATTGATAACTGCTTTCAACATCAGTTTTAACTTGATCAATCGCGGCAATAGTACCACTTGCACCAGGTTCATTTTTAAGTTTTTTAAATAACTTATCAATGGATTTAACTAAATCATCATCATCAGATGGTAATCCTAACTTGTGTCTATTTTCTGGTAACTTTATTAAAGGATGTTCAATTTTTAAATCTGGTTTTTTTATGATAGATTCTTCAAACTTTTCCTCAATCCTATCAAGCTGTTTTCCAACGGTTGCTAGATATTGATTACTAAAGTTTAATTGTTCAATAATTTTTTTATCATTGTTATTAGCATCAGAAATTTTAAATGGGCTGGCAACAACAGACTTATTTTTAACTGAGATTAGAACTGTTTCCAACGGAGGATGACTAGAGGAAACTTTTGACTTATCTTCTTTAATCCACTGTGTTTTGGTAATCACATTACATTTACTTTGAAATTGTTCATACCAATCATAAAATGAAATATTCATTCTTTCATTTTTAATAAATCTTTTCCATCTGTTTATTATTTTTTCACGCTCCTTTTCTGTGGGGTGATTGGATCTAAATAGATGTCTTTTTTCTTTATTAGATTTAGCATTGAAATCTTTTACTAGATTATCCCAATCTAAAACGAACTCCTTTTTGATGACTCTTAATTGATTATTAATGGGGATATCAAAATCTGATTGAGTTGGCATCACAGAAGAAGTGGGAGAAGAAGAACTTTCCTCTTCAACAAAATCTCTATGATCATAACATGGGTGACTAGTTTGACCTTGATTAAGAAACCTTTTTAACTTAACATTTTTGATTGAAGGATTCTTGAGTACTTGAGATCTCTTCTAGTATGGATAATCAAGAAATTTGAACCGAAATGTCTTCAATAATTATTGGTGTGTCTTAATACGTTCAAAACTAATTTTAACAGTTCCATCGAAAAATTGTTGAATATTTTCAATATTTAATAAATTATTGACTATGGGTACATTGGGGTAATTCATTAGGTAGAGTCCATCGACCGGGAAGCGTAATATCCTTCCGGAGAATTGTTCTTGGAACTTGAATATTAGCATCGATGGTAGAGCTTTGAATTAAAACTGTTAAATCTTTAGGGCTTTTATTTAAGGTATGAACATTTAAGTTTGTTTTCATTGTTTTATAATAAATCCTATAAATTAAAGCAATAGGCTGAGAACCCTCAATCATATGAGTGATTTCACCTGAAGTTTTAATATTCAATGTTAAAGCCTTTAATAAATGTTGATCACTAAGACTTAGGGTGAAATCAGGAAAGCAATTAAAATGGACAGGTCCATTGTGCAAACTTGATTCCATAGCACCTATTATACTGGGGTGATAATTCAAAAATCGAGCATCTCTAAGATGTAGATAGATGCATGAGTTAATTCCTTTAATGTTTAATGGTTTTATCATGAACTTGAATTAATCCAATATGAATAAAATTGTAACCCTTTTTCCTATGTTTTTAATAACATCGTAATCGAGAAGACTACAATTCTCATATTCTTTATTGATGGCGTAAACTTTCTCAACCTGTTTTGACATTATAACTGCTTTTTAAAATTATCTAAAAATGTTGGTGATAAATTTCTTTTGGGGACACTCTTGGTATATTCCAATTGTGTAAGGCTTGACTAATATTTTCATAATCGTGAGATTCTTGGTTAACTATATGCGGGGATGTAAGGTAAAGTTGACCTTTGACTAGTTGAAGAGTTAGATCTAAATAACCTATTCATTATCTTTGGTTTCAAAACAAAATTTCACACTTTATCTTCCATACAGACCCTCTTACCTTGAGTAGACTCTACACCTAACCTAATACCCAAACCGCTCACACAAGAGAGACTTACACCTGGTAACACACTTAGAGAAGGGTGGACTACAGTAAGTTAGGTGACTTCTGACAAAGGAAAGAAGATGTTCTGAAAATATATATATCAACATGTGATTAAATACAATGATTATCCAAGTGGGGACACTTGTAGAACCATATATAGAAATTAACGAACATAATATATATATCTGAATTATCATATACTAACATGTTGATAAACAATGATCGAATATAGAATATATCACAATAGGGTTAATAATATAGCAAAATAATAATATAATTCTGAAACTTCTTACTCATGTCCATTGCATAAAGGAAATGCAAAGGTAAGATACTTGCCTGATGTGCTGCTTACAATTCGTAACTTAGTTCTATCTTTATATAACACCTATCAGTAATAAGATCATTTGATCGATTAGAATAACATACTATAACACATAGCACTGCTTATTGCAGTCAGCACATAACCTAATCACATTGTCACATATGTTTAACAACCGTTGAATCACAAATAAACAAGTATTTAATCAAATTATCTAAGTCGAGGATCAATTTACGAAATATATTGCATTGTCTTAAAGCGACTTTATCGAATAATTATCGAGTCTAAGACTCTATCATATAGTTCAATATCTGTAAAGTATCGGTCATATTATTTTTAAATGACTTATAATAATTTTTTAAATATTTATTATAATTTATCATGAATTTCCAAACACCTAATCATTATTAAATGATTTAAATATTAAACAATTCCATTATCATTAATATTTAATTAATATTAAACCATTAATGAAACCATTTTCAAAATGTTAAAGTTATTTATAATAACTCAAAAAATACTTTTAAAGTATTAATATTACACTTAAATAATTTTAAAAGAATTAAAATTATTTTTAAATAATTATCATTAATATTAACGTATTAATGTATTATTTATCAAAATATTAAAAGTCATTAATTATAACTTAAAATATTTTTAATTCATTTATATCCTTTTTAAATAATTTTTAAATCTACTATCATTTAATATTAAATTATTAATAAAATTTTCCTTTAAATATCAAAAGTTATAATTTATAACTTAAAATATCTTTAAACACTTTATTTTCATTTTAAATGATTTTTATAATATTAAAATCATTTTAAACTAATTTATTTAATATAATTATTAAATAATTCTAATATCATTAATAGTAATTAATTAATGGAAATTACCTTTAAATATTGAAAGTTATATTTTATAACTTAAAATACTTTTAAACTATTTATTTTCATTTAAAATAATTTTTCTAATATTAAAATCATTTTAAAACTAATTTATTTAATATAATTATTAAATAAATCTAATATCAATAATATAAATAATTAATATTTTTCATGGAAAAATATCAAAAGTTATATTTTATAACTTAAAATATTTTTATAATCTCTTAAATTATTTTTATATAATTTTAAATCATTAATTCTATTTTTCATTATTTATTTAATACATTTATTAAATAACTTAATCATAATTAATATTAATTAATTAATGAAATTCATCACAAAATATTAAAAGTTATCAATAATAACTTAAATTATTTTCTTATACCATAATATAATTTTAAATGATTTTTCATGTATTAAAATCATTTTTAAATAATTTATTTAATATTATAATTAAATAAATTAAATACTTTTAATATTTCAAAAATATTAAATATTTATGATATATATTCAAAATAATTAAAACTAATTTTCGGATTTTAAAATAATTTTAATAATTTATTTTGTATTTTTAATAATTAATTTCTATTTTTAAATGATTTTTCAAAAATAAATTAAATAAAATTAAAATATCTGTCGCTATAGCCTTTAGCGACAGAAAGCGTCGCCTTTGGTGTTCTTGAGGCTCAAGAACATTCAATGTCAGTGATCGACTAGTCATATTTGACCAAACATAAATGCTAGGTTATGCAATTTTTGGGCATGTTACAACTTTGATCATGTACTACTAATGTAATACTATATGGTATAACAACTAAAAAGGTCATAAAACATAACAATAAAGACATCTGTCCCTTCAAACTCACTGTTAGAGCTTTCTGGGTTTTCTGGGTTACCCAGAAACCCAGTCAGTCTCGAGGGTCCAATTTGAGGCTCAAATTTCTTTAGGTTCTGGTCATTAACAAGTTGTTTTTATGGTTCAAACGTATAGTATATATGACAAGGTACACATAACATTCATCGATCATCATCGAACTACTGACATAATCGTAATCTAGCCTCCTAATTGAAACCTTGTCGGAGAAGTTTTTCTTGAAGTTTTCTGGGTTGCCCAGAAAACCAAGTTCGTGATTAAGCAAGCTAGTTTGACCAGCTACTCCAGTTGATACATAGATGGTTTGAAGGATTTAAGGATATATAATTAGAGTAGATCTAGCAGTCTACAACTTGGTTACAAACATGTCATCATAACTGTAACGACCCCAAAATTCATACAATTTAATTCTCAACTTTTGTCGTTAATAACACATCTACCTTCTGATTTTACATCATTATTCGATGCTAAACATTATAAAATACGGAATATTTTAAACTTTTATGTCTTCTTACTTTAATTCCCTGAATCAAAACCTTTATCATCTACATGTCTTTGAATCAATCTTATTTTATGATTCACTTTATCACTGTTATTATATAAAATTTTATAGTTCAATCCGATAACCTTTACATATCAGATAACTCTAACTTTAGCTTACAACTCAACATAAAACTATACATCATAAAATATTTAGTACATCTCATAAATCTTAATCATGGTATAAAGAAATAACAACTTTAGTTAAAATATTAATCTTCATGTATTATTTCTGATCCACGTCATTCAAGTAGCGCATAGTGTTACCTTCAATCCTTAACCTGCAAAAATGGTTATTTGCAAGGTTTAGCTCGATAGCCTAGCAAAATCTAACAGTTTTCATGCATCACGTAGCACATAAGAACATGCTCAACATATAAGAATAATCATAAAACAAACATAGCATACATGTTGTAGTTCACATAACAACTATAAAGATTGAGTTCCTTACTCAATCAACATTCATAGCTTAATCATCATAGTCATTGTTTGACTTTCACATTTCATACTTTTGACATATATAATACATCATACACTAAAATTTTAAAGCAGTTCATCATCAAGTTCACATAGCAAAAAGAACTGAAAGACTTGCCTTCTTGGCGTTTTTACCAACACGCTAATACTTCACGTCCTTGCACAACCTACACTGTATGTGAGATTGATAATAAATAAAATCAATACTCAATCTCATGGTCAAATTTATTTTAAGACCTTACTTTATCTTATTATCCTTTATAATGTCTTTATAGACATCTAACTATTTTATATGCAACTCAGTTTTATTTTCATTTTCATCACCACACATGCTAGACTATCACACTTGTAGTTTAATGTGCGTATATCACACCATTTTATTATACCACTTTGGTTTCAAAAATGCATATTCAACACATTGTTTACATGTTTAATTTTCCTTTATAAATAAAAAAATTACCCTTTTCGATTTCTTTCCATTATTATTCTTGTATTATCATCTTTTCATACTTAGATATCCAATATTAGCCATTAGTTAGACACTTTGTATACCAAAGTTTAGAAAACACTATTACTCTTAGGCATTTTATCGAGCACGTTATATGCACACATTAACTTATCTCAACTCTTGATCTTAAATGGTTAATTATGCATAGAATATGATAACACATATCTATACTCATTACATATGTCAAAACATATTTTTAATCATCAAAATATATCATCACCCAAAATCTTAATTCAAGCAAATTATAAAACTCATCTTCACAATTTCTTTAACAAAAGCGTTGTTTTTCGTTTTTTACGTAACTTTCGTTCGTTACATATACTGTTTTTGTTCCTTCTTATATAGAATTAACCCTTACTCAGTGTACTACAACCTCATCTAGACCTTAAAGTCAGACCCTTATCCATCTAAACCAGATTCTGTAATTCATCAACTAGTCTAGAAACTTTCATTTTATGGACATCCTTACTAAAAAATTTATTTCGGACATGATCAGATCCATAAAATGGCTCAATCTTGCTAGTCTAGCTAGTAAACTTCCATATCTACAACTTTGGCTTTTAAGTTTCTTGATTCAAAACACTCAATTTATATGAATTTTTCAAAGTCGAAAACCGTAATAGCAGATTTTGATTTTACGGATGATTATTTTCCCTTGAACCAAATTTACTAAAAGCAGGACATTGCAAGAAATCTACAAAGAGTTTTCATGTGATTCCACTTTCAGAATATAGCTTACTTCCATATCTTCGATTTGATATAAGGCTCACTTTCTAACTCATTATACCCAAAGAGGTATGAATTTCACAAGATATGTCCACAATTACTAAAAACCTACGAATTTTGTTCTTCAAATTTTCTTTTCTTTCCATTTCATTTTCTTTCTTGAATCCTCTTGTTTGATTCTTGATAATCCAAGATTAAACCAATACAAATAGATTAAGCATGATCTACTACCCTAGAACATAAATCTACCCAAAAAATCAAGGATTAAATAAGAGTTTAGAAGTTACCTTCTTCTAGATTTTTTTCTTTTTGTTCTTCTTCTTCTTCTAGCTCATCTCAATTCCTCTATTTCTCTCTATCTCTCTCAATTTCTCAATACAACTTCTACATAACAATTATCTACATTATGAAGAACATAAAAATATAATTAAAACAAGGAATTTAGATTATAACTTTATTAGTATGAATTTAAGAGAGAGATGGAGATGATGATGATGATGGGGCTTGTTTTGTCTTCTCAAAGCTTTCCATTCTTCTTCTTTTTCTTCCTCTTCTTCTTCTCCTACAACTCTCTCTAACTCTCTTCTTCTTTCTTTGGTTTGTTTTCTAAAACTAACATACTAACTTGTAGTATATACATATAATATACAATACTAGTAATATATAATATATGTAACTCGTAGTAATTATTAGATATACTAATTACTAGTTAATACATAGGTTACACCAATTTGAACTTGAAAAGCCTAAGACCATGTTTGGCAAATACTCATTATTTTAATTAATCAATAGCTTAACATCAATCAATCTCATCAAATTGTCACATAATTATATTTACTTGTTAATTATAATTTTGTGTAACAATCATCACATAACTCATCTAATTTAATTATCTCAATTAAATTAGAACTATAACATAAAATTATTATATTAATTAAATTAAATACTAAATATTCATTTAATTAATACACTACACTTAATTACATTACTCTATAATCAAAACAAAATTTATTTATTTAACTCAATAAATAATTCAATTAAATATTTATATATATTAAAATTAATATATAACATTCTCTTCACATCAATTCACATATTCTACAATATATGACATACACATACTCACACCCAACATATCTCATAAATAATACTTTTATTTATAAAATTCTAAAAATCTGGGATGTCACAATAACACTTAATAATTGATAGATCCATGCCACTCAAAACATTGTCAGACGCCAAAAACAATTTTCTGGGTTATCCAGAATTCGTCTGGTCATGCCCGGTTAACGGGTTTTGACCAATCATATCTTCAAATATAAAACAGAGCTGACTCTTAATCAAGTCCCAGATGAAAGATGACATAACAAGCTACATGTGTAAACATTTAAACAACAAAAATACATAACAGATTAAGATCTACAGGGTCTGACATTCATTGTCAGACCACAGGAAGAAAATTTCCTAAATTCTTGAAAACTCACATTTCGAGTATCTAGATGTTATGGATCACCTATGTACCAACCCAGATCATGGATTAACACTACCTAGAACATATTACACCACACAAACATAACTTTTAACACAACATTCAAGATCAGATTGTAAGATTAGCTTTATACCTTTCCATGAGCAAATCTTGATTCTATGTTTCTGATTCGTTATTGGTGATCGTGGAATTTGCATTAAGGGGTGATATACTAAGAAATTTTGAAGCTTAGGAGAGAGAATGGCTTGGTTGAGAGAAAGTGTACAAATGAGGCTTGCAAATGATTTTCTCTTTCCAATTCTTTATATATGTCTTGTATACAATGTATGTAGATGTAATATATGGCTGATATATTTTAATTCTCAGCACATGGCTGTCAAGAGTTGGTAAACAACCACATATATAGCAAGATCCACACTCCATCCAAATAAAGAATTGCTAAAGGGCATTTTTGTCATATAAATTACAATTTAATGGGCAAATTAGGAACTTGTCACAACCCTTAGGGTTTGACCCTTAGGGTTTAACCCTAGGGTTTCAATATTTGATTTTCTAGGATTTCTTAAATTGGGAAAAATGAAATTTTTAGTTTCTTTAAATTCTAATTTAGGGTTTCTAATTAGTTTAGGTTTATTAATTACCTTGAACTTGGAAATTTGTTTTACTAAATCCCTAATTAACGTAAAACTTTCCAATTTAGTGATTAGGGTTAATAATTTAGCAATTAAGGTTTTAAATTTGGAAATTAGGGTTTTCCATTAACAATTAGGGTTTCCAATAATTAGGGTTTTCCTAATTAGGGTTAATATCTATAATACCAGTTGTTAATCACATTATCATGATTACATAACGACTTAACAAATTCATAGAGTCGCAAATAGCCTTCGAATTAGGGTTTCAAATCAATTAGGGTTTATAATTTAAATATTAGGGTTTCTAAAAATTAGGATTTTCAAATACTAATTAGTGTTCCTTTAATTAATAATAAATTCTATAATACGTAACCTTAAACATAATAACACAGTTACATAACAGTCTCGAACTCATAATTGAGTTTTAAATTATGGTTTCCAAATTTAGAAATTAGAGTTTCTAATTTAATTAAGGTTTTCTAAATATAATTAGGGTTTCTAGTATTAGGGTTTTTAAATTACTAACTAGGGTTTTTCCATAATTAGCGTTTAAAACCGACAATACAAATCATACCCCACATAACACAGTGACTTAACAGATTTTACAGTCGTAATTGACTTTCAAAATTAGGGTTTTATCAGGTTATAATTAAACTGCTCTCCAAATTAACCTTACACACATACATACATATTTATAGCACTGAAAAATCAAGATATAATTAAAATTATATTATTATTCTTATTCCTAGATATAAATCCAAAATTAATTAGGGTTTGGATTACATATCTAATTTATCTTCCATATTTAATCTTAATAATTAAGGTAAAATAATCAACTTGATAATCTGTACTAAAATTCATATAATAGAATAATTATTATAATTATTCTCAACACATTGTTTACATGTTTAATTTTCCTTCATAAATCAAAAATTGCCCTTTTCGATTTCTTTCCATTATTATTCTTGTATTATCATCTTTTCATACTTAGATATCCAATATTAGCCATTAGTTAGACACTTTGTATACCAAAGTTTAGAAAACACTATTACTCTTGGGCATTTTATCGAACACGTTATATGCACATTAACTTATCTCAACTCTTGATCTTAAATGGTTAATTATGCATAGAATATGATAACACATATCTATACTCATTACATATGTCAAAACATATTTTTAATCATCAAAATATACCATCACCCAAAATCTTAATTCAAATGCGAATTATAAAACTCATCTTCACAATTTCTTTAACAAAACGTTGTTTTCGCTTTTTAACGTAACTTTCGTTCGATTACATGTCCATTTTATTCCTTCTTATATAGAATTAACCCTTACTCGGTGTACTACAACCTCATCTAGGCCTTAAAGTGGACCCTTATCCATCTAAACCAGATTACGTAATTCATCAACTAGTCTAGAAAATTTCATTTTCCGGACATCCTTACTAAAAATTTATTTCGGACATGATCCGATCCACAAAATGGCTCAATCTCGCTAATCTAGCTAGTAAACTTCCATATCTACAACTTTGCGGTTTAAGTTTCTTGATTCAAAACACACGAAGTTATATGAATTTTTTCAAAAGTCGAAACCGTAATGCTTTTGATTTTCTGGCAATGATTATTTTCCTTCGAACCACTTTTACTAAAACAGACATTGCAAGAAATCTACAAAGAATTTTCATGTGATTCTACTTTCAGAATATAGCTTACTTCCATATCTTCGATTTGATATAAGGCTCACTTTCTAACTCATTATACCCAAAGAGGTATGAATTTCACAAGATATGTCCACAATTACTAAAAACCTACGAATTTTGTTCTTCAAATTTTCTTTTCTTTCCATTTCATTTTCTTTCTTGAATCCTCTTGTTTGATTCTTGATAATCCAAGATTAAACCAACACAAACAGATTAAGCATGATCTACTACCCTAGAGCATAAATCTACCCAAAAAAATCAAGGATTAAATAAGAGTTTAGAAGTTACCTTCTTCTAGATTTTTTTCTTTTTTTTTTCTTCTTCTTCTAGCTCATCTCAATTCCTCTATTTCTCTCTATCTCTCTCAATTTCTCAATAAAACTTCTACATAACAATTATCTACATTATGAAGAACATAAAAATATAATTAAAACAAGGAATTTAGATTATAACTTTATTAGTATGAATTTAAGAGAGAGATGGAGATGATGATGATGATGGGGCTTGTTTTCTCTTCTCAAAGCTTTCCCTTCTTCTTCTTTTTCTTCCTCTTCTTCTTCTCCTACAACTCTCTCTAACTCTCTTCTTCTTTCTTTGGTTAGTTTTCTAAAACTAACATACTAACTTAATAGTATATACATATAATATACAATACTAGTAATATATAATATATGTAACTCGTAGTAATTATTAGATATACTAATTACTAGTTAATACATAGGTTACACCAATTTGAACTTGAAAAGCCTAAGACCATGTTTGGCAAATACTCATTATTTTAATTAATCAATAGCTTAACATCAATCAATCTCATCAAATTGTCACATAATTATATTTACTTGTTAATTATAATTTTGTGTAACAATCATCACATAACTCATCTAATTTAATTATCTCAATTAAATTAGAACTATAACATAAAATTATTATATTAATTAAATTAAATACTAAATATTCATTTAATTAATCTGCTACACTTAATTACATTACTCTATAATCAAAACAAAATTTATTTATTTAACTCAATAAATAATTCAATTAAATATTTATATATATTAAAATTAATATATAACATTATCTTCACATCAATTCACATATTCTATAATATATGACATACACATAGTCACACCCAACATATCTCATAAATAATACTTTTATTTATAAAATTCTAAAAATCTGGGATGTCACAATAACACATAATAACTGATAGATCCATGCCACTCAAAACATTGTCAGACGCCAAAAACAATTTTCTGGGTTATCCAGAATTCGTCTGGTCATGCCCGGTTAACGGGTTTTGACCAATCATATCTTCAAATATAAAACAGAGCTGACTCTGAATCAAGTCCCAGATGAAAGATGACATAACAAGCTACATGTGTAAACATTTAAACAACAAAAATACATAACATATTAAGATCTACAGGGTCTGACATTCATTGTCAGACCACAGAAAGAAAATTTCCTAAATTCTTGAAAACTCACATTTCGAGTATCTAGATGTTATGGATCACCTATGTACCAACCCAGATCATGGATTAACACTACCTAGAACATATTACACCACACAAACATAACTTTTAACACAACATTCAAGATCAGATTGTAAGATTAGCTTTATACCTTTCCATGAGCAAATCTTGATTCTATGTTTCTGATTTGTTATTGGTGATCGTGGGACTGCATTAAGGGACTGATATACTAAGAAATTTTGAAGCTTAGGAGAGAGAATGGCTTGGTTGAGAGAAAGTGTACAAATGAGGCTTGCAAATGATTTTCTCTCTTTCCAATTCTTTATATATGTCTTGTATACAATGTATGTAGATGTAATATATGGCTGATATATTTTAATTCTCAGCACATGGCTGTCAAGAGTTGGTAAGCTAGCACATATATAGCAAGATTCACACTCCATCTAAATAAAGAATTGCTAAAGGGCATTTTTGTCATATAAATTAACTTGTCATAACCCTTAGGGTTTGACCCTAGGGTTTAACCCTAGGGTTTCAATATTTGATTTTCTAGGATTTCTTAAATTGGGAAAAATAAAAATTTTAGTTTCTTTAAATTCTAATTTAGGGTTTCTAATTAGTTTAGGTTTATTAATTACCTTGAACTTGGAAATTTGTTTTACTGAATTACTAATTAACGTAAAACTTTCCAAATTAGTGATTAGGGTTAATAATTTAGCAATGAAGGTTTTAAATTTGGAAATTAGGGTTTTCCATTAATAATTAGTGTTTCCTATAATTAGGGTTTTCCTAATTAGGGTTAACATCTATAATACCAGTTGTTAATCACATTATCATGATTACATAATGACTTAACAAATTCATAGAGTCGAAAATGGCCTTCGAATTTGGGTTTCAAATCAATTAGGGTTTATAATTTAAATATTAGGGTTTCTAAAAATTAGAATTTTCAAATACTAATTAGTGTTCCTCTAATTAATAATAAATTCTATAATACGTAACCTTAAACATAATAACACAGTTACATAACAGTCTCGAACTCATAATTGAGTTTTAAATTATGGTTTCCAAATTTAGAAATTAGAGTTTCTAATTTAATTAAGGTTTTCTAAATATAATTAGGGTTTCTAGTATTAGGGTTTTTAAATTACTAACTAGGGTTTTTCCATAATTAGCATTTAAAACCGACAATACAAATCATATACCACATAACACAGTGACTTAACAGATTTTACAATCGTAATTGACTTTCAAAATTAGGGTTTTATTAGGTTATAATTAAACTGCTCTCCAAATTAACCTTACACACATACATATTTATAGCACTGAAAAATCAATATATAATTAATATTATATTGTTATTCTTATTCCTAGATATAAATTCAAAATTAATTAGGGTTTGGATTCCATATCTGATTTATCTTCCATATTTAATCTTAATAATTAAGGTAAAATAATCAACTTGATAATCTGTACTAAAATTCATATAATAGAATAATTATTATAATTATTCTCAACACATTGTTTACATGTTTAATTTTCCTTCATAAATCAAAAATTACCCTTTTCGATTTCTTTCCATTATTATTCTTGTATTATCATCTTTTCATACTTAGATATCCAATATTAGCCATTAGTTAGACACTTTGTATACCAAAGTTTAGAAAACACTATTACTCTTAGGCATTTTATCGAGCACATTATGTGCACACATTAACTTATCTCAACTCTTGATCTTAAATGGTTAATTATGCATAGAATATGATAACACGTATCTATACTCATTACATATGTCAAAACATATTTTTAATCATCAAAATATATCATCACCCAAAATCTTAATTCAAACAGAATTATAAAACTCATCTTCACAATTTCTTTAACGAAATGTTGTTTTCGTTTTTAACGTAACTCGTTCGTTACATGTCCGTTTTTATTCCTTCTTATATATAATTAACCCTTACTCAGTGTACTACAACCTCATCTAGGCCTTAAAGTCAGACCCTTATCCATCTAAACCAGATTCTGTAATTCATCAACTAGTTTAGAAAATTTTATTTTCTGGATATCCTTACTAAAACATTTATTTCGGACATGATCGGTTCCATAAAATGGCTCAATCTCGCGTGTCTAGCTAGTATACGTCCATATCTACAACTTTGCAGTTTTAAGTTTCTTCAGATTCAAAACACACGAATTTATATGAATTTTTCAAAGTCAGAAACCGTAACAGTTTTGATTTTCTGGACAGAGGCCTTACTAAAACAGTCATTGTAAGAAATCTACAAAGAGTTTTCATGTGATTCCACTTTCAGAATATAGCTTACTTCCATATCTTCGATTTGATATAAGGCTCACTTTCTAACTCATTATACCGAAAAGGTATGAATTTTACAAGATATGTCCACAATTACTAAAAACCTACGAATTTTGTTCTTCAAATTTTCTTTTCTTTTCTTTCCATTTCATTTTCTTTCTTGAATCCTCTTGTTTGATTCTTGATAATCCAAGATTAAACCAATACAAAACAGATTAAGCATGATCTACTACCCTAGAACATAAATCTACCCAAAAAAATCAAGGATTAAATAAGAGTTTAGAAGTTACCTACTTCTAGATTTTTTTTCTTTTTCTTCTTCTTCTTCTTCGTCTTCTTCTTCTTCTTCTTCTTCTAGCTCATCTCAATTCCTTTATTTCTCTCTATCTCTCTCAATTTCTCAATACAACTTCTACATAACAATTATCTACATTATGAAGAACATAAAAATATAATTAAAACAAGAAATTTAGATTATAACTTTATTAGTATGAATTTAAGAGAGAGATGGAGATGATGATGATGATGATGGGGCTTGTTTTTTCTTCTCAAAGCTTTCCCTTCTTCTTCTTTTTCTTCCTCTTCTTCTTCTCCTACAACTCTCTCTAACTCTCTTCTTCTTTCTTTGGTTTGTTTTCTAAAACTAACATACTAACTTGTAGTATATACATATAATATACAATACTAGTCATATATAATATATGTAACTCGTAGTAATTATTAGATATACTAATTACTAGTTAATACATAGGTTACACCAATTTGAACTTGAAAAGCCTAAGACCATGTTTGGCAAATACTCATTATTTTAATTAATCAATAGCTTAACATCAATCAATCTCATCAAATTGTCACATAATTATATTTACTTGTTAATTATAATTTTGTGTAACAATCATCACATAACTCATCTAATTTAATTATCTCAATTAAATTAGAACTATAACATAAAATTATTATATTAATTAAATTAAATACTAAATATTCATTTAATTAATCTGCTACACTTAATTACATTACTCTATAATCAAAACAAAATTTATTTATTTAACTCAATAAATAATTCAATTAAATATTTATATATATTAAAATTAATATATAACATTCTCTTCACATCAATTCACATATTCTACAATATATGACATACACACATACTACACCCAACATATCTCATAAATAATACTTTTATTTATAAAATTCTAAAAATACAGGATGTCACAATAACACTTAATAACCGATAGATCCATGCCACTCAAAACATTGTCGGGCGCTTGAAAACAATTTTCTAGGTTATCCAGAATTGTTGCAGTCATGCCCCATCAACTAAGTTTTGACCAATCATATCTTCAAATATAAAATGAGTGACTCTGAATCAAGTCCCGGATGAAAGATGACATAACAAGCTACATGTGTAAACATTTAAACAACAAAAATACATAACATTAAGATCTCTGGTGTGGTTCCGACATTCATTGTCGGACCACAGAAAAAAATTTCCTGCATTCTTGAAAACTCACATTTCGAGTATCTAGATGTTATGGATCACCTATGTACCAACCGGATCATGGATTAACACTACACAGAACATATTACACCACACAAACATAACTTTTAACACAACATTCAAGATCAGATTGTAAGATTAGCTTTATACCTTTCCATGAGCAAATCTTGATTTTATGTTTCTGATTTGTTATTGGTGATCGTGGGACTGCATTAAGGGTCTGATATACTAAGAAATTTCGAAGCTTAGGAGAGAGAGTGGCTTGGTTGAGAGAAAGTGTACAAATGAGGCTTGCAAATGATTTTCTCTCTTTCCAATTCTTTATATATGTCTTGTATAGAATGTATGTAGATGTAATATATGGCTGATATATTTTAATTCTCAGCACATGGTTGTCAAGAGTTGGTAAGCTACCACATATATAGCAAGATCCACACTCCATCCAAATAAAGAATTGCTAAAGGACATTTTTGTCATATAAATTACAATTTAATGGGCAAACTAGGAACTTGTCACAAACCTTAGGGTTTGACCCTTAGGGTTTATCCCTTAGGGTTTAACCCTAGGGTTTCAATATTTTATTTTCTAGGATTTCTTAAATTGGGAAAAATGAAAATTTTAGTTTCTTTAAATTCTAATTTAGGATTTCTAATTAGTTTAGGTTTATTAATTACCTTGAACTTGGAAATTTGTTTTACTAAATCACTAATTAACGTAAAACTTTCCAATTTAGTGATTAGGGTTAATAATTTAGCAATTAAGGTTTTAAATTTGGAAATTAGGGTTTTCCATTAACAATCTGGGTTTCCTATAATTAGGGTTTTCCTAATTAGGGTTAATATCTATAATACCAGTTGTTAATCACATAATCATGATTACATAACGACTTAACAAATTCATAGAGTCGCAAATGGCCTTCGAATGGGTTTCAAATCAATTAGGGTTTATAATTTAAATATTAGGGTTTCTAAAAATTAAGATTTTCAAAAACTAATTAGTGTTCCTCTAATTAATAATAAATTCTATAATACTTAAACTTAAACATAATAACACAGTTACATAACAGTCTCGAACTAATAATTTTGTTTTAAATTAGGGTTTCCAAATTTAGAAATTAGAGTTTCTAATTTAATTAAGGTTTCCTAAATATAATTAGGGTTTCTAGTATTAGGGTTTTTAAATTACTAACTAGGGTTTTTTCATAATTAGCGTTTAAAACTGACAATACAAATCATATACCACATAACACAGTGACTTAACAGATTTTACAGTCGTAATTGACTTTTAAAATTAGGGTTTTATCAGGTTATAATTAAAATGCTCTCCAAATTAACCTTACACACATACATACATATTTATAGCACTAAAAAATTGAGATATAATTAATATTATATTATTATTCTTATTCCTAGATATAAATCCAAAATTAATTAGGGTTTGGATTCCATATCTGATTTATCTTCCATATTTAATCTTAATAATTAAGGTAAAATAATCAACTTGATAATCTGTACTAAAATTCCTATAATAGAATAATTATTATAATTATTCTCAAAATCATTCATGTATTATTTAAATAATATATAATTATATTTTCATGGAAAATAATTAATAAAAACCTTTCTACTATAAATTAATTATTATAAGAATATAATTTATAATAGTTAATTATATAGAAAATATCGGGTTGTTACAGAAAGAAGCAAGCATTAAACCTGATCCTGAGATTGATGCATTCATGAAGGCCACTGCAGTAGCCGGCTAAGAAACCAGTTTGGTCACAGATTATGTTGTGAAGGTTTGTTTTCTTTTTTCAGAATTTAAACTAGATGTTGCTACCTTTAACTATGATTTCATTATATTTAAAATATTGATGTAGATCCTTGGTTTGGATATTTGTGTGGATACCATGGGTTGGTGATGACATGAGAAGGGGTATTTCTGGTGGGCAAAAGAAACGTGTGACTACTGGTATGTTTTTCCGGTGATTTGGCTAGAAATTGGAACAAATTTTATGTCTTCTTATCGACTTTGGATTGTCTAGTTGTATTGGAGCTAGTTTATGTTTTTGTCATATTTCAATGCCTCTGCTTGGTGGTGCTTGTAAGTTGAAAGAAAACCTAAGAATTGGCCCAGGTTAATTAAGTTCTGCTTCTTCATTTTATCTCCCGTTACTTAAATAAGTTGGAATATACTACAAGTTCGAGACCGTCTGATATTCTTATTCTTTTCAATTTCTTTAATCAGATGAAATAAATGTACTCAATTATATCTTTAACAATTATAATGCAGCAGTGCTAGAAATCGTCACTTGTTATGATTTGGTTAATTATTTATGTAGGAGAAATGTTGGTTGGGCCAGCAAAAAGTTCTTTTAATGGATGAAATATCCACAGGATTATACAGTTACACCACATATCAGATTGTCAAGTTCCTAAGGCAAATGGTTCATATTATGGATGTTACCATGGTTATTTCTCTTCTGCACTATCTGAGTTTTTAGTGTACATGCGTGTATCTTTTTCTGTAAGTCTGACTTTGAAATTATTGTGCCCTTTGAGGAAAATGAAATGGACTGTATCACGAAAACATCTCCAGAATTAGATTTCCATTGTTTGCACTACAATTTGAAAATGTTTAGGATTTGCCTATGGAGCAGTTTCACTTTCTCTTTCATGATATTGACATGATCTTTCACAATATAATGGCATGAGATGCCCTTCAGTTTAGTCATTTTTCTTTAATGCTTATTCAGTGTGCATTTGCTGCGAATTTCTTGGCTACTTTCTATTTTAGCCATATAACTTTTGCAGAATTACTCACTACACCGGCTTCTCTTAATCTTGCCCGACATGTTGCAGATTGTCCTAGTATATTTCCAGAAGTAAGTTCATTTTCTTGAAAAAGCAAACTTGCCATGGTGGCTGTTGGGTGTTTTGATTTTGTTTAGTCATTAGGATGATCTTTGAACATATCATACATTAGGTTTTTGTTCTTGAAATGAGAGAAGGGTAACTTCTCTTTACGTCCTTGTCTGTTTGTTTTGAGGAGGAGAAAAAAAACTGCTATTTAAGTACAACCAAGGTGCCTTTGCAGAGTAACTTATTTTTTTTAAGAAAGAAATATTTCAAAGTTTCTGATGTAGATTGGTTAGACGCAAGCGTAGATGCAAACACATTGAGCGCGTTCGATTTATTTTTCCAGTTGGAGGAAATTTGAGGTTGAGTTGGTAGAGATTTCCCAAAGAACTTATTGGTAGGATATTATTTATTTGTTCTTTTTTTGTGGTAGGATAGTTTCTGGCTTGGAAAATGTTAGTTGTACGTTGTATGCCAATGTTCATGGTTATGTATTACATGCCTACTTTCTTTAAATTGTTTATGCATTACATGCCTATCGTTATCTTCAGATGTTCAATTTGTTGGTCGATAACTTGTCTTGTGCGCATTGTTGTTCTTGTGTGAATGTTTGCTGATGGAAGAAATTATTGCAATCTATGATGATGAACAAAGATAATGTTCAACATGATTATTTAGTATTACTTTTTTTTTTAATTTTGTTTTTGTAACTCTTTTCTGTATATTTGCTTTCCCTTTTTGATTTTCCTGGGTAAAGCGTGTTTAAGTTGCAGATTGTATGGTGGTGATGGTTTTGTCGCAGTGTGGGTAAGGGGAAATTGTTGTAGTGGTGGCTGTGTTTTGGTTATGCTAGTGGTTGGGTGTTGGTTGTGTTATGATGGCAGTGGTATTTATGCGACCATGTTTTGCTTCTGAAGAGGCGATCTTAGAATGTTGGTTTGAGTTTATTAACTGTTTGTAAAACTACTTAGAAAATAGCAGAAATTAAATGATTCAGCACAAACCAATCTAACAAGTGGTTTTAATTTTGATATTACAGTTATCTGTATAAATTAAAATGTGACTGCAACAAAACCACGAAGTATAGATTATTATCTCATCTTGAAGTTATCCGAAAAAGTATCCATGTCATATTTAGTAGTATTTTATTATCATACTCCTAAACATGTTTTTAAATATGTTTTATTACTATTTTTCTTGTATGTGATTTGCAAAAGTAGAGACTTTAGTAAGATTTACTTGATCATGAATTGAATCCATGTTGATGATTTCATATGCTAATTTTCTTTTTGTCATTTTTGGTTTTGGATGATGATTAATTGACCAATGAATTATATGCATAAGTAGCTACATTAGAAAATCTGAAGGGTTTAGATCTCCTTAAACAGTTCGCCATATTGTAACCACAATGTTCCTAACATAAACAGTAGGCACCCTTTCACTATGTCTAACAACAATGCAATTTTTATTTGTTTTGGTTCTGAAGTTGTATTTACATTTAAATGCATTACCTCATCCTTCCTCTGGCACAAGTCTTAATTGGACTGTATGTTCATTCCTATTCTCAGATATAGCACCTGATAAGGAACCATTGGGATGGAACACAAGACTGAAGATTGATGTTGGTGCAGCTCGTGGCCTTCAGTATCTCCTCTGTAAAGTAAGTCCACCTGTTATCTATCGTGATTTGAAGTCTTCGAATATACTGCTGGATAATGATTTCAATCCAAAGCTCTCGGACTTTGGACTTGCTAAACTGGGACCTGTTGGTGACAACACTCATGTTTCTACACGAGTGATGGGGACTTATGGATACTGCGCCCCAGAATATGCCATGAGTGGCAAACTGACTCTAATATCGTATATTTACAGCTTTAGTGTGGTTCTGTTGGAGCTGATTACAAAGCGCAGGGCAATTGACAACACTAAGAAGCCTGGAGAGCAGAACTTGGTTATTTGGGTGGGTTATTTGTGATCATTATCTTACATTTTTTATTACTAGATCTTCATTTGAAAAATATTGACTGTAATAATAGGGACTCCAAAAGAAATCTATTCTTGACTGTAGTGGATGATTTTATTAAGTTAATAATATTTTAGTTTTTTGTATTTTTGCCATTATTTGCTATGGGGACATTGAGCCAGCGAAGTACACAAAAAGAATGTCAAATTTTGATTTGGCAACAATATAATTCATTACCAAAGCATTGACTAATTTTTAATATAGCAACAATTTTTTATACATATAGCAACAAATTTTCGTTGCTAATGAAATTAAAAATATAATATTTGGCAACGAAAAATAAACCTAATAACAACGGAGAGGATATTGTTGCTAATACTAAAAATAAAAGACAATATTTTTTATTGTTGCAAATCATATCAACTTTCGTTGCACATATAAAGAAACGATAACATATAATGTCGTTAATCAACGACCGTCGTAATCAATCAACGACTTTCGTTGCTATTAAAAATAACCAACAACAAACATTTTAATTCTTGATTTAGCATAATAATGTCGTTGCCAAATAATATAATCAACAACGAAAATCGTTCTTAAAAAGTTTACATTCATGAACGAAAGCAAGCTTGGGTAACAATTTTCATAATTTACTGCAACGAAAAATATCGTTGCAAAATGGTGTCAATTGCAACGAAAATGCATGGTCTTTGAAAAAAAAAAGAGTTCATTTCGTTGCCAATTAGCGAGCTTTTACTGCGAAATGAGATTTTTAACAACGTAATTTTAATTATTTTGCAACAATACATTTTGTTGCTAAAGGATCGATGTCTCTGTACGAAAGCCAAATTTCGTTGCAAAATGTATTACTTTTGGCAACGAAAAAAATACGTTCATTGTGGAACAATTAGCAACACTCATTCAAGAACTAAAAGCCTTGACGACATAAAGAAAGTTGCAAAAAACCTTAACAACAAAAATCATTGTTCTTTGAAGCCCCATTTTTTTGTAGTGTTAAGTTCAATAATTTAATGATATATCATGATTAAAAGAATTTGAATAATAAGCTGGCTAAATTCAATAATATAATTACGAACTAGCAGGAACAAGTTTTATGACTGAACAAGTATTGAACATGAACAAATATATCTGGATCGAATGGTAATGAAGGTGATCATCCTTTCATACCTGACTTATACATGCAATATGTACATAGTACAATTCTACAATGGCAATCAGCAATGATTATCCATAAGCATATCTGAATGAAACAATTCTAAGTAGAGTTAAGTAAAACTTGCCTGTTTCGTTGATTATCGTTACGCATTTTAACAAGCTTTTTCTGAAGACCTAATACATAAATAAAATTGATATACAAATTAGAATAATATCATCATAGTATTTAAAATAACCTAAACACATTATCACATAACCCTATCAGTCTATACAACACATAAGACTTAAATTCAAGTCAAACTTTTACAGTCTGGGTCGAGTTCGGTTCAATTCTTACATCCCGACGGTCTAGTCGGACAAATATCGAGTTTAAGTTCAATTAAACTCTGTCTAAACACTTAACCATTATCTAAGATAATTTATTAACAGTCAAAATATTTTTCGTAAGCTCGTAATAATTTTTAAATAATTATTATCATTTATCGTGTATTTTCAATCATTAAAATTGTATTTAAACGAATTAAATACAACATAATTCCTTTATCATTAATATTTATTTAATATCAAATATTAATAAAATCATCATATAATATTATAATATATTTATAATATATCAAAGTATTTTTAATACCTTAAAATCATATTTATATGATTTTTAAACAGTGAAATTCATTATCCAAAGAATTGCTATTAATATTAAAATATTAATATTTTCATGACAAAATATCAAAATTTATATTTATAACTTCAAATATTTTTATAACACTTAAATCATTTTATATGATTTATAAAACATTAATTCCATTTTTTCACAAATTATTTAATATAGTTATTAAATAAATTAATTATCATTAATATTAATTAATTAATGAAATTCCTCACAAAATATTAAAAGTCACCAAAAATAACTTTAAATATTTTCTTATACCATAATATAATTTTTATGATTTTTCATGTATTAAAATCATTTTTAAATAATTTATTTAATATTATAATTAAATAAATTAAATTCCATTTATATTTCAAAAATATTAAATATTTATGAAATATACTCAAAATAATTAAAACCTAATTTTTTAGGCTTTAAAATAATTTTTCATAATTTATTATGTATTTTTTTAATAATTAAAAATCATTTATTAATTAAAATAATTAATTTTTGGAAATTAGTAATTACAAAAATGGCCCTATAGCGACAGATACATCGCTATAGGTGTTCTTCGTGTTCTTGAGTCCAAACCTAGAATTCATGTCAGTGAGCAAGTGGGCATGTTTGACCGGTTCTAATTTCTTGGCTATAATGTTTCTGGGCTTCTAATTTGGTTAAACCTATATTACTAATGTAATAATACAATCACCAACTTGTTTCATGGTCCTAGAACAACATACCAGTGAGTTATAAGCCTCACAAAACTTGTCAGACGTGTTCTTGTGCACAGAAACTCCAGCAGTGTCAAGGGTCGTTTTTTGAGCCTCTAAATCCTAGCTTTCTGGGCTTGCTTAGTGTGTTTTAATGGTTCATACTTGCCGTAGAGATGTCAAAGAACAATTCTACAGCATCAGATCAGTCTAACAACTACACTAAATTAGTATTTGGGCCGGTCAAAGTACCTGTCAGGAAACGGTTCTTGACTTTCTGGGTTTTCCAGAAATGGAACCCAGGCAGTTGGTCAACCTATGTTTGACCGTTCTTATATTTGTTTCTGTTTATGATATGAGAAATATAAAGGCATGATCGTGTAGTCCTTATACTAGTCTACAAGATCAAAACCACAACTTTTCCAAACTGACCAAACACATCAAGATCTAGAGCTTCAAAAGTGACTGTCAGGCTTTCTGGGCTGCCTAGAAATCCGACTTCGTGATCGGTCAACGAGGTTTGACTGTTCATAACTTGCAATATAAACATGATATGAACCTGATTTCAGTTCTAGATCCTAGTCCACATGGCATACTACCGATCTATAACATAAAACATAACAAAACATTAACATGTTAGGATCTAAAGCCTCTGACATTAGCTTGTCAGACGACTCATGAAGGTCCAAGAACAGTTTCTAAAAACTTGATTTTTTTGCATCTACATGATATGGATCCATGATCCAACAGCCCAGATCACTATGGGACACCATCTAACACATATCTAACCAACAAACAACAACATTAACATTAGTCTTAATGATCTAGCAAAATTAGGGTTCATACCTCTTTTTAAAGCTTGAGCATGATTCTGACCTTGTGATCTAATATTGTTTAGCTAAGAGGTGATATAGGCTTTGTATCTCACTATCTATCACTCCCCAATTTCGGATCTTAGAGAGAAAATGGCTTGGTAAAAATGAGAAAATAAAGTAGGCATTTCTCTCTCTCCAATCTTTATATTGTAATACAATGCAATGTATATGGCTGAGGAAATGTCTGATGGCTGTGATATTTAGCACATGGAGTGGTTAGAGTTGCTCACCAACTCAAGCCTTAATTAGATCTACACTCTAACTAATAAAGAATTCTAAAAAGGTTACTTTGGACATTTTGCACATAATTTAAAAGGCATACTTGCAATCTTTACCAACCCTTAGGTTTTAGGTTTTAACCCTTAGATTTTAGGTTTTAACCCTTAGGGTTTAGAATTTAACCCTTTTAGGTTTTAAAATAAAATTCTAGGATTTCCAAATTAGGTTTTCACAATAGAAAATTAATATTTCTAAATTATAATTAGGATTTTCAAATTATATTAAAATTTACTAATCATAATTCAATCTTGCTAATTAGGATTAATATATCCTAATTAAAATTGCTAATTAGCAATTAGGGTCAAAATTGTACATTAGGGTTTATAACCCACGAATTAGGATTTTAAATAGAAAAATAATATTTCAAATTTAGAAATTAGGTTTCCTAATTATATTTGGGTTTTCTAATTACTTATAACTTGAAAATTAGGAATAATATTTCCTAATTAACATTAAAATTATTAAATTTAACAATTAGGTTTTCCATAATTATAAATTAGGGTTTCTAATCCAGAAATTAGGGGTTTCTAAATCAATTAGGGTTATACCTAAACAGGTTATTATTAATAACGTTTAAACCTTATACTAGCATTTGCATTCCCAATTTAGGGTTTTCAACATCCGAATTAGGGTTTTGGATTCCCGGAACTGCAATTAGGGTTTCTATGACCGATTTTAGGGTTTCCTTATAATTCGTAAAAAATTTCTAACTGAACGTTGACGTTCTTAATATGATACTAGGGTTTGCCACTGTCTGGTCAACCTTTGACCCTTAACCACATACTATACAAATATAATACCATATACACAGAACTTATTCACATATACACCTAATCCTGAATAATTCACCTAAATCGTTCATAGAATTTTGAAATCCTCAAAATTCCTTCTAAAAAATATCAAACGCGTACACTTATTTTCTGTCTAGGTTCTAATATTGAACCTTAAATCAATTAATTAAAATTTTAAAATTTTTCTAAATTCTCGGGTTGTCACACTAAATGACTATATGGACCATCATCTCGTACTCCAGGTATAGGGTTGTTCGTCTCAGTTTAGACCATTAGGTTCCGTACCAAAGAAAGTTATCATTGACTTCTTACCCAACTAACATACATAATGTTCAGTAAGTTCATAATCAACCAATTTCAGACAATTATTATATCAATTTTGATACTTTACAACCCACGTTCCATCATGTATGTTCACTGTAAAAACTCATTTCTTGTATACGTAATTTAGCATACAATCTTATATATATATATATATATATATATATATATATATATATATATATATTAAACATACAATCCTAATATATATATGCTAGTATAACAACCACAATTACGAATACACATGGTTTACTGAGAATTTTGTAAAAACTCTATATATACTCTGAAATTCAAGAACACACATACTTTAGACATAATAACGTAAAACACATATAGGTACATGTATTATAGACACATACCTTTTTTATGCTTGGTTAATCCTTGTTAGATACCACATAAATTATTTTGAAAACCTCAAGAATTTACTTTGGGAAATCCAGCCTTTTCTCTCTTAAATTCTCTCAAGTTCTTTTCTCTGTATACTTTGTTCTCTTTTCTCTTAAGCCAATATCAGACCCAAAACTGTTTTATTTGAAATAAAACAAAGGCAACGCACGCACTTTCAAAACGTTTAAAACCCAAACGTAACTGCCATATACTAATGACCCTTTTAAACTATCAGTTACCAAATATATTATATATTATTTATATTTTGTTTAATTTAATTTATATTATTAATAAATCAAATTTAAAAATCCAAAAGCCATAAGGCTTTGTTTGGCAAAATTATTTAAAGTTAAAGACTTAATATATTTAAGGCTTGTTTGGCAAAATAAATTAAAACTACTTTAATTTATTTTAATAACCACTTATAATATAGTTATTTGTCACACTTCTTTTAATTAAGTTTTCATACTTAATCTAATTAATATCAATAACAATTTATCAATTAAATCATTAAATCACAAAACTCAATACAAATAATTACCCATCAAAAATAAAATATCAATATAATAATTTATTTAATCAATATAAACTCTCTAATTTAATTATTAAATTAAACTAGAACATTATCCCATAATTATTAATTTCTTTAACTCATTAATTATTTATTAAATAATTAATTAATCAAATCAAATCAAACAAACATTTATTCACGATAAATACATCCATTTAAATATTTATATAATTCAATAAATATTTAAATATTATAATAAAAAAATCTTGATTGTTACATCATTCCCTCCTTACAAGGATTCTGTCCTCAGAATCACAACTCAAACCACTCATTCGTTATAATCTTCCCTCTTTTACAAAGATTACTCATCCCCGAAATCGAAGACACAATTTAAACAAATAACTCAGAGTAATCTTTCATCATTTTATCTAAATATAAATTTTATATTTCCTACTACATTCATTACCTTAACAAATCTTAGGTTTCATTTCATAACTTTCACTTGAACTCAATATATTCTGAGTATTATACTCTTAACCCATTCATTTCCTTTACTAAGAATCACTATCATAAACACTCGGAATATTACATTCACCCTTTCTTCTAAGAATTTCGTCCTCGAAATTTTATTTATTAATCTTTATTCATTTAATCTATCAAAGTAGATTTTTACGTCACTACTTCTGTCATTCATTGGTTTCTATAACCACTTTCTTTCCACAAAGATCATTCTACAACTATTAACTTTTCTATTAAAAGTTTTACAAATTTCTTTGATAACTCATACCCTTCTCACTTCAAAATCTATTTTCTCACTTATTCAACATACACATTATTTAGTGTCGTATTCTACGACTCACTTCTTTCTAAAATACTTTCCTTTTTCACTTCCATCTTGCAGAATAACAAGAATCTTCCACAATTGTTCAATAATCGGGAAGTAGTATGAATAACTCGAATTTAAAAGATTCCAAATCATCTTTGAGGGGTCATAAGACAAGTGAACTCTTCTCTAGGTTTAATAGTGCTTCACCCCAGATTCTTCACACTTTAAACCCTCTTTTGGCGAATGTTTATCAATCACAAAGACTGAAACACCCTCCCTCGTACACTTAGGTGGCCATCCTGTTGTACCACTTCACTACGTTAAGTATGCAACGTAGTGTTTTGTAACTACTATATGCATCAGACTCGGTACTTAGGGTGTTAAGCCCTTCGTACAATGTATTGTGCACAAACATTTCAACGCAAAGTATAAACTAAGCGCAACCTCTAATAAAAGAGTTGTTCATCTCAGAATTTAGAGTGCAAGCATTCAACTGAGGGTCTAATGACCACAAACCATGTCCACAGTTATAAGTAATCTTTTAACTTTAACTTTAACAATCATACGACTATAAGGACTCCAAGGTACTTAGGGGATCAATCCTTCGTACATGTATTGTGCTCAAACATTTCAAATATGAAAGTATAAACTAAGTGCAACCCCCTAAATAATAGGGTTGTTCATCTCGCTTTTCAACATCCGAATCCGCATTTTAAAATAATTTGGTTTGGCATAACTTATCAAGAAACTCTTGAATTTCATGAACTTCTTTCAATATTTGTCTAGCTGAATCAAATAGCATAGACCTCTACAACAATTCAAACATCAACCAAAATATACATATATATACATACATATGTATTCTCATATCTTAAAGAAATCTCAAAAATCTTTTTATGACGTCATGATACCGCACTGTATTTACAATCCGTTGAAGATTCCGTCATTTGGTGATTTTATCATACTACATCATACCATAGTGGGTTGATGATCCTTAGATCACATCCAACACTAGGTAATACTGCATTGATGACTCCATCATTTTTATCATCTTTGCACCAGGTTACATGATGCATTGATGATATATAAAATACATTTTGATATATTCCAAATCATTTTTGTCTAGCTGAAGAAATTAGCATAGACATACGAATAACAGTATTGTTGTTAAAACTCATTGGTTCCATCAGTTGATCCAATGTTTATCAAGAAAATAGAAGTGTAAACATCAGCACGAAGTTGATAAATTTCGAAAGTCTAGCATAGCTAGTAAATTTAGAATATTTATGCTTCCACCATCAACTCCACTTTCTATAATGATCCATTGCTTAATAGGTTTATCTATTCCTATCATCCTTAATACTCCATTTACACTTAATTATACCCCAGTTCATCAAACTTACCACATGTTATGAGTTCAGGAAGTTGCCACAATCATATGAGTTTAAGAACTTATCCTAGTCAGACCATAGGCATCCATTCGTTGAGGGGTTCAAAAACATACCATATAATTATGAGTCACGAACCTACCATAAGTATGAGTTTTAAGAACTCGCACTTAACCTTATAATATTCTCTAACTATACTCTACCTATCTGTTATACACATGATAAAAGAATCACCTTCTCAACAGGCATATAGCAAATAACACGACACAAACATTCCAATAATTATCAATGTGATAAACTGAGTGCAAGCACAAAACCCTTGCCCATACAAAGGTTTGTACAACTTTGTCATCACATGAGTTCTCAATTGAAATTCCACCTAACTCTATCTTGCTTACAACTTGCTCTTTGCTCGATACAAATTTCTCATATCACATCATCTATAACTCCTCGTGAGTTATCTGGTACTATATCATAGTAAATTATTTCATAGCATCAAGCTATAATTATTCAAACATTACAGACCATCTTTCTTTTATAACTTAAACAGATCACGTCGTGATCTTATTCTATAATCATCTCCCTTAAAATTCTTATCTTAACTCGTGATCGTTTTGTTTTACGATCCTCATTCTTTCCCTTTTTCATCATTTACGACATTATTCGTTATCTTGGCTTTTGGAGTTAGGAAACTCCCATTTCTTATCTTTATATCTCTTCAAGATTCTTCTTTGAATCTTCTTGTTTATATAACAATTCTTCCTTTAAAATTCTAACTTCATTTACATCGCTTCAAAATTTCATTCGAGTTCTACCCTTTCATCACACGTATCCATTTCTATACTTGGTACACATCGAGTCTCTAACAGTTTCAATATGGTACGCTAAGTGGTTTCCCACAAATAACCAACAAACTAGGTTCCGAGTTACTAGTTCGTATATACCTCCGCTCTATGAAGGAATCGTTTAGCCCAGATACCATACATCAACTACTAAAGAGTACAATTGCACCATACTTAAATATAACTCTCTATTCTTAACTTCTTTATCATTCTCTTCTTATAGACACTGTCTATTTATTATCACCTTACATCCTTATTATTGGAGTTGGATAACCCCTCATTCATATTCCTTATAACTGTTGCGAGATTCTTCTTTGAATCATTTCACGCAAGTTTTAATCCTTTCTTTATAAATTTCTTAAATTATTTCTTATTGTTCAAACTCTATTTGAGCTTATTCTTTCATTATCTTCACCTTCCTTCTTTAAGGTTATAGCCTAAGGTACCCCTACCTAAGGTTTATAACCTACGGCTTTGATACCAACTGTAACGAACCCAAAATTCATACCATTTAAATCTCGACTTCGGACGTTAACCATACATTCAACCTCTAATTTTTACATCATTATTCGATATTAAAATCACTAAAATTGCAGAATATTTAAAACTTTTATACATTTCCTTCTGTATTGCCCTAAATCGCAACCTTTACATTACATCTCTTCGATTCAAATTTATATCATGAATCGTTATAACAAAAGGACTATACAAAGTCTTACATCATAAATAGATATCCATATACACCAGATAACTTAATTTACAATTCAACAACATGTTACATTCAAAATCTTACATACTCATAAAACATAAGTAATCTTCGTGAATATAGATCTCTATAACTCATATAGCACATATCCTTAACTTAATTTCCTGACCTGCAAAAGTGATTATTTGCAAGAGTGAGCTCGACAGCCCAGCAAAATCTAACAGTTTTCATACATCACATAACACGTAATAATATGCTAAACATACATATCATAATAACTAAAACAACATGACATACATGCTTTTAGTTCATATAGCAAATATAAAGATTGAGTTCCTTACTCAATCCTCCTTATTTAATCAAAACAATGCAGTCATAAATTGACTTTAACATTTCATGATTTAAACATGTATAACATATCATGCAATTTAAAACAGTTCATCAAGTCCACATAACAAATAGAAACTGAAAGACTTGCATTGATCGTTGTTTACCAATAACAGTTTAACAACTTACAGTTATCTGCACTTCACGTGGCCTACACAATTATATAATCATACACATAAACTATTAGTCACATAAAAACACATAGTAATTTTAATGTAAACTCTACTCCACATCTCATAATCTTTCCTATTAATTAGCACACAATGTTCAATTAGATTGTGTTAACTTTTTGACTTATGACTCACTATATTTCTTCTTAGTCAAACTCGAAGTTCATTCAAGTGCTTAAGTCTTTCTAGGACTACTTATTGGTTTTATATTAAACCCATTTCATATCCTATAATATTCATTTCAATTGAATTGAAACACTTTTTAAGTTCATTAACACTTGGCACGGCGTTTCGACGTTCAATAAATCTGCCTTGATTTGCCTCTCTTGTGTATGCTTACTTTGCTTCTATAACTTATCTAATACATTATTTATTAATGTTAAGCATCATTATATTTACTAATATTCATGTTTTATAACATTCATATTTACTACACATGCATATGTGCATACCCGACTCCCTTCGATTGCCCCCGAAAACAAAACAGTACTAAAGATGACAATTTTGACTACTGTTACAGACCTCAAATTGAAACACTTAAAGAAAGAAAGTTGTAGATCTATTCGTCCTCGTTCTGGATCATCTTGAATCACCTCAATCGGAGTTTGTATGTAAACGTTATGGCCAATTTACTACATGAGGTCAAAATTGTCCGACTCAGACTACAATTCTGGCGTTGGGGCGCGATGACTAAGCTAGCCAGTGGTGTCAGGGCATGAAATTTGGCGCTGGGGAGCTAATTTCAGCGTTGGGGTGCGAATTTTAGCACTGGGGCGCCGAAACTTGCAGAACCCAACCATCGGAGAACGGAACAACTAATTTCGGTCTATTTAACACTGCTAACATCTAAATTAACATGCTAACTTATATAAATTACACATATACACACTACCCAACATGCATATACTAGTTTAAACCACTAAACAATAATTTTAGAAAACTTAAATCATTGTACGCACTGTTTTAAAACCAAAACTCCATTATCGATGTTTGACAATGTTTAACATTGTAAACCATAATTAATCATCACATTCATTCCTTTGAACTAAGTTCTCATTGACTTCTTACCCAACTAACATACATAATGTTCAGTAAGTTCATAATCAACCAATTGCAGACAATTATATTATATCAATTTTGATACTCTACAACCCACGTTCCTACATGTATGTTCACTGTAAAACTCTTTTCTTGTATCGTAATTTAGCATACAATCTTATCTATATATTAAACATACAATCATAATATATATATATATATATATATATATATATATATATATATATATATATATATATATATATATATATATATATATGCTAGTATAACAACAACAATTACCAATACACATGGTTTACTGAGAATTTTGTAAAAACTCTATATATACTCTGAAATTCAAGAACACACATACTTTAGACATAATAACGTAAAACATATATAGGTACATATATTATAGACACATACCTTTTTGATGTTTGGTTAATCCTTGTTAGATACCACATAAAATTTTCTTTGGGAAATCCAGCCTTTTCTCTCTCAAATTCTCTCTAGTTCTTTTCTCTGTATTCTTTGTTCTCTTTTCTCTTAAGCCAATATCAGACCCAAAACTGTTTTACGTGAAATAAAACAAAGGCAACACACGCACTTTCAAAACGTTTAAAACACAAACGTAACTGCCATATACTAATGACCCTTTTAAACTATCAGTTACCAAATATATTATATATTATTTATATTTTGGTTTATTTATTTTATATTATTAATAAATCAAATTTAAAAATCCAAAAGCCATAGGGCTTTGTTTGACAAAATTATTTAAAGTTAAAGACTTAATATATTTAAGGCTTGTTTAGCAAAATAAATTAAAACTACTTTAATTTATTTTAATAACCACTTACAATATAGTTATTTGTCACACTTCTTTTAATTAAGTTTTCATACATAATCTAATTAATACCAATAACAATTTATCAATTAAATCATTAAATCACAAAACTCAATACAAATAATTACCCATCAAAATGAAATATCAATATAATAATTCATTTAATCAATATAAACTCTCTAATTTAATTATTAAATTAAACTAGAACATTATCCCATAATTATTAATTTCTTTAACTCATTAATTATTTATTAAATAATTAATTAATCAAATCAAATCAAACAAACATTTATTCACGATAAATACATCCATTTAAATATTTATATAATTCAATAAATATTTAAATATTATAATAAAAAAATCTGGATTGTTACATCATTCCCTCCTTACAAGGATTCTGTCATCAGAATCACAACTCAAACCACTCATTCGTTACACTCTAGACCCAATCGACGGTGTGACGCCTTGAAATCCGGTCTATCTTCACACCCAGATTCCGTACATCACAAGTACATCTCATTCCAAACATAATCATTATATAACTAAATATAATGACATACATTCTCAAATCTCAGGTTCTATTACCTTAAAACCTCGTTCATTACAAATAATGATAATTACATTATTTTATATATCTTACATGTAACAATCCAAAATTTTAAATTATAATTTTTAAATATTTATTGAATTATATAAATACTTAATGGATGTGTTTATTTTGAATAAATATTTGTTTAATTTGATTTGATTTGGTTAATTATTTGTTAAATAAATAATTAATGAGTTAAGGAAATTAATTATGATGAGATAATATTTTAATTTAATTTAATAATTAAATTAGAT
The DNA here is from genome assembly GCA_020205605.1 of Panax ginseng. Classification (NCBI taxonomy): domain Eukaryota; kingdom Viridiplantae; phylum Streptophyta; class Magnoliopsida; order Apiales; family Araliaceae; genus Panax; species Panax ginseng. The sequence continues at coordinate 98,009,377 of CM035148.1, forward strand.
AGTTGATAATTAAATGGATTATTATAATGTTTTTAATTTAATTTGGTAATAAAAGTGTGACAAATAACTATGCTATAAATGTGTTATTAAAATAAATTAAAGGAGTTTAATTTAGTTTTTACCAAACAAGGATTAAAGATATTAAGTCTTTAATTTTTAAGGATTTTTGCCAAACAAAGCCTTATGGCTTTTGAATTTTAATTTTGAATTTTAATAAATAATATAAAATAAATAAATAAAATATAAATAATATATATTAAATTATGGTAACTGATAATTTAATAGGGACATTAGTAAGACGTCGATTTTAGACGTTTGAAAGTGTGTGCGTTGAGTTGAGTTTATTTTACGTAAAATGTATTTGGTCTAAAGCCTGAGCCTAAGAAAAAGGGAAGTTGTCATAAAAGATTACAGAGAATTTAGAGAGACTAGAGAGAATTGAGAGGAGAGAAATGTACTGTGAATTACAAGTCTTCTAACAAGGGTTAACCAAGCAAGAGAAGGTATGTTACATAACCTTAATATATATATATATATATATATATATATATATATATATATATATATATGTTTTACTGACATAATTCCTAAGTCTCTGTGTTCTTGAGTTTCACTTGTGAGTATAAAGTCTTTATAAAATTTTTGTAATCTAAATTTTTATAATTGGTTATGAAATTATGTGTATATGTAATTGTAATGTTATAACTAGCATATATATATATATATATATATATATATATGTATATAGCTATATGTATATGTATATGTTTATATGCGATTGTATACTGAATTACGTTCAAAAGAAAGGAAATGGTTTTACAGTGAATATATGTGTTGTAGACACTCGAAATTACAGGAGGGCAAATTCGTCTTTCAGAGATAACCCTGGAAGATAGCTCATATCAAGTCTGGATACCACCAAAATTTCAGTCTCAACCTTGGAACACACACCAGGAGTATCAGTTCCAACCTCAGAGATAACCCCGAGGCATATAATTTAAATACCATAAATTCCACCGGAGAAGGCCGATTCATCTCGGAGATAACCTCGAGATATTGAGTCTCAGTCCCAGAAATAACATTGGGAGTAGCAGTTCCAACCTTGGAGATAACCCCAAGGAATGCAGTTGTAGTTCCGGAGATAACCCCGGAAATGCTTGTTTCAAATGCATGCAATCAGCCTCAACCTCGCCACTCATACCGAGGCACTCAGTACAAAACCCGGAGATAACACCGGGAAGACAGGCACACCTCAGAGATGACACTGAGGACCTTCAACACTTGCAGCAGTCCAATCTCAGAGATAACCCTGAGCAATGTCTGCTTTATCAGCCCAAAATAGAGATAACCATGGTGGGGGGCAAAGTCGTCATCTTTCCACCTTGACGCCGCATCACACCGTCTCAACACCTCATACATACATTTCTACACAACAATGTCCCACAAGAACCATGAAGGTCCAATCCCGAGTGACTATTGCGCAAGGCAACAGATAGAATTTGAAGCTTGAAGAGTGGAGGGCATGGTCCCATTTTCCTGACTTCGTACAACCTATAATCTCATGTCATTGCATAACTCTTAATAACGGCGGTCCGAAATAGGTCTTACATACCTCAGTCGGATGCCCAGATTGTAATTCTGAAAGTTTGAGCGGACATCATAGTGCATACATGCACGTACTTCGAGACGGCGGGACCTGTGGAGCCCGAGGCACCCCAGGCAGCCGTAGGTACATCTGTGGCTAGCCGCCTATGGCTCCCCCCTCTATAAATAGAGGGCTTGGGGTGGCCATTTTGTAAGAGAAAAAGGCGAGGAAGCCTTGTCAAATTTGCTCTGTACACACCCTAAATTGAGTGCTTTCTCATTTTAAACACTTGTGAGCTCACATATAGCTACTATTTGTATCGGCAGAAGCCGAGTGTTCATCCACTTATAGTTATAGAAGTCTTCTTTGGCAGCCCACTGTAAGCCTTCTTACACACTTTGAAGCCTTTCTCTTCATCTTTGCACACACCATTCTTCACGTTCGTAGTCGTGTTTTGGTGTGTATGCGGGACATCGGTCCGTGGTTTCATTTCAAATATATATATATATATATATATATATATATATATATATATATATATATATATATATATACGAAACTAAGTAAACGCTTCTAGACATAAAGTTCAGGCTCAATCGAGACATAACTCGATATATATATATATATATATATATATATATATATATATATATATATATATATATATATATATATATATATATATACTTACGTTTTAAATCCCGCATGGAGCTTACTTAAGTGGTGGTTGATTGTTTTTTACTGACTTTATTTACATTTCGATCCCCATGGAGGTGCTTCGTGGTGGTGATCATGTCAGATATATATATATATATATATATATATATATATATATATATATTTATTTATTTACAGACTTATATATATATAACTGCTATCGCTTTCATATCAATTCACGACATCATGTGAGCCTAGGAATCATGTGATCAAAGATTCAGTCTCATCGAATCTAGATTCGATTCTCGTGATGGACATTTTCAAATTGGTATGGCGACTTTGTAAATTTATTCACGGTGTTTGGATTTGATCAGATGGTTTTCATGATCACGAGGAGTTCAGCACTGCTTTGTACATTATTTTCTCGAAGATGCTTCACATCTCGAAAATTAAAAGCAATTAAGCCGAACACTTAATATAAAAAATGGAAGTGTAAAAGGTCTCAATTACTATTAAGCACAAGGGTTTGAAAAAACCTTTTTCTTACAAAACATCACTGCCATATCTTGTTTAAAACTAATTTTTTACACAAATTCAAATCCTTTGTATATAGATACGAACGAGGCCTCGTACTACTTCCATATAAATAGCATATTGCCCCCCCCCCCCACACATTCATATAATAGTTTCTTGAAAAGTGGTGGTCACCATGGTAACACGGATGTCAGGGGGCGCCTAACACCTTCCCTCCGTATAATCAAGCCCCCGGACCCTAATGAATCTCGGTTTCACAGACCCGTTTAGCAGTGTCACATCACTGGGTTAATGTGCAAACCTTTTCTCGGTTGTGTTGGTACAACCATATAAAAAACCAACTGGCGACTCTTTCAGTCCAATCATCGACATATAAATGTCGGACATTTTCAAAACTTGTTTTTTTCTAACAAATCTCACCTAACATGAGAACACCAAAGAACAAGAACAGAAAGGGACAAATAAAAATCCCGACGTCGACAGGTGACGACTCTCCCCCCGACATCCGTGTTACCACGGTGACCGTCACTTTTCAAGAAACTGTTATATGAATGTGTGTGGATGTTGCATTTACATTTATGATGAATGTGTACGAATGCATATATTTTACTGCGTTTAATGATTTACACTATATCTGCTCGTGATATTAGTGCTTCGCACATGTCATCATTTTCATAAACGGTGAGACACGTGATAGTACTGCGTTTGATTACTGGACTCGTAGGAAGATGAATTTCAACGAGGCTCAAGAAAGGCATCACCCAAATTCGCTCCAGTTAAAAGACCGAATTAACTTCCCGTCGAGTAAATTGCGATGATTTGGGAACCTTCATGCCAAAATGCCGCGAGAGTAACCTAAGATAGGTTAGCCTCTGATAAATCGAACGCGAAGGAAAGTCTCTTCATGCTTTCTCATTTCAAATTACTCATAAAGTCAATTACTTGTAATTTCCATCCATATTCATCTCCATGTAATGAGAAATATGAAGAGATATGTATACATACATATTTAAATTAACATGATATCCTGTATTACAAATAGCTAACATCCTCCTTGTAGGATAATATTCCTAGAACGGATTCATCACATAGCATGTAAACATTTACACATTCCCTAAAGACTAAACTACGCAAGTCTTTGGCAGGGAAACAATCGGACCTATTACCCGATAAAAATCCAAAAAGGCCACGAGCCTATAGCCAATCATATCTTCATCTGACAAGGCTAATCGTAATCCTGTCTCCCATGAAGAATTTGACGGATTAAGTAAACAGATTACATATTTGGATGTTTAGCTTAAATAATTACATCAGTCTACTCAGGGCCCAAAAATGCCCACACATCCAGAATCATCTACATATGGAGGAATCCAAGTTTCAGATAAAATAAATCCAGAATTTCAGTTGATTACCACAAACAAAAACCCTGAAAACATCCATCTCAAAGGAGATCCAGACACCGGTGATATCAGGAAAAAGGTCCTTCAAATGGAAGAAACCCTTCGTTCTATCAAAGGAATTGGAGCACACGGAAGTGTCTCATATGATGACCTTTGTATATTCCCTGGTGTTCATTATCCAGAGAAATTTAAAACTCCTGACTTTGAAAAGTACGTCGGGTTAGGAGATCCTTACACACATTTGAAGGTGTTCATTGGAGAACTTAGATCTTATTCAGAGGACGAGAAGCTCAGAATGCAGCTGTTCTAGAAAAGTCTGACTGGAGAAGCCCGTTTGTGGTATACCAGATTAGACAACTCAAAGATCTATACCTGGGAGGAGCTAGTTCACGCCTTCCTTACCCAATACAGCTTTCAGTCTCAGATGGCTCTTGACCGGTACCAGATTACCAAGGTCAAGAAAAAGTCCAATGAGTCTTTCAGAGAGTATGCTCAAAGGTGGAGGCGCCTTGCTACTTAAGTTATTCCTTCAATGATGGAGTTAGAAATGGTTATGACCTTCATAGACATACAAGAAGCTCCTTTCTATGAGAGAGTCTTAGCTGGCATTGGTAAACCATTTTCTGAAATGATTAAACACGAGGAGATGGATGAGATGGGATTGCAGTTAGGAAAAATTCAAGACCTAGCTGCCCTTAAAGCTGCTGCTGAACACATCTAGTCCGGAACTTATGGAAACAACCCCCGAAGGGTCCATAAAAAGAAAGAGGAGGATGTTTCTTTGATACTACAAGTTCAGAAAGGCAATCAGAATATGCCTATCCAAAGGAGAAATTACATTCCCTTTCAAGCACAGTCTTCAAACCCTCCATTGCCAAAAAGGTGGAGAAGTCAAATACGCTTGAGTGTTCACACCCTTAGGGGACCCACTCAAAAGAATTCTCACTCTTTTGACGACTCAGAAGAAAATCACGCATCTTCTTCCACCAGCCAACCCTAATGGGAGGGGTTTCAATGCTACTCGGAAATATGCTTATTATGCCAGAGCACCTGGACATGATACTCAAGATTGTTGGGCCTTGAAACACAAGATCCAAGATTTAATAGACAACAGTGAGATCGTGGTCACCAAACCAGATCAACCTCACGTACAAGACAACCTTCTTCCCCAACACAAAGAGGAAGAAGTCAACATGATTAATTGGAGCAGTGGAAAGAGTTCCAATTTTAACATGAATTATCCCAGACCAGCAAATACAGTGTTGACAAGTGGAATTATGCAAAGTTCCAGTTTAAGATGGAACAAAAGATGAAAGCTCTGTGTAAGCAGATTGAGTAATTGGCAGAACTAGTGACCCATCAACATCAAGTCACACGCCAATTAGTCAGCCAGGAGCATGCTAGTCTCCTCCCTTTTGTAATGAATACTCCCTCATCAGCTTCAGAGAAAGAAACAATGGAAGACAAAGTGACGAAGAGAGCAAGTTCCAAAGCCCGTAGGGATTTTGCCAATAGAAGGGAATTTATATACCTGGGCCAACCTATGGAGGAGATACTTTAGATGTTGATCAATGAAGGAAGGATCATTTCCCTTTTGCCTCCAATTAATCCCCGTTCAGGATAATTTAATTCTGATAGAGTATGTCAATATCACTCCCATTCTTGTGGTTACAACACGGAAGAATACTGGGCACTCCGCCACCTTATTCATAACCTAATTGACAGCGGTGTCCTACAACTGGAAGACGACAATACTGTGCTATTTGAGAGTGAGAATACTTGTCCTACTAAATGGAAGGGACTGATAGCAGTTATATCCGCTGAGGCTGATGGGACTATCAGTCCTTTCACAATACAAGAAATTCAACTCAAAGGAGTTGACAATCCTTTAAAAGTGGCTGCTCCAGAGCCAATCAACTTGCCATTCAGGCCACAATATCCTGTTATCAGCTTACAAAAAGTCCCATTGAAGTATGGAGAAGCTGAAGGATCCACCTCTCATATAACTGTGACAGCCCCAAATCCGAGGTCCCGAATCACCGCGAATCGTGTTCGATCATTCTAACACTATACAACTATTTGCGGAAGATATAAACATAAATTATTTATACAATACATTTTACACACTAATCCCCAAGGTCGAGTAACCTTAACTTAATACACAAATCATAACTTATTTAACAGATAACATTATTATTATACAACTATTACAAATCTAATCGTACACATTAACTTTAAGTTGGAACTGTCTTTAACCTTTTCTTGTATCCGACGCGTTCGTCTTAATCTGCAATGTTTTATCATGATATAGCAAGGGTGAGCATAAGGATTGCCCAGCAAGTTAAAGTTCAATAATATAACGATATATCATGATTGAAAGAATTTGAATAATAAGCTGGCTATAATTCAACAATATAATTGTGAACTAGCAGGAACAAACTTTTGACTGAACAAGTATTATACATGAACAAATATATCTGAACAAAATGGTAATGAAGGTGATCAGCCTTTCATACCCGACTTATACATACAATATGTACAGAGTACAATTATACATGGCAATCAACAATGATTAACCATAAGCATATCCGAATGAAACAACTCTTAGTAGAGTTAAGTAAAAATAAACTTGTCTGAACCGTTGATTACTGCTACGCAATTTATAACGCTTTGTCTGAACCTAATATATAAATAATATCGATTGCTAAGTTAGAATAATATCATCATAATTTATAAAATAACCTAAACACATTACACATAACACATAACCCTATCAGCCTACAACACACATAAGAATCGGTATCAAGTCAAACTTTTGCAGATCAAGTCTAAGTTTAATTAAACTCTGCCGAAGACTTAACAATTATCTCAGATAATTTTAATATTAGTCAAAATAATTTTCATAAGTTCGTAAAATTTTTTAAATAATTATTACCATTTATTAAGATATTTCAATCCTTAATAACGATTTATATGAATTAAATACCACATAATTCTTTTATCATTAATATTTATTTATTATCAAATATTAATGAAATACATAACATAATATTATAATATATTTATAATATCACAAAGTATTTTTAATACTTTAAAATCACCTTTATATGATTTTTAAACAATTAAATTCATTATCCAAAATTGCTATTAATATTAAAATATTAATATTTTTATGACAAAATATCAAAAGTTATAATTTATAACTTCAAATATTTTTATAACACTTAAATCATTTTTATATGATTTTTAAATCATTTATTCTATTTTCCCACAATTTATTAAATATAGTTATTAAATAAATTAATTATCATTAATATTAATTAATCAATGAAATTCATCACAAAAATATTAAAAGTCACTAAAAATAACTTAATATATTTTATTATACCATAATATTATTTTTCATAATTTTTCATGTATTAAAATCATTTTAAATAATTTATTTAATATTATAATTAAATAAATTAAATACCATTTATATTCCAAAAATATTAAATATTTATGAAATATACTCTAAATAATTAAAAACTATTTTTAGGACTTTAAAATAATTTTTAGAAATTTATTTTGTATTTTTAATAATTAATAATTATTTATTTCAATTTATTTATTAAAATAAATCATTTTCAAAAATTAATAATTAATTTCTTAATTAAACTGTCATTAAAAAGGCAATAGGCGTGAAACCGTCATTGTAGGTGTTCTCGACTGAAGCCCGATCTTCAAAGTCAGTGACTAAGGTGCTAAGTTTGACCGTAATTAGATCTAGGTTCCTGATGAGTTCTGGGCTTGTAAATGTGTTAATGTTGTAGTATACGTGCAATACTACAACTACATACTAAGTTCATGATCATACAACATAATAACAGCCAAATCTGGGCCCTAGAAGTCATTGTTAGAAGCTGTTCTTCATTTCTGGGTTTTCCAGAAATGAAGAACAGTCCAAGTGACTACTTTTAAATCCTAGTAACTTTCAGTATAGGACTTGTTTGTGTGATCTAATGGTTTTTACGTGCAGAGAACATGTCAGAGCACAAGTATATAACATTATAACATAACAACATCATTATATGAGCAAGATCTGGCATGGTTAAACCATGTCAAAAAACTTGCTCTACAACTTTCTGGGTTTTTCAGAAATGCTAAAACAGTGCGACTCACTTACTTTGACCACCTATTACTCATAATATGTTCCTTGTTTTCATGATATTAAGCTATAAAGTTAAATAACAAATGACAGGCTAAAACCCGAATACAAATAAATCATCAAATCATTTAATAAACTGACAGATCATGGCCTCCAAAGTATTGTCAGACGCTGGTTCACACTTTATGGGTTACCCAGAAAGTGTTCGGTCAAGCTCAGTTAACTCACTTTGACCATGCATATCTTGAAATCTGTAAATGGAATGGCTTTGATTCCACTTCCAGATCAAAGACCTCCTGTCAGACTACAAGTCTAAAGCTTAAAACAACTCAAAACATAAACACCTAATGATCTAAAGCCACTGACATAAGACTATCAGACAACATTTTAACTTTTCCCAGATTTTTAAAAATTGCTATTTCGTGCACTTTGATGTTATGGATCTAAGTTTTGGCAACCCAGATCATCAAATGACACCCTTAACACATATCTAGCCAACAAATTACAACATATAACATCAAATCATGAGATTTCTAGTATTAGGGTTTTATACATTTTGAGCTTTGATTTTTGATTTTTGATTTTTGTTCTTGTTCTTGGCTTGCTAATACTTGATCATGGCTCAACTTTTAACTCTCTATCAATCTAGATTTCAAAAAGTTAGAGAGAGAAGGGACTTGAAGCAAATGAGAAATAAAGTAAGTATTTATTACTTTTTAATCTTAGATCTTATTAATCCATGGTCAAGATTGATGCTAGGTGGCAAGGATATTTGATTTTGGTGAGATATAGGCACATGGGAGATTTTTAGTTGGTCAACAACCCAATCTCTTGGCAAGATTTTCAAGCTACTTATTAAAGAATAAAAAAAAGGCAAAATGGCCATTTGCATTCTAGATTTAATGGCATTCATGTCTTTTGCCCTAACCCTTAGGGTTTAGGGTTTAACCCTTAGGTCTTGTAATTTAATTCCTAAAATTTCTAAATTTCGGTTTTCAAAATAGAAAATTAATATTTCTAAATTATAATTAGAATTTTCTAATTATATTAAAATTTCTTAATCATAATTTAAATCTTGCTAATTAGGATTAGTATTTCCTAATTAAAATTACTAATTTAGTAATTAGGGTCAAAATCATGCATTAGGGTTTACAACCCAAAATTAGGGTTTCTAATAGAAAAATAATTTTCTAATTTATAAATTAGATTTCGTAATTAGATTAGGATTTTCTAATTTACTTATAACTTGTAAATTAGGATTAATGTTTCCTAATTATATAACATTAAAATTACCTAATTACAGTTTAGGGTTTCAAATTTACAATTTAGGGTTTCTAATTATTAGAATTTCTAATTAATCAATTAGGATTATCCCTAATTAAGTTTGTGATTAATACAAAAACCATATACGTTGTACTTAAAGCCCCAATTTAGGGTTTCCATATACCGAATTAGGGTTTCGAATTCCCAAAACTGAAATTAGGATTTCCAGAACCGGTTTTAGGGTTTCTTGTTAATCGCTAGGGTTTTCTAACCGAACGTTGACGTTCTTATTATTTACTTAGGGTTTGTCACATATATCGTTTATCTGGTCAACCCCTGACCCTTAACCACATTCTGAACACATAACACATAGAACATATTCACTTTTTCCCTTAATCTTGAATAATTCACTTAAATCCTTTACAGAATTTTGAAATCCTCAAAATTCCTTCTTAAAAATATTAAACGCATACACTTATTTTCTGTCTAGGTTCTAATATTGAACCTTAAATTCTCGGGTTAATAAAAATTTTAAAATTTTTCTAAATTCTCGGGTTATCACAATAACTGCTGCAGTGTCGAAGGAAAATCCACTATATCTTCCCCAATGGGTGATAAAGCCTACCATCAAATCAAAGGGGAAAGTTCCCATGGAGAAAATTTAAAAGTTCCTCTGTACTATGGGTCATAATGAAGCCAAGGTGGTTTTAAGCTTAAGAGAAGCTCCACATCAAATTTCAATACTGGACTTGGTTTTAACTTCTGAGGATCATAGGAAGATCTTATTGAAGGTTTTGGAAGAAGCCTACTTGCCGAAATCAGTGGATATGGAAAAATTTCAACATTTGGTTGATCACATTTTTAACAACAATGTGATATCTTTCACTGATGATGACATACCTCCCGAAAGGACCGGTCATTGCAAGCCGTTGCACATTGTGGTTTTGTCCTCCGGATACATGCTTGCTGGAGTCTTGATAGATGGAGGTTCGTCTCTGAATATCTGTCCTAATGCTACTTTGCTGAAGATGAACGTCAATCTCAAACGGATCCGAAGCAGCCATACGATTATTAAAGCTTTTGATGGATCCCGCCGGAATTTAGTCGAAGAGATTGAGCTTCCAATCGAGATTGGTCCCCATAAATTTTGCATATCTTTTCACGTGCTCAAGATAGATTTAGGATATAACTTTCTCTTGGGAAGACTGTGGATTCATATGACTGGGGTCGTCCCCTCCACTCTTCATCAGCAACTGAAATACATCATTAATGATAGCCTAGTCACGGTTAACGCTAAGCTAGAATGTCCTAAACAAAGTGACATACCACTCATTAGCTTCAATTCCGAGGTTGAGCTGGTCAGTTTTCATGCCCTGGAGGTGAGCAACACTCACTATCACTCTATTGGGGTGCCACCTCTAAAACCCAAGATTTCTGCTGAAGTAATGTCGGCTACTCAAGAAATGATGTCTTTGGGTCATCAGCCTGGATGAGGGCTAGGTAAAGATCATCAGGGTATTAAGCACCCAATTCAAGTGTCCAGTCAAACCGGGATAGTCGGTCTAGGCTTTTCTGCCAGTTCCAGTCATAGGAATCCTCATAAGCATCATCAGATTCTTTCATCTTTAGCCACATGGTGATTATCTTCACCCGAAGATCATGAGTCCACACAACCTCTGATAAAGGTGCCAGCCCATGTAATGTCTATGTTATTTCCCAAGCCGATACCGGTAAAGGAGAAAGAAGTCTTTGTTCCAGATCCCAAAGTGGAAGAAGAGGAATGAAGAATTAAACAAGACATCGTCAAAATGATGTCAAGCATACGCATCATTGTCCATGATGAACATACAAACAGATACACCTCAGACGATGATTGCCCAGACATAATTGTCATCATTCGGGAAAAGGAGGATGATGACAGCCCCTCCATCACTGCAGTCCACCCGGACTTTGCTCTCGACAATTGGAGCAGTACTCCTTGCATTGGTCGACGAGGATAAAACGGGCAGGAACTCTTTCTGCCCTGTAGATATTGTGACAACCCGAATTTTTATAAATTATTAAAATAAGAATTTAATAATTAAGATTCTTATTATGAGATGTTTTGAGTTTGAGTATGTATATATACATGCTATATATTTTGAAATATGTGATCTGGTGTGAAAAGAAATATATATTCATATATTGGGGAAGTGAGGTTTAATAGTTAAGTTAACCATTGAAGAAATTAAATGAATTTTATAATTAATTTTAAATATTTATTGAGTTAAATAAATATTTTAAATAATATATTTATTGAAAAAAATAAATAAAATTAAAATAAATAAGTGATGTTCTATTTGAAGATTTAATTTAATAATTAAAAATAGATGTATAATAATTTATTAATCAAAAGTATTATTATAATTAAAATGTATAATATAATTATTATTAATAAGTTATGTAAATTACTTATAAATCATTGAATTAAAAGTAACTATATAGTATAAATATTATAAAAATAAACTAGTATGAGAATTATGTGTTTAGCCAAACAAGACCATGTGGCCTTTTGGTTTTTTTAGTTGATGTCTTTTGGTTTTGATAACTGAAGAGTACATGAGTATAGAGAGAGAGATTAGTAAGAAGAGAGAAGAAGAGAGAAAAACACGAGAGTGAGAGTGAGAGCTTGAGAGAATTCTTCTAGAGATTTTCTAGAAGAGAGGGAGAAGGATTTTGAGAAAGCTTGTATATGGCTTAAGAAAGTACAAAATTTTATATCTAATATGTGTTATAGTCTGCGAATTGATGTTTGATAGTGATAATATGTGAAGAAACGAAAACAACGAAAGTTGAATGAATCGAAATGGTTGAGAAACGAATTTGTAGTGAACGAATTCGCTAAATTGTCAAAACATGAAAATTAGTATGAACATGAGTTTTAAATTCATATTTGGGTTAATTAATGTTTATGTTAATTGTTGGGTATTTTTTATGTTGTAGTTTTATGAGTTACAAACCCATAGAATCGAAAATAAACTAATTTGGATGAGTATAACTCATGTTATGATGATTGGAAGGAGTTTTGATGCAGTGAAATCAAGAGGAGCAGAGCACGAGGGGTGTTTGCTGACCTGGGCACAACTTGTATTGCCCCAAGGTTATTTAGGGTGCATTTGCTTGGGACATCGATGTTTGGTGCACTTTGTGACCTCTTGTAGTAAATTATGCATAATGTTTTCATACAAACTCCGATTGAGGTGATTCAAGATGATCCGGAAGGAGGACGAATAGACCTACAACTTTTGTTCTTTAAGGTTTTTTCAATTTGAGGTCTTTAGGAAGGGTCAAAATAGTCATCTTTGTGACTATATATATTTCGAGAAGCGATCGGAGGCGTCGAAGCGAGCACATCTGCAAGTATAGCTCTCGACGATGGAATATGTTATTCTAAGTGATGTAACATGAAAATGCATGATATTATACATGACATATAAGATTTCCTTGCTCATAATAGAAAGCATTAGCATGACTTAGTATGTGTTTTGAAAAGAAACTTAGACGCGTTTGAAAACATTATTCATGAGCATTGTGTTGTCTAAACTTTTGAACTTGTAGGATGACATACTAGTAACTTTTGGGTCTTTAAACATGGCCTATATGTGCAAACATGATAGGACTTTTATGCCTCTAGGCATGATGGGTACGTGCACACTACTAGATAGACATATACTATAAACTATACATGTCTTAAAGTAAGATTTCAAGTCATAAACCATGCTAGTCATATGATTACATATAAGCATGTATATTGAAAGTTGTTTAACCTCGTTGGTGGTCATATAGTTAGGCCCTTGTTGTATGAACTTACTTAGCCGTGAAATAAATGGCAATAAAGCTATAAAAAGTGTAAAACAACTTAAGGTAAATACAAGAGGCACCAAACTTGGGCTAAGACCTCATAACATGTGGGTAAGATATGTGTTATGATTATGCATACTAAAAACCAAGATGAAACCGTAAAATACTCAACTTTGGTATGGCTGGGGGACAGTAGCATTGCATCCATCACATGCCTAATTCTAAGCGCTTGATTGCCAGCGAAAGCGATGATGCTGATTATTTTAACTTTGATCATTAACCTTAAAGCATATGTGTAATGAATGTCTAAAGCTATAATACTTGACATAGATGATGTTTAAGCATGAGATCATGTAATGGTTATATAAAACAACAAGAGTTGTTAAATTTTATTAAAGTTTGTAAAATGTAAGAACGATGTAGATCGCGTGTCTATGAACTTTAAATATGTGTCGAACACATAGCGAGTCAAGTGTGTGAATGATATATATGAATGTTGATGTCAGGTATGAGTGGTTAAGGTATACCTATACTTACCTAGCTATTCTAAGAGTATGATGAGAAATTGAAAGGTAGGTATTATAAACCTAGTTAGGAAACAATGTAACGTTACTATTATATTAAGAATGTATGAAATATATGACTAATGGATGTGAATCCATGATTATATAATCGTGTGTTGGAATACATGAAGTGCGAGATAAGCGTTAAGCGGTTAAGTCGTAGTTCATAAACTACGAATCAGGCAAGTCTTTCAGTTCCTATTTGCTATGTGAACTTGATGATTAACTGTTTTAAATCTTTATTGCAAAGAGCATGATGTGTTATATATATGTTGAAAGTATGAAATGTTAAAGTCAATTTATGACTACGTTGATTGATTAAAGCATGCTGATTGAGTAAGGAACTCAATCTTTATACTTGTTATATGAATCTGCAACATGTATGTTATGATAGTTCAATGTTTATGAGATGTATGATAAGCATGCTTTATTATGTATTATGTGATGCATGAAAACTATTATATTTTGTTGGGCTTTGTCGAGCTCAACCTTGCAAATAACCACTTTTGCAGGTTCAAGATTCAAGGTAAAGTTATGTGTTACTTGAAAGACATGAATCAGATGTGATACTTGAAGATTTATACACTTTGGTTGTGTTATTATTATTTGAACCATGTTTAAGGTTCCGAATAATGTATTAATGTTGAATTGTAATATCGTTTTGTGATGTAAACTCTTGTAGTATTAAAATGATTACGAGATATTAGATGTAAAGGTTGAAAGTTTTGGGAGCGAGAATAGTTTATAATAGAAAATTTTAATTATTCCACAAATTTCAATGGTTGTATTATCATTTAATAATGTAAAATTAGAGGTTGAATGTATTGTTAACAATAGAAAATCGAGAATTAAATTATTTAAATTTTGGGGTCGATTCTAATTGGTATAAAAAGTCATAGGTTATAAACCTTAGGTAAGAGTACCCTAGGCTATAACCTTAGAGAATAAAGGAGAAGATGATAAAGAAGTTAAGAATTAAAAGTTATATTTAAGTATGGTACAATTGTACTCTTTAATAGTTGATGTATGGTATACAGGCTAAACTATTCCTTCATAGAAGCGAAGGTATATACTGAACTAGCAACTCGAAACCTAGTTTGTTGGTTGTTTGTGGGAAACCACTTCAAGATACCATATTGAAACTATTAGAGACTCGATGTGTACCAAGTATTGAAAATGGATACGTATGATGAAAATGTGGAACTTAAATGAAATGTTGAGCAATGTAAATGAAGTTAGAAATTCTTAAAGGAAGAATTGTTATATAAACAAGAAAATTCAAAAAAGAATCTTGAAGAGATATAAAGATAAGAAATGGGAGTTACCTAACTCCAATAGCCAAGATAACGAATAATGATGAATAGACAAAAGTCAGTAAGATTAAAAGCATAAATGAAATCATAAATGATGAAAAAGAAAGAAAGAGGATCGTAAAACAAAAGCGATCACGAGTTAAGAAAAAAAATTTTAAGGAGATGATTATAGAATAAGATCACGATGTGATCTCATTTAAGTTATAAAAGAAAGATGGTATGTAATGTTTGAATAATTATAGCTTGATGCTATGAAGATAATGTACTATAATATAGTACAAGATAAACTCACGAGGAGTTATAGATAATGTGATACTGAGGAATTAAGTATTGAGCAAAGTTAAGAATAGTTTAAGAGTAGGATAGAGTTAGGTGGGATTTCAATTGAGGACTCATGTGATGGTTTAGTTGTACAAACCTTTGTATGGGCGAGGGTTTTGTGCTTTTTAGTTTATCACATTGATAATCATTGGAATGTTGGTGTCGCGCTATCAATGTATATGTGGTGAAAAGGTGATTCTTTTCTCATGTGTATATTTGATAGTTAGAAACTATTAAGATTAGTCAGATATTATTAGGATTAGGTGCGGTTCTTAAAACTAATGCATATAGTAAGTTAAGTGACTCATAATAATATGGTATGTTTTGAACCCCTCGTGAATGGACACCTATGGTATGACTAGGATAAGTTCTTAAACTCATATTATTATGGCAAGTTCCTAAATTTCTAAATGTGGTAAGTTTGATGAACTATTTTGGGTGAAAATGGTTATAGTATAGAGAGCATTGATGAAGTTGAAGATTGATAGAATGGTTAAGTAATGAAGTAATGAAGTAAAGATTGAAGTTGATGGATACCGGATATTCTAAATCTACTAGCTATGCTAGACTTTTCAAAATTTATTGACTTCGTCTTGATGGTTTGCACTTTCAATTTTTCTTGAAAACATTGGATCAAACGATGAAACCAATGAGTTTTAAAAACAATATTATTATTCAGTATGTCTATGCTAATTATTTTGATTAGAAAAAAAAATGATTTAAAATATATTAAAATGTATTTTTTTATCATAGTCATTATGTCACTAAATATGATCTTTGATTTGACAAACGATGGAGTCATCAATGCAATTGAACTTAGGTGTTGGATGTGATCTAAAGATCGTTAGCCCACTATGGTATGATGTAGTATGATAAAGTTATATAATGATGAATCCTCAAACGTATTATCGATATAATGCGATATCATGAGATCATAAAAAAATTTTTGAGATTTCTTTAAACTAAGAGAATATATATATATATATATATATATACTATTTCGATTGATGTCCGAATTGTTGATAAAAGTCTATGCTTATTTGATTCAACTAGACGATTATTGAAAGATGTTCATGAAATTCAAGCATTTTTTGAAAAACTTATGCCAAACCAAATTGTTTTGGTGTAGATTCAAATGTTGAAAAGTTGAGGTGAACAACCCTTTTATAGGGGACATGTTAGGCATTTAGATGTTTCCAAAAATTACATTGTATAGTCGGTTCACCCCTGTTAAGATCCTAATATCATATGATTTATTAAAGTTTAAGTTGAAAGATTACTTATAACTATAGTACTTACGCAGGTATTTTCGATGTTTGTGATTAATAAACATCGTGTAAAAAGGGTTTACACCCTGTGAAGAGTCCTTATAGTCTAATGACATTAATAAAGTTAAAAGAGATTATAACCGTGTGGGCGTAGTTCAAGTCTTATGACCCTCAACATGATTTGGAATCTTTTATATTCTTGTTATTCATATCGCTTCCCAATTATTGAGCAATTGTGAATGATTCTTATTATTCGAAAGGTGAAAGTGGAAATGATGAGAAAATTAAGCAAAACATAATAATTTCAAGAAAGAAATGAAATTCCGGACAAAAGAAATTTGAAACTGAGGTGAGGAATATGATGATCTTAGAAAGATTCTTAGATAAAGAATTTGGTTGTAGAACCTAATGAATAAATAGATATTAACATAAAATCTATTTTGATAAATAAAATGAATAAAGATTAATAAATCAAAAATTTTGAGGTCGAAATTCTTAGAAGAAGGGGTGAATGTAATGTCCCGAGAGTTTGAGAATATAGTATATGATAATGATCCTTAGAGAAAGATAATTAACGGGTCAAAGAATATGTAATACTTAAATATAATTGAGTATAAGTAAAAGTTATGAAATAAAACTTACAAGAATTTATTATGAAAAATGGTTGTAGTGGTAATAAATAAAACCTATATTAAGGTGATGTGTTGAAGATATTCAACAATAAATTTTGAAAAAAGATTTGGTAAAAACCGAGTAAGGGAGGTTTTGTTGATTCCGAGAATGGAATCCTTATAAGGGGGGAATGATGTGACAACCCGAATTTTTATAAATTATTAAAATAAGAATTTAATAATTAAAATTCTTATTATGAGATGTTTTGAGTTTGAGTATGTATATATATGTGCTATATATTTTAAAATATGTGATCTGGTGTGAAGAGAAATATATATTCATATATTGGGAAAGTGAGGTTTAATAGTTAATTTAACTATTGAAGAAATTAAATGAATTTTGTAATTAATTTTAAATATTTATTGAGTTAAATAAATATTTTAAATAATTTATTTATTGAAAAAAATAAAAATAATTTATAAATAAATAAGTAGATGTTAATGTTAATTAAATTTAATAATAATTTTTATTTGAAAATTAATGAAATAATTAGATTAATAAATTGTTTGATATAATAAAGAAAATTAAATAAGTGATATTATTATAATAAAAGATTATAATTATTATAATTATTATTCATTATTATTATAATTATATAAATTTTAAATTAACTATAAGTGTGATAAAAGTAAAACTATATAGTATAAATATTATAAAAATAAACTAGTATGTGAATTATGTGTTTAGGCAAACAAAGGCCATGGGCCTTTTTGTGTTTTTTAAGTGACATTTTTGGCTTTGACAACGGCGTTAGTGTACGTGAAAGCCATAGAGAGATTAGTATGAAGATCCTAAAGAAGAGAGAAAAACATAGAGAGTGAGGAAGAGAGAGAATTCTTGGTGAGAGAATTTGCAAAAATTTTGAGGAGAAGAATTTCTATATAGTACCATTTGGAGAAGAAATCAAGCATCAAGATATAAAACCTCAATTTTAAGTCTTAAATTTCTAGTAGTGTTTTGCTATATAATTTGATAATCACGTTGGGTTGATATATTCATATCATCATATATATTGTCTTCAAATGGTTTTGTGTGAAGTATCAAATTCAAATCGAAAATTGGGTTTGTAGAAGAATTTGAGAAAATATTAGTGTATATGTATGAAAATGGCTTAAGAAAGTACAAATATTTATATCTAATATGTGTTATAATCATGAATTGATGTTTGATTGTGATAATATGTGAAGAAACAAAAACAACGAAAAGTTGAATGAATCGAAATGGTTGAGAAGCGAATTAAGTAGTGAATCGAATTAAGCTAAATTGTCAAAACATGAAAATTAGTATGAACATGAGTTTTAAATTCATATTTGGGTTAGTTAATGTTTATGTTAATTTTTGGGTATTTGATATGTTATAGTTTTATGAGTTAAAACCTCATAGAATCAAAAATGAACTTATTTGGATGAGTATAACTCATGTTATGATGATTAGAAGGAGTTTTGGTTTGTGAAATCGCGAGGAGCAGAGCACGAGGGGTCATTTTGTGACTGGGGGCAAAATACGTACTTTGCCCCAAGGTTATTTAGGGCGCGATGCGCTAGACATCGATGTCTCGGTGCACTTTGTGACTGACCTATAATAAATTATGCATAACATTTTCATACGAACTCCGATTGAGGTGATTAAAGATAATCCAGAACGAGGACGAATAGACCTACAACTTTTGTTCATTACGTTTTTCAATTTTAGGTCTTTAGGAAGGGTCAAAATAGTCATCTTTGTGACTGTTACGTATTCGGAAGAGATCGGAGGGCGTCGAGCGAGTACATATGCAAGTATAGTGCTTCCGACGATGGAATATGCTATTATATGTGATGTAACATGAAAATGCATGATGCTATACATGACATATAAGATTTCCATGTTCATAATAGAAAGCATTAGCATGACTTAGTATGTGTTTTGAAAAGAAACTTAGACGTTTTAAAAACATTATTCATGAGCATTGTGTTGTCTAAACTTCTGAACTTGTAGGATGACAGACTAGTAACTTTTGGGTCTTTAAACATGGCCTATATGTGCAAACATGATAGGATTTTTATGCCTCTAGGCATGATGGGTACGTGCACACTACTAGATAGACATGTTATGAACTATACATGTCTTAAAGTAAGGTTTCAAGTCATAAATCATGTTAGTCATATGATTACATGTAAGCATGTATATTGAAAGTTGTTTAACCTCGTTGGTGGTCATAAAGTTAGAAACAAACTTGTAGGTAAATACTTAGAGGCACCAAATAAAAGACCTCATAAAGCTATAAAGGTAAAACAACTTAAGGAAAACACAAGAGGCATGCAACTTGGGCTAATAACCAAGATGAAATCGGATAATACTCAACTTTGTTATGGCTGCGGGATCATCAAGAATTTGCGCCCATCCTGTGCCTAATTCATCCCATTGAGCCAAAAGAATTTTGATGCTTGATTATTTTAACATTGATATGAACCTGCCCATATTATTTTGAATGTTCTAAAGCTATAATCTTTGAATAGATGATGTTTAAGCATGAGATCATATAATGGTTATATAAAACACATAGTTGTTAAATTTTATTAAAGTTTGTAAAATGCAAGAACGATGTAGATCGCGTATCTATGAACTTTAAATATGTGTCGAACACATAGCGAGTCAAGTGTGTGAATGATATATATGAATTTTGATGTCAAGTATGAGTGGTTAAGGTATACATATACTTACCTAGCTATTCTAAGAGTATTATGAGAAATTGAAAGGTAGGTTTTATAAACCTAGTTAAGAAATAATGTAACGTTACTATTATATTAAGAATATATGAAATATATAACTAATGGATGTGAATCCATGATTATATAACTGTGTAGGAATACACGAAGTGCAGATAAGTGTTAAGCAATTAAGTCATAGTTCATAAACTACGGATCAGGCAAGTCTTTCAGTTCCTATTTGCTATGTGAACTTGATGAATAACTATTTTAAATCTTTATTGCAAAGAGCATGATGTGTTATATATATATTGAAAGTATAAAATATTAAAGTCAATTTATGACTACGTTGATTGATTAAAGCATACTGATATTAGAAGTTGCACGTGATGCACCGAAGTCGAGATATGAGTGTCTGAATTTGGGGATGTCACAGATACTATGCAACAACTACTGTGGCAATTATTGAATGAAACTGAGTGACTTCTTATGTAAGCATCAATAATTAGAGATATTGTGCAATCTGTACGTACTTCGTGAAATGACGCAGACATTATACTTTACTTTTATCAAGGGTATTTCAACAGTTTAACGGTAAAAGTCTTGCCGTTATTTTTGTCGCTTTCTATATCCGAAAGTTATTCCGTTATGTGGTCCACCAATGATTGTGTCGTCGTACGAATATTCCCCGATAAAAAGAATATTATCCGGCCAAACAAATATTTTATAACAACTTGCTTACTTTGCAAAATTTGAATATATCACCCATAACTATAGCATTATATCAAATCAACACCTTACTATTCAAAATAATATTTAGAGAAAATTAAATCTTTATTCATAAAAGTTGGGGTCTTACAGCGTAACCCTAGCGGACCTGAACCCTAGGTTTGAGCTTCCTTCGATTCTTTTCATTTGTTTCGGCCTTTTTTGGTCGAATTTCATCATATTCTCATTATTCTTAGTTCTGTAAAAAGCTCTTTCATGGAGCTTCTAAGGTTTAACCATTTCATGGAATTTCACATGATAGTTCATTTTTGTGATTCATGTTAATTGTTCCGACATCGCATCCATTAAAACCCTTTTTACATGCAAATCGAGAAAATGAAGTAGTGCGCGCTCTAGGGAGCCGGGCCAGGCCGAACCCTAGGGGTACTTTAGCTTCTTTTGTTCATCTTTTGTTTGTTTTCATTGCTTTATTTTGATAGTTCCAACCAAATACAATTGGGGAAGAGATAAATTTAAATTTTCCTTAAGGAGGAGCCATCTTGGAGTGGTTAATCCCTAGGGTGGTCCAACCCTAGGGTGGCCGAACACTAGGGATAAAACCCTAGAGTTTTTCCCTTTTTTTTCTCATTTAATGCCCCGTTCATTAATTGTGGTATTGTTTATTCATTTTTCGTCTTTTTTGTCATTCATTCAATTCATTTAGGTTATATGTGGCCTAAAAGGGAGTTGGCCAGTTAACCCGCGAAGGGATTAACTGACCACATCGACGCCAGTTATATTATGTGTCTTATGTTCAGTTCTTAGTTTCAACCTGGAGAGCAAAGTGTAGAGAAAATTCAGAGCGAGTTTAGAGAGAATTTGTGATATTTGAGAAGAAAGCAAAGAATCAGAGGAATTACTATAGGGTAATCTCTCCAACCCAATTTGTAAATTACGTTGTTATTATTTTCTATGAAAAACTATCTCTAAGTCCTTTGTGATTGAAGAAAGTTGCAAATTGATGAGTATAGGATGTGATGTATAGGTTAATTTATGTTTATAATAAGTTTTTATCGTATATTCATATGTTTAAAGCAATTGATTTCAAGTAATCATGCTAAAATCAGAGTTTTCCATTAATAAGTATTTTGAGTTCTCTGTAAAAACAAAAATATAGTGATCAATTCATGAATTGGTGATTTATGTGTATATACATGATAATATTTAATTATAACATGTTTTCTACCATCTATTTATGTTTTCAAAACATTAAATCCATATAAATATGTAGTAATTGGATATTTTTTAAGTTACAGAGTATAAAAATTGTATATACGGCCATATGGCCCTTACGTACCAATTAAATGCTTTAATCATAAATTGTATCAAAAATTTACACTTGTATATGCTTATGTATGTTGGAATGAACAAAATAGAATTTAAACGAATGGATTCGGTGAATTAACGAATCTGTAATGTTAAAATTCATGTTTTTCTTTAAAACTTTACAAAATATGAAAAATGTGAAATTAAATGTTGTAAATTGTATAATTAAGTGAATTAAAGTGTTAGAATCATGCTAAAGATTTTATATGATGTTTTTGTGAAGTCTATAATTCACGGGTAGCATTAAAATTCATCGTGTTAGTTTAATTTAGGATTTATTCGGCTGTTCTGTGTGTTCTTCGAGAACTGCAAAATCTGTCTGCTGTCAGTAGTGGCATGCGTACCGCTCAAAGAACCAATGGAGCTGCATGCACGCATTGCGTAAAAGATGCCCGCACCGCTTTAGAGAACAAATGTAGCGCGTACGCGCCCTACCTGCAGAACTTTAGAAATTTTTCTAAGTGTTCAAGTTTTGAAAATGTATTTTTAAAACCTAATGTAATGAACACGAAGACATGTCAAGCATATAATAATATGTTAATTAACTTACGTTATGTGATTAATTAATAAGACTTAAAAGTCCAATAACATATTCAAAGACCAATGTTGGGATTCGATAGGTATATCGAATCTATTGATTAATGGGTATTATGAATGTATTGATATTTAGGATTTAATAAAGAACGTGAATTAATCGTAGCTTGTGCAAGAGGCAAGTTTCTAAACCTTAATTTTACATTGAGCAAATATTCTATTTCTAAATTATTGTTGTTAAGCAAGTTCCTTAAATTCTAAATTATTCATTGATCAAGTCTTACAATTGTATTATATATCGAGTAAATTTGTGTTCTTAATTGTTCAAATTCAAGACTTCATATTAGATGCTATAATTCTTTTAAAGCATGAATTCAGTCATACAATACTTATTCGATTGTATACCTTTTTTAGAATTTTTATTCAAATTGAGTATCAGTTCATTTTGAAACCTTGTATGACTAGCGAACCCTTAATGATTCGACTAGTCCATAGTTGATGAGCGTTCTAAATTTCAGAACTATTGTTGAATTTATCCAAACCAAACTTCCTTTGTTGTGGACTCTAATGTCAAACTGAGATGAACAACCCTATTATAGGGGATTACTTATGCTTTAGCGTTGAGATATTGTGCACAGTATGGTACTAAGGGCTGATCCCCCTAAGTACGAGTAGAAGAGTCTATAGTCTTATGATTGTTAAAGGTTTCAGGTATAACACTTGATAACCTAGGACATAGTTCAAGATCTTATGGCCCTCAGAAGTCTTTTGATTCTTGTTATTCATTCTTGATTCAAAAGTCAAGTTTTTTATTTCAGAAGTCTTTGATTCACTCGCATGTTATTATATTGTTGTACATTATTATACTTGTGGGCAATCGTGTTCACTCTTAAGTAATAATAACATTGCAGTTAAGAGCGAAAGGTCCGACGAGCCTTCCACTAGCAAAGGCAAGGGCAAGATTAACAAGTGATGAAGACTTCTTGTTTATTTGTTATGTTATGTTTCAGACTTATGTTTAATTTGTGTAAGACTTAATATTTGATTATGTTTCCGCATTTATGATTTAAGGTTAGTATGATCTGGGATTGATGTATTTATTTTCAGATGTTGTAACTCCTTAAGGAGAGTATTTATTTCTATCTATTTTATGGTTTTCAATTATTATGGGTAGATAGACATATGATATTTGTACAGTGAACACCAAATCCCATTGAAATTGAAATACCCTAATTTGGGGGTGTCATAGGAATCATGTGATCACAAATTCAGTTTCCTGAATCTATATTCGGTTCCCGTGACGGACATTATCAGCTACAGCCAGCTTGTACATTATTCACGGTGTCTGAATTTCCTTAGATGGCTCTCATGCCCACAAGGAGTTCGGCACTGATATGTATCTTATTTTCTCAAAGATGCTTCGCATCTCGAAAATAAAAGCAATTAAGCCGAACACTTAATAAAATGGAAGTATCAAAGACCTCAATTACTATTGAGCATAAGGAATTGAAAAACCTATTTTACGAATCATCACTGCCATATCCTGTTAAAATTGAATTTTTATACAAAATTCAAACCCTTTGTATATAGGTGCAAACGAGGTATAGCACTACTTCCAGAAAATAGCACATGGACCTACACACACACATTCAGATAAAAGTTTAAATTGAAAAGTGGCGGTAACCGTGTTATCACGGATGTCGGGGGGTGCCTAACACCTTCCCTCCACATAATCAAGCCCTCAGACCCTAACGAATCTCGGTTTTGTAAACCAGTTAAACAGTATCACATCACTAGGTCTATGTGCAAACTATTTCTCGGTTGAGTTGGTGCAACCATTTAAAAATACCAACTAGCGACTCTTACAGTCAAATCATCGATATATACATGTCGGACCTTTTCAAACTTGTTTTTTCAAACAAATCTCACCTAACATGAGAACACCAAAAGACAAGAACAGAAAGAGACAGATAAAAATCTCGACGTCGACACCATTGTTACTCGGACAAGTATGCCCTAAGGGTGTCTCTACACCAAGAGCCCTAAAACCAACTGGTTTAGGAGTCGTTGATTTAAAGTTTGATAAAAGGGAAACTTTGCAAAGCCTAAGAGAGTGAGCATTGAACAAGTCATAATAATATAATAATAATAATCACTTGACTAGTTTAGTTTTGTGGCCTTTGCTACTTGATAAGTAGGTTTTATACCTACTTATCCGGTATCTGTTACTTAAATTAATTGCTTAATCTCATGTTTCGTAGTTACTTTTCATGCATTTATGTTCGTTTTGTAGATTATATATTTGGGAGCTGTGAACGCAAAGAATTGGTATGAAATCGCAAAGAAAAGTAATCCAGATTTTGTTTGGGCTTTTATTTTCATTTCATGTTCTTGGCTTGGAACTTAGATTACATTGTATAGCTTCTTCTTAGCTTTTTGGAACAACTTGAATCATTCCAATCGGAGTTCGGATGCAAGAGTTATGACATTTGTACCAACGGACGTCGAATGTCACTGTTTCGGGTGGTCATTTACATAGAAGCCACTTCATAGCCACTTTCAACATTTGTAAAGTCATTATTTCGAAATTCTCAAAGCATGAAAGTTGTAGATATATGTCTCCTATTTCTGGAACATCTTGAATCATTAAAATCAGAGTTCAGACGAAGAAGTTATGGTCATTTTCCCAAAGGACGTCAGAGTAGAAAATATTCCTTCACAAAACCGCTGTCGTGGTGGGTGCACCAGCTCCAAATCAGGCCCCTAGCCCGCCGGTGCGGCCTCGTTTAGTGTATAAACCCCCGCCGGGGCGGGGGTAGCCCAGAAAATGCAAATTTTATCTAATTTTGAGTTCGAGAAGGATTGTTTCGATCAGATTGACTCAAGGACTTCCAAGAGGACTTAAAGACATATGAAGGGACTTATAAAAGCAGGAGAATCACAAGGATTAGGGAGATTAGAGAGATAGAGAGGATTCCATTAGATTATATTAGAGTAGAATAGGAGAAAAGACTAGTTCTTATGATATTTGGAGATTGAAGCAACTTAGAGACCATTGAAGATTCAAAGTAGGAGCGAGGAGGGAGCTTCAAATCTACAGACAATAGATTTTATCTTCTCATCTTCTTCTATCTTTGTCTTTTATTGTATATTCAATTTTGGATTCTTAGTTTTAATTCAATAATCATGAACTAATTCTTTGTTTGAGATTACAATGGATCTTATTGTGTAGTTTATTTTAATATGCTTCGCTATCAATTATTATGTTCTATTGTGAGGATTGTCTATTATGATTTGGACTTAATTGCTTAATTTCCTAGCTAACAATTACCGTGATAATCTATATGAACTCGAGAGACGAAGTATAGATTTAGATTTGATCATGATAGCATGTGTTTGTGATTTCTGCATAGATGGAATTCATGATTCGTGTTTAGGATAGAGACATGTCTTTACGCCATATGTAATCTTATAGAGAACTTGTGCTTTAAATCCTTTTTAATTGTAATTCACATAGAGATATAGTGGATTAGTTAATTAGGGTGTCTTGCTTAATTATATCATCTGTGGATTTAAGTGAGTATGGGTATTATGCATCGAGAGATGGTTTTATCTGCTTTAGTGTTCTTGATTAAAAATTCATGATAAAGAATAATTGATAAGAAGTGTGTTAACTTAAATGAAGCAATAAGTGAAGTTGTGATTTTAAATCTCCGTAATCTAATTTTTAATTAGTGGTAATTAGAATTAGTGTAATTAAATAATTTAATTTATATAATTTGAAATTCATTCGTTTAAATAAGATTGAGTTGGTTACGGGTTAGTACTTGGTGATTTTTATTAAACAATTTCTCGTGGGAACGATACTCTACTTTCATTTTATTACTTGTTGACCACGTATACTTGCGTGTTGTGCGTAATTATATTTTACCCAACAAGTTTTTGGTGCCGTTGCCGGGGAATTAGTTAATATATTTTTGCCAATATTAGCTTCAATCAAATTAGTTTTAATTTGAACATTTTTTTCTCTCTCCTTTTTATTTAATTCTCTTCCTATTTTTCTTTCTTTTCAGGTACCATGGCGGAATTTAATTATCAATGGCCGTATACGAGATTAACTCAGCCAAGGGGAGCGAGGATGGATGATCTCAATGAATATTCTGCATTATCAGCACATCTTGAGACACTTTCGAGGAGGTTGGACGTTGTTGCAGCCCAACGTAATAGAAGGATAGCAATTAATTGCAATTATTGTGCTGGTAATCATCCAAGTCATCAATGCACCGTTAGTTTTGGGCCGGGACAACACGGTGGTGAATACCTCAACGATTATACATGTGCTAATTATCAACAAATTTGGGGGTATCACCCGAATTCATCATGGAGCGATACTTATGAAGACCAATACTACGCTCCAAATCCAACATTCACACCAGAATTTTCATGTCCACCTCCATTGCCACAAGAAAAAAAGCCAAATCTGAGGGATGTAATATTGAAGGGCATAGCAAACCTAGAGGAGATAAGGATTAGCTAAGAGTTGTCAACCCAAAATTTTAATAATCGGATGGAACAACTCGTCACTACCTCAACTAATGGTCCTGTAATAACCCGAGATTTTCTATATAAAATAAATAAGAAATTTTGCGTATAAATTTTTTTTTTATTTAATGACGAGACTAAGTGTCAAGTAAAGTGAACGATAAATGCGAATACATTTATTACTTGAAAAATTAGAAATAATTTTGGAATTATTAATTACCACAAATTATATGGTAATAAATTTACATAAGTTTAAATGTTTTTATTAATTATTTTCCATGAAAACATGATTGGAAATAATATATGAAGTGATAATTAGATTTATATAATAAATATTTTATTATATGAATTGTTCGTAATATTTAAGTTAATTATTTTAACTTGATTATTGATGCTTTGCACGTACGAAGAATAAGTCGGATATGAGATCCAAACCCTAGATTGGGATTGTGATCAAGAGATGAGAATAATAATATTATATTATTTATATAATGATTTTACAAGATTCCATAATTATGTACTTTGGGTATTGCAGACGGATGATAATATTGAGCAATGATTTCGTCCAATTAGGTCATAGCATATTACCGTCTTTGTGAAACCCTAATTATTAAACTCAGTTATGGGGTATTTCTGAGTAGTGACTGTGTATATGAAGTTACTGTGAATAAGAATATCGGTAATTAGAAGAAACCCTAATTACTGTTGTACGTCGATAATTAGGACAAACCCTAATTATTATAACCCTAACCGATTGAAATTAGAAACCGTAACGACTATGTTAGTAACATACACAGATAATTAAAGAACCACTAATAGTCAATTAGAAACCCTAATTGATGACGTTGAGAAACCCTAATTTTAATTACCGGGTTTAATTTCGATGTTATTGTATAAGTGTTTTAATTTACCAAAGGATAGAAGTTAATTGGTAAATTATAAGAATTAAATCTAGTGATTAAATATTACATTTAATTGCCATGTACAAGATTGCCCATACACTCTTAAACAAAGCCCAACCATCACCCATAATAAATCGAAGCAAAATCAAGAATTTTTGGCAAAAGGGTATAAGAACACTAAACCTAGAAATCCTTTGATTCGATGTTATTTGATGCAATTGATTGTTTAAAGTTGTGTAATAGAATGTTAATTGATGATATGGGTTGATAAATCAAAGACCCATAACATCAAAGTGCAACGAATTTGAAGATTTAAGCAAGTTGGAAAAACAAGAATTTTGTTATTTGTTTCACCAAATGTCGAGGCCATAACTCTTTGCTCGATCATGAGTTTTGTTCTTCAAAAGTTATTATGTGTAGCCCGATATGTGGTCTTTAATCAAAAAAAGAATCAAGTCCATATCATGTATAGATTAGAAGTTATAGATGGTCAAACATGGTTGACCCATCATGATAAACTATTTTTAGGCGATCAGTAATGGGGGCATTCTCGTCCACTTTTGTACTTTAAAAGGTCTGGGCTTTTGATATGTTGTAGTGCACTGAGTTAGGAAGCCATAGGCTTTGGAATGACCTCATTCCGACCTCGGATGAGGGAATTACGGTGATTAGAAGGAAATGTGCCAAATTTCTCAAAACTGAAAGTCAGCAGCGGGATGTGCTATTCGGGACACTGTTTTAATCAGTTAATATTTCTAAAACCTTTTGGGCTTTTGGTATGTTATATTACACCGAATAAGCTTTCCAGAGACTCTGAAACGGACTAAATCCGATATCGGAGGAGAGACTTATGACATTTCAAAGTAGTAGTGTCAAAACTTCCCAACAAGTGCGGTGCAGTCCATTTGAACGGAATTTCTGGGCTGATGTGTTCGAATTTGGAAATGGTCAAAGAATAAAAGTTGTAGCCCCAGAAGTTAGCTTCAAGGCGTGGGCTCAAGAATCGCTCAAAATGTTTTAAAATGAAAGAGTTATGACTGTTTTAGCGGAAGAGGATAAAGCTGAAACGAGATTGAAAAGCTATTATGAACGCCCACTTTTGACGCCTTGCTGCTTGGGCTACCTAATGAACCCGAATTGGGTAATTCGTATTTTTAAAAATAGTCTTACATACCATGTATAACATATCCAAAATCAGATTAATCGGAGTTATGAGCAATGCGTTAGAAAATCGCAAAGTGAGCTATTGAAAATTAGTATAAACCAAGTCCCACATCGACTAAATTGAGAACTTCACCATTTTCTAAACCTATAAATAGAAGGGCTTGGCCTTTGTTTCATTCACCAACAATAAGGCCTCCAATTTTTGAGAAAGGCTTTGTTGTGGGAGAACTTTTTATAAAGATCTCCTTAGTTAAATTTTAGGCGTGGAAGTGCGATTCATTGGTGGAATGGAATTATTTTAGGGTATGTTTTTATTTAATTTTGTAATGTTATTATTTTTAATTGTTAGTTAAAGTTTGAATTTTTTGAAGTTTAGTTAGTGTTGTTAATAAACTAGTTAGTTTACTATGTTTATTTTGGCATGGAATTGATTATGTAAATGAGTTATTTGTGATGACTATTAATATTTTGTGATGAATTTCATTAATTAATAATTATTAATGATATTAAAGTTATTTAATGATTATATTAAATAATTTAGTTTAAAAATGATTTTAATATTATAAAAATCATTTTAAATAAAAATAAGGTATTTAAAAATATTTTAAGTTATAAAATATAACTTTTAATATTTAAATGATAATTTTATTAATAATTAAATATTAATGATATTAAGATAATATTAATGATATTTAGTTTATTTAATGATTAATATTAAATAAATAGTTTAAAAATGGTTTTACTTATTTAAAAACCATTTAAAGAGGATATTAAGGATTTAAAAATATTTTAAGTTATAATTAATGACTTTTAATATTTGGATAAATAGTAAATTAATATTTAAATATTAATGGTAATTATTTGGGTAATATAAATGTTTTAAAAATAGTTTGAGTTATTATAAATAACTTTTATTTTTTTTAGCAATGGTTTCATTAATAGTTTAGTATTAATTAAACTATTAATGATGATGGAATTGTTTAATGTTTAAATCATTTAATTATGATTCCGATATTTTGAAAGTTATAAATAAGCCAAACTAGTGACTTGAGAACCGATTATGAAGTTCTGAATTTGAAGAACACCTATAGTAACAGTTATATCACTATAGGCCCTTTAGTGACAGATTTGAATTATTTTAAATTTTTCAATTTCTGGAAATTGCGAAAATGATTAAAAATAAGATGTCTGATATTTACAGATGTTGAGGTATAGAATAAGAGTCTTAGACTCAGTATTTACCCGATAAAGTCATCCGATCACGAAACAAATGTTAGACCTTATAAAGAAAAAGAAAGACTACCGTGTAAGAGCATGAATGAGATATTTGAGAAATGTATAAAAATATTTCAAGTATAGAATAGGAACTAAAAGTATGATCACCGTGATTATGTGATTGGACTATGTCTTTCGTTGTAATAGAGCGAAGACTATGTGTTAAGATATATTGTTCTAATCGAACGAATGATCCGATTATTGATAGGTTGTGATAAAGAGATAAAACCTAAGTTGAGATTTGTAATCGCTTGAATCGAGCAAGTATCCTACCTTTGCATTTCCTTTATGCAATGGACATGAGTAAGAAGTTTCGTTATTCTATCCTCATGCATTATGTACTCTTTGATTATCGACATGTTAGCTCGGATATATATTCTGCTCATTGATTTCTATAAATGGTTATACAAGTGTCCCCACTTGGATAATCATGGCATTTGTTCACATGTTGATACACCTTTGTCAATTACCCGCATATATATGTTGAATTACATATTATTGTTGAGCAAGATTAAAACCTTCTGGTTTGGAACCGTGCATGTATGAACATTCCTATATGGAAGATTTTTGCATGTAGGCGGATAGAGTGAAGCGATGAATTTTGTTCAAGTTATGTAGTATTGATCAATATCTGGTACATCTGTGAATCACCCTCCGTGTTCGTAAGTTATGACGGTTTGAGGATAGAATTCTGCTAAACCTTTTCGAAAATGAAAAGAATGTTCATAGTATGTTTCTTAAACCCTATTTAAGGGTAGAGCCAGAGCCAAATTTAAAGAATTTGAAAGAGAGTTGTTATGTGAATTTTTTATCAGTACAGATTACTTCACAACTTTCAATTCGTTGTAGAAGTGTTATGTAAAGAGAATACTTATATTCTTTCAGCTTATATATAATTGCTATTACTTGCTGGGCACTTAAATGCTCATCCTTGCTTAAATTAAATGTTTTCAGTTATGTATGAGCAACTTGAAGGCTCAGGCACGAACAAAGGAAAAGGAAAGCTGATTGAATAAGTGTGTATTATGAGTTAATGGTTATAGTTGTATTGGTATCTATTCAAGTATTGTAAGGAATGTATTTGAAGGTCACGTACCTGGGGAAGTAAACTTTGATGTATGTAAATTAAGTTCGAATGTATTATTATTTAGTATTATTCAACTTAAAGAAATGGTATCGTGGGGAACCGAGTTCGGGTTTCAAGTACCTGGATTTGGGGTCATCACAGGTCCTCAATACATGGCTTCCGAGACTGAGATAGATAATTCAAGGTTGGAGGAATTGTTGTCCAAGTTCGTAGCATCAAGTGAGGAGAGGAGGATTAATCAAGAGCGATTAATTTAGAATTAAGAGAAATCAATTCAAAATATGCAGAACTAGATGGATCAAATGCTCAAAGCCTTGAACAACTATCCTCAAAACAATTGGTGTTATGATGAAGATTCCGAGGTTGATGAAGTGCCCGAGCCAAATCTACAACTGGATGAGACACGCGATGTTAAAAAAAGGAGACAAGTGGGGATAATGAAAATAAGGTCAGTGAAGAACTAACTATGAGTACCAACGAGGATGAGTCGATGTTATTAGTGCCCCAAGTTTCTTCTCTGCCAAAGATCAAGGGTCGAGTTCGATTTGCAAAATCATGCCCGCTTGGTAGTCATGTCGTCGGCAAGGCTCTTTATGACATGAGAGCTAGTACAAATGTAAAGCCATGGTGGGATAAGGAGGAGAAGATAGAAGAAGAGCCCGTTGTTCTTGCCAAGCCTCAAAGCCCCAATCGAATCATATGCTCAATGGACGAAAAAACACCTAGTTATTGAACATTCTCAATTGGGCACATATTTAAACAAATCATGTTAGGTGAATTTAATTCGATAGCCATCATAAATGGGAACCTACCAAAAGCTACATTATTTCTGATGGATGGAGGGTTCCTCAACTATCGAAGAGGAATTGGATAGCGTTGACCAGACAAAGTCAGGTTGAAAGACTATAATTCAAGTGCTAACTGGGAGGCAACCCATGAATTTTTCTATTTATTTGCTTTACTAGTTTATTTAGTAGATATGAATTAATTTGCTTATTAAGTTCTCTTACCAATCTAAGTTCTATTCTAATCCATGTTGTCTATCTTCAGTGTAGGTATTGGAGGTTCAATGGACAGGCAAAAGATTATGAAAAAGTTATTCAAGTCAAATTCAAGTGTGGTGCCCAATTTGTTCCATGCGCCTAATCTATTCTCCAAACTTAGCGGACAAGGAGGAGGATTGCTATATTTTTAGGGAAGTCCTTTGCTTTACTTTTTTCTATTTCAGCCATTGAGGACAATGTCTAGTTTAAGTTTGGGGGCATTTTAGTGTCGTATTGCATATAGTTAGTTATTTATATTGTAGTTCATATAGTTACATTTAGTTTTTGCATTCACTTTCTTAAAAAAAATAAAAAATAAAAAATCAAAAATCAAAAATAATAGTTAGTTACTATGTTCATCTTGCATGAGTCGAGCTGTTTGATAGTTTAAGTTTATTTTGGCCAATGATGAGATTGGAATTGGGTAGACAAGTATAGTACTGACCATTATAGCTTTGATGTGATTTCTTGTTATGAATTGAGTCTTTTTCTGTTTGAAACTGGTATAATAAGGATAACACAATAAAAATAACGTGTTGAATGATTGAGTTTAAATTGATACATAAAGGACCTCTAAAAGATAATGCTAGTTTAAATAAGAGAATGACAAGAATATGCAGTGAAGGCAAAGAATTAGGCAAGAACCTAAGTTTGGGGGGAAAAGTGGGGTATATAAGCTTCTAAAAAAAAGAAAAAAAAAGATATCGAGTTGAATAAATTGAGTCATGTGGTGGGTCGAGAAGAAGCGTGAAATGCACTCCTCATAAACACAGGCGTGAGATGGAGCGTAAAACACACTTACTATCCAAAAAGAAAAAGAAAAAGAATAAATAAAACGGGAAATAAGAGCAAAAATCCCCCGTAGATGAAAAATAAAGCATAAGTATCCCATGTTGACCCGTGATATTAGTTATTGTTTGATTTTAGTTGGATCTAGCTTATTTTTGGATTTCTTGAGTTTACACTGTATGATGCCTTCGAAGAGACTTGTTATGTGTTAAAATTGATTTTATATCAGTTAACATTGTTGTGGAGCACACACGCACTATATTAGTGATAACAGTCTAAGATTTGATGATTGATTGAGAAGTTATTGATTGGTTTTTATATGATGTATTATCATGTTTACTTGATTTCTATAAGGCTGGTTAAATAGACTTGCTTCTGTCATTACTGCTGGATTCGTAGGCATGTAGATTAGTTGCATTGCATAGCATTGTTGTTTAGTGTATTTGCTTGAGGACAAGCAAATGTTTAAGTTTGGGGGTATTTGATAAGTAGGTTTTATACCTACTTATCCGGTATCTGTTACTTGATTTAATTGCTTAATCTCATGTTTCGTAGTTACTTTTCATGCATTTTATGTTCGTTCTATAGATTATATGTTTGGGAGCTGTGATCGCAAAGAATTAGTATAAAATCGCAAAGAAAAGCAATTCGGACATCGTTTGGGCTTATATTTTCATTTCATGTTCTAGGCTTGGAACTTAGATTACATTGTAGAGCTTTTTCCTAGCTTTTCGGAATAACTTGAATCATTCCAATCAGAGTTCGAATGCAAGAGTTATGATATTTGTACCAATTGACGTCGAACGTCACTGTTTCGGGTGGTCATTTACATAGCAGCCACTTCAGAGCCATTTTCAACATTTGGCCAATCATTATTTCGAAAATCTCAAAGCATGAAAGTTGTAGATCTACGTCTCCTCTTTCTGGAACATCTTGAATCATCAAAATCGGAGTTCAGACGAAGAAGTTATGGCCATTTTCCCAAAGGACGTCAGAGCAAAAAATATTCCTTCACAAAACCGCCGCCAGGGTGGGCGTACTAGCTCCAAAGCAGGCCCCTAGCCCGTCGGGGCGGCCTCGTTTAGTGTATAAACCCCCGCCGGGGTGGGGGTAGCCTAGAAAATACAAATTTTATCCAATTTTGAGTTCAGGAAGGATTGTTTCGATCGATTGACTCAAGGACTTCCAAGAGGACTTAAAGACATATGAAGAGACTTATAAAAGGAGGAGAATCAAAAGGATTTGGGAGATTAGAGAGAGAGAGAGAGGATTCCATTAGATTAGATTAGAATAGAATATGAGAAAAGACTAATTCTTATGAGATTTGGAGATTGAAGCAACTTGGAGACCATTGAAGATTCAAAGTAGGAGCGAGGAGGGAGCTTTAAATCTACAGACAATAGATTCTATCTTCTCATCTTCTTCTATCTGTGTCTTTTATTGTGTATTCAATTGTGGATTCTTAGTTTTAATTCAATAATCATGAACTAATTGTTTGTTTGAGATTATAATGGATCTTATTGTGTAGTTTATTTTAATATACTTCGCTATCAATTATTATGTTCTATTGTGAGGATTGTCTATTATGATTTGGACTTAATTGCTTAATTGCCTAGCTAACAATTACCCTGATAATCTATATGAACTCGAGAGATGAAGTATAGATTTAGATTTGATCATGATAGCATATGTGTTTGTGATTTATGCATAGATGGAATTCATGATTCGTGTTTAGGATAGAGATATGCCTTTATACCATATATAATCTTATAGAGAACTTGTGCTTTAAATCCTTTTTAATTATAATTCACATAGAGATATAGTGGATTAGTTAATTAGGGTGTCTTGCTTAATTCTATCATCTGTGGATTTAAGTGAGTATGAGTATTATGCATTGAGAGATGGTTTTATCTGCTTTAGTGTTCTTGATTAACAATTCATGATAGAGAATAATTGATGAGAAGTGTGTTAACTTAAATGAAGCAATAAGTGAAGTTGTGATCTTAAATCTCCGTAATCTAATTTTTAATTAGTGGTAATTAGAATTAGTGTAATTAAATAATTTAATTTATATAATTTGAAATTCATTCGTTTAAATAAGATTGAGTTGGTTACGGGTTAGTACTTGGTGGTTTTTATTAAAAAATTCCTCGTGGGAAAAATACTCTACTTTCACTTTATAACTTGTTGACCATGTATACTTGCGTGTTGTGTGTAATTAGATTTTACCCAACACTACTTAAGTTAATAGATCCGTAAGGGTGTCTCAACACGTAGTGCCCTAAAGCCTGGTTTGGGAGTTATTGGTCGAAAGCTTGATACATGGGTAGCTCTGAAAAGCCTAATAAAACTAGACATTGCACACATCAGTGAAATAATTAAGTATGATGTAATAAACCTTGTTGATACCCCTTTGCTTAGAATTTTCTTGCGATAGTTTGTTTGGATATATATACTGATAGAGTTAAGTAAAAATGAACTTTCTTTCTAATAATTTAATTATATGGGTGATTTGAGTTGTGATAGATCAAAAATAGTCTATTTGACACACACATAACATAGCTGATGACAGGTACAATTGATGAAGTTGTTAGAGTTGAAAATTTGTCATTTATTGTGTTAGTTCCCGGAGGCACAATAGTTATCTAGAAGGGGGGGGGGGGTGAATAGATATTTAAAAATCTTTTCATTTTAACTTGTCAATTGATAATGATTAAAACTTAGCGGAATTAGTATTTGTTTTAATCTCCCTTAAGATAGTGAGTTTACGAGAGTGAGGCAGTTATGGCAGATATGGCAGTTATAGCAAGAATGTAATAGACATAGTCTTTTTAAGTTGTTCAAGTCCAGCAGACTTGGCTCTTCATAGTTCGCTTAGAACTCTTCAAGTCCTTCTGACTTGGAACTCTTACTTAAGTTGATTGGTAGTTGTTGAGTTCTTGATGGTTGCTACTCAGTTGTTGTTAAGCACTTGTTCGAAAGAACTGAGTAGCTGAGCAAGCTTTTCTTTTTTTCAGATCGTAGAGTTGAGCGTTGAGAGTTCTTGTACGTTTTGTTCAATGATTGCTTACCTCTTTCATCTGCATATCTTTTACATATATGTGATCTTGGAATCTATCCGTTTAATCCATCCGTTGAAGCATTAAATGCGTTTGACATTTCTGTACTTTGATGGAGACTTTTCTGCACATCTTCTGAATTGCATTCTCATCCCCACCGACACAAATAGATCGCTTTCTCACCTAACACCTGAAAAGGTGTTTTTCTCTTACCAATGATACTTTCCTTAGCTTCTTCAATACGTTTCTTTGTTGCATACTAAGGATGTCTTTTGTACCGTTGGAATTGGTGGGGACTTTAACGTTTTAAACCCATTCCATATTTGTTGGAGATATATCTTCAAACAAAAAGGTAGGGCTTGATGCTTTTGACACACGATAGATGATAATCTACGATCCAGATCGTGGTGTCTTGTTACCTTGGTGCTTGGTCTGATTCCATCAAACAAGAGCACTATGATTTCTCTTAATGACTTGCACACTACGATTTTCACTTGCTAACTTTGTAAGCTCTACGTTTCCGAGAGCACACTACGATCTCTGAGTTGGCTCGACAAATGTTGGGACCACTCTACGACTTCCGAAGAGGCCCTTAAGGCAGGCACACTACGATCCTCGAAGCTCTACGTTCTTCCTTGGCTTCTGTAATCTTGATCAGCTTGATACACTACGATCTCTTCGAAGCCTATCTATTACATCTCAAGATCAACCTAACAGCTTTGAGCTCTCTATCTATACATTCATTTATAGAATGATACACATTAAGAGCTTAGATCAACCTAACAAATTTGATATATCACTAAGTCCTTGCACATATATTTCTTGAAGGACTTTACAAATAATCATGAGCATTTATATTTAAACATCAAATCAAAATATGCATTCTCCCAACAATCTCCCCCTATTTTATGTTGACATAACCAAGGAGATTTGTTGTCATGATTATTAGTTTCTAGATGCAATTGCAGGAAAGTAAACATGACTTAGTATTTCAGTGAGCAACTGAAATTTCTAGAGAATAAGCATGAATTTATTGATGTTCTAAGAATTTTACAATTTAGCTTTACATCAATAAGAATTAAAACTTCACTTATCTCTATTTCCTTGATCTTTTGCGAGGAGGATTGGCATACTCCTCAGCTCTTCTTTTCCTACTTGCTTCATCCCGCCTAGCTAGATCTTCCAGCTCACTAGGGCTTAGCCTAGGATTTTGATCATGCCTATTCATGAATGCAGGATCTCCAGTTGGCATTTAAGGCCTGTGGTGGTGACATTTTGTGAGCTGGTAGTTGGCCCTATACTCCTTATTGGCTAAGCCATTAAACTTTCCTGCTGATAAGGTCATTGAGTCTGATGGCTAGATCGTGGAGTCTGTTGGTGAAATTGTCTTGCAGGAGGACTCCTTCCTCTGCCTTTGCCCTGGCCTCCTTCAACTCCTCTGCCTCTGCCCTGGCCTCCTTCTCCTTTCCCTTTATTTTCCCCCTTTATGTCAGCATCAAGGGTTCGAATGTCTTTGGATAGTTGAGTCACTCCTTGGATGAGCTCGTTGAGTTGGCTTTGAGTTTGAGCAATGTCCAATTGATTTTCCTTGATCATAGCTTCCGATCAAGCTTCTCTGTTTCGGAGGACGGCTAGAACAGTGTCAGTTTGTTGTTCTTGGTTTACGTAGGCTTTTTGAAATTCTTTGACTGCAGTTTTCAAATTGATGATGTTCTCCATCATAAGGTTATTTTGGGCTTCTTGAGATTTCTGTAATGCAAGAACAACCTCTCTTTGTTTATTGGCTACCAGGAAATGAATATCATCTCTATCCTTTATGCTTTTAATCATTTCCTTGATGATCTCCTTTAGCTTCTTTGTAAGCTCAGCATTTAGGGTGCCTGGGAGATTGTTTGTAGCAGTGATCATTTTTGTCAGCCTGAGATGAATGT
Organism: Panax ginseng; assembly: GCA_020205605.1. Classification (NCBI taxonomy): domain Eukaryota; kingdom Viridiplantae; phylum Streptophyta; class Magnoliopsida; order Apiales; family Araliaceae; genus Panax; species Panax ginseng. Next base: position 98,048,047 of record CM035148.1, read on the forward strand.
GTTCTAAGTGACCTTCAAGGCTATCATCGATGTCCTTGATCATTTTCTTTGACACTTCATCCAACTCAGCTTTAGTGGGCAGATCTGAGAATAGTTCATTGAGTTAAGGATTGTTTAACGGAGGGGTTGTTTTCTTGAATTGATCTTGCAAGGAGTAGAGGGCAAGATCAAGGTTGAAGTATTCTTTTGTGGATGAAGAGGGAATATCTGATGGAGGGGCCTGTGTTTGGGTGTCTGGAGTAGGTGACTCTACGATTTCTCCTTGGGACTCTACGATGGTGCTAGAGTCAGTGATCGTAGAGATGATGGGAGTTGGGATCAATATGAATTTTGGCACATTTGGTTCATCAGTTACAGAATTTTGGGATTTTGTAACTGGGGATTGACTTGGTGGATTTAGAACCACTTCCAACCAGCTTGGAAATTCATAAAATTGGGTGGAAAAAGACAGTGGATAGTGATTCACTCTATAAAGAATTGGGACAATTAATACCTTATACACCATTCTTGAGGAGGGAACATTTGTGATGAGCTTCTTAGCAAAGTTGAAGTTGCCTGGAAATCCATGGGCTAGCACAGAGATGGCTAGATATTCCTTAAAGCTCTAAAACATGTGGCTCCAGGAGTTTAGAATTTGAGCTTGATGATAGGGCATCATGGGGAGATAGGAGAACAACTTATTGTAAAGATAACTCCTATACCCATCATGGCCCACGCATATGATCTCAAGTTCATCATCATCTTTGTCTTCCTCTTCTTCTCCATCTTCTTTTGATGATTCCACTATGTCAATGACTTCCTTTTAACTTTCTTGCTCATGCTCTCCCTCATTTTCTGCATGAGCAGCTTCTTCTGTAAAGGGGATATCATGAGGCTCCCCCTCAACATGATCATCCATCTGTAGGACTAATGGCTCCCCCTCAACTGGAGCATTTTTTATCCTAAGAACTTCAGGTATTTCCCCAGCTTGATTATTTTCTAAGGTGAGAACTTCAGGTGTCTCCCCCTCAGCTTGAGCTATGTCCTGTTGACTTTCTTTGGATAGTTCCTTTACGGTAGCCATCTTTCTGTCTTCATCTTTGAGTACTCCTTCATTGATAAGGATGTACTTCTTAACTAATTTTCGTCTTGGTTTTCTAGATTGAGCCACAGCCTCAGGACTTCCTTGAGCTTCAGCTCTTTCCTGTTGATTAGTCAAAACATCTGGTGCAGTAGCTTCCTTGCTTGAGGTGTTCGGTCTGGTCTCTATGATTGGTAGAGACTCTACGATTGAAGAGACAGATGGCCTCTTGGACTTGTGACTGATTTTGTTCTTCTTCAACAGCTGTGATATAGTGGCTATATCTTCATCCGCCTCAGCTTGCTGTTCTTTCCTTCTTAGGATCCTCAGAGTCTCAATGTCAGAGGACTCTATAGGTATGTCAGTGGTAGACCCTTGGGGGTTCTTCTACCATCCTAGTCTTTAACTTACTCTTGCCCTTGCTTTTTCTGATAAGGGCAGATGGTTTTCCCTTGTTGGTTTCTTCTTCTTCTGCAGTCTCTTTGACGACTAACATGTTTCCTGGAATCCCTGATTCCTTTAGATCACCGGTTCTTCCACTGGACTAAGTCAGCATGCGTACATACTCAGCTAGATTCCTTTTCTAATTCTCAAATAGTTGCTGGGTCATTCGTCTGTTTGGATTGATGGACTCTCCTTCATTGTCCCCAATCTTATCACCCATAGTAGATTGTAAGATGATGCTTATAAATCACCCGTAAAGCATCTTTTGAGATCCCTTTGTCTTCTTTGAGTTGAGAATCCATTCTCCTATCCATTCCATCAGTAGAGCTCTATAGTTAAGCTGTATCCCACAGCTTATGGCAGTCATGAGCTTTAGTTGCACTTCATTTATAGAATCGTGCCCAGTGCTTTTGCAGCATATACACATCCCAATAATGTCAGCCAGAAATTCGTACCTCTGAGGAAACTCCTTGTATCCTTTGACAGTGGGGGATTTCTTGTGATGCATCTTCTTAAGCCCTACATGGAAATCGATGCCATCTAAAAACCAAAAACCTTCATATTTGAAGCCTAGGGCTAGATTGATGTTTTCAGCCTTTAGATTGATTTCCACGTCCTTGACTCTCGTCGTGAGGACTTCATTTTCGTATACTCCATTTTTGTAAAACTCCTTTATTAACTTTGGGTAGATCCATGTGCTCGTACCCAGAGCGTCTTCAAGACCAGCCTTCTTCAACAATGTCAGAATCTTGTGAAATTTGGGTTTAGCAGTTTTGAACTCATCGAAGCATAGTCTGTAGCCAGAGACGACGTTGGAGACTGCCATTTCTACCGTTGAAGAGAGTATTGTTGTTTGAGCTTTCTTTGGGGTTAAGTTTTCTACTTGTAGAGAGAGAGAAGAGAGATAGGCCTTTTAAACTTTTGATTTCAAAAAGACATTTTCGAACTGTACTTGTAGTTTCCCTCTCTCTGTTTTTGTTTAGTGGGGCAGGTGTCAAATTCTGCTTGGCTCTACGAATTTGACTGAGGAGGATTGTACTGATTTGCCCTTAGCTCCTTCCGAGCTGATGTGTCCTTAAGGAGGACTACGATCGTTGAGGTAGCATTTGTGATCGTTGAGTCTGCTTTGCATTCGTCGAGTCTAAACTATGATCATCGAGTCTGTTCCAGCAATCTTCGTGTCTGAACTACGATCGTCGAGTCTGTTCCAGCAATTGTCGTGTCTGAACTACGATCATCGAGTCTGTCCAGCAGTCGTTGTGTCTGAACTACGATCATTGAGTATAACCGGATCCTTGTGATGAGTTTTTGACTTAGCATTCTTTTAAGGTAGCTCAGTAAGGGACAACCTCTTGGAGTAAGTTAAGGGTTAGGTTTGTTCCTGAGGCGTTTATCAGAGAGATTGCTTTATTTTGAAACTTATGATCACAGGATGCTCCTTTTGTTTTTGTTGATGGGGTTCTGCTATCGTTGAGTCTATGCTACGATCGTTTTCTTTCATGTCACTTTAGCTCTATAATCGTGGACTTTCCTTGATCATGTCTATGATTTCAACCATAGCCTTTGTATCTGTATAGTTAGAACATACTAGAACATATATTTCATGGTTATAAATTAAACATTCCTAGCTCACTTATTAACTTGTTAAACCTGGATTCATCTAGAGGTTTTGTAAAGACATTAACAAGTTGATTTTCAGTAGGGATATATTGTAAAGATATAGTTCCATTTTGCACATGATCCCTAATGAAGTGATACCTTATTTCTAATGACATGATTATGAGTTATTGCTATGGCACTTGTGTTATCACAGTGAATGGGAATGGATTTGAAATCAAACCCATAATCAGCTAGTTGATTTTTCATCCATAGGATCTGAAAGCACAACAAATTGCCAAAGAACAATGTATTAAACATCTGCAGTTGAAGTAGATACTGAGTTTTGCTTCTTGCTAAACCAGGACACAAGTCTGTTTCCTAGCAATTGACAGGTGCCATTGGTACTCTTTCTATCTATTTTGTAGCCTGCAAAATTAGCATATATGTATCATGTTAGTTCAAATGAGGACTCCTTAGGATACCAAAGCCCCAAGTGTGGTGTACCCTTGAGATACCTGAAAATCCTCTTTACAGCAGTTAAATGTGATTCTTTAGGGTTAGCCTGAAATCTAGCACATATGCATGTTGCAAACATTATGTCTGGTCTACTGGAAATTAGATATAAAAGAGAGCCTATCATACCTCTGTATTGAGTTATATCAATACTTTTAAAATTTTCATCTTTGTCAAGCTTGGTTGCAGGAGCAATTGGGGTTTTTATGGGAGAGGCTGATTCCATGCCATACTTCTTAAGTAAATCTTTGATGTACTTGGCTTGGTTTATGAATATTCCTTCATCAGTCTGCTTTACTTGTAGTCCAAGGAAGAAGTTCAGCTTACCCATCATCTTCATTTCAAACTTGCTCTGCATAAGCTTGGAGAATCTCTTACTTAGCTTTTCATCAGTAGAACCAAAAATAATATCATCAACATATATTTGAACCAATAAGACTTTGTCTTTATGCTTTGTAAAGAATAATGTGGTATCTACTCTACCTCTAGTGAATCCATTTTCTATAAGAAAGTTAATTAGTGTTTCATACCATGCTCTAGGTGCTTGTTTAAGACCATATAAGGCTTTGACTAATCTATAAACATAATTAGAAAGAGATGGATTGATGAAACCTGGAGGTTGCTCTACATAGACTTCTTCTTGAAGTTCACCATTCAAGAATGCACTTTTGACATCCATCTAAAAGACCTTGAATTTCATGTGAGCAGCAAAGGCAAGGAAGATTCTGATGGCTTCTAGTCTGGCAACAGGTGAAAATGTCTCATCGTAGTCAATGCCTTCTTCCTGAGAGTAGCCCTTGGCCACTAATCTTGGCTTGTTCCTGGTTATTACTCCATCTTCATCCATCTTGTTTCTGAAGACCCACTTGGTTCCAATAACAGGATGACTCTTTGTTCTAGGTACTAATCTCCATACTTTGCTTCTTTCAAATTAGTTGAGTTCTTCCTGCATGGCTTCTATCCAGCTGGAGTCTTCCATAGCATCCTCTATCTTCTTAGGTTCCATTTATGACAGGAAGCTTAGATAGAAGCATTCATTCTGGGTGGCAGCTCTTGTTTTTACTCTTGCACTCATATCTCCAATGATTAGATCTTGAGTGTGATCTCTTGCCCATCTGTTTCCTGTTGGGACATATGTCCTTATACCTTATTGTCTTAGGCCTTCAAAATCTATTTCTTCTTCTTGGTGTTAAAGTGCGTTGTCTGGCATAGGCCTCTCTACGATCTCATTTCTTTGCTCAACGATTTCACTATCTGGCACTACGATCGTAGTGTTGAGCTCGAAGGCCTCATTCGTAGTGTCTGAGCTGTCAGTCATAGTGTCTTGAAGCACTGTTTTGTCCAAGTCTGTTTCATCAAAGATGATGTGAATTGAGTCTTCAACACTTAGTGTCATTTTGTTTAACACTCTGTAGGCCTTGCTGTCTGTGGCATATCCAAGAAAGATTCCTTCGTTTGACTTGGGCTGAAATTTTGTCAAGTATTGCTTTCCATTGTTGAGAATGTAGCATGCACAGCCAAATATATAAAAGTAGCTGACACTTGGCTTTCTTCATTTCCACAGTTCGTAGGGTGTCTTCTTGATCGTAGAGTGTATCAGTGATCTATTCTGCGTGTAGCATGCAGTGTTGATGACTTCCGCCTGTAGTATTCGGATAGATGAAATTTCTTTGCAGTAGAGTTCTTTCAGCCTCTATCAAAGTTCTGGTCTTTCTTTCAGCTACTCCATTTTGTTGAGGAGTTTATGGAGCTGAGAAGTTATGACTGATGCCATTGTCTGTGCAGAACTGGTCCATTTCTGAGAAGTCAAATTCTCTACCATGATCACTCCTTATAGCCTTGATTTTCTCTCCTTTCTCGTTCATCACTAGCCTGAACATCTTGATCAGTTGGGAGCTACTTTCATCCTTAGTGGTTAGAAAAAACACCCATGTGAACCTGGTGTAGTCATCGACTATGACCAGTGAGTATCTCTTCCCTCCAAGACTTGTTGTTGGAATTGGCCCGAATAAATCCATGTGGAGCAGTTGCAGAGCCTTGTCGATTGAGTTGGTAGTTTTGCTCTTAAATGAGCTTCTGGTTTGTTTTCCAAGCTGACAGGCATTGCATGACCTTTCTTTCACGAAGTTGAACTTGGGTAGGCCTACAACAAGATCTTTTGAGGCCAGCTTGGACATGCTTTTGAAGTTTAAATGAGACAATCGTCTATGCCATACCCAGATCATTTCTTCAGATGCTTTAGCCAAAAAGCATATTGTTTCATCTGAGCTTAGCTGTCCAAGATTCACTGTATAGACATTTCCTTCTCTTGTTCCGGTTAGCTTTGCAGCAGATGTCTTCAAATCCTTGACTTGACACTAATTGTTGAGGAATGTTACTTGATGACCCTTGTCACAGAGTTGGCTAATGCTTAGAAGATTGTGTTGTAGTCCTTCCACATAGGCCACTCTACTGAAGGACACTGCTCCATTTCCAGCTGATCCATATCATCTCGTCTTACCAGAACCATTGTCTCCAAAAATGACTAAGGGACCTTCCTTTTTTATGTAGTTAGACAAAAGGGCTTTGTTCCCAGTCATGTGCCTTGCGCATCCACTGTCCAGATACCAGGTCGCGATCATGGAGCTCTTTTCCTGTGGTAACATCAAACCTTCATTTTGGTACCCATATTTGCATGGGTCCTATTTTGTTAGTACCCTTGGGGACCAAAATCTGTTTGATCTTGGGTCTCACATGCATGGAATTATAATAGCATCTTGTAGCCTTGTGACCAACTCTATTGCACACAAAACACTTAGTATGATGCATTCATGTGTGTCTGTGAGAGAGTTCATTCTCCATTTGGACTTTTGTGGTTCTTTAGTCATTCTTCTGTTAAACTGATTTTCCTTCTTCCATATGTCATTGGGTCTCATGAAATGTGAGGAGTGTATCTTACCTCTCAGATTTTCCCCAGCTTGGTTCGTAGAGTTGGTTTTATTTAACTCTACGATCCTTAGAGGTTGGTGAGTAGAGGATGGGTTACTCTTCTCTTTTCTGAAGCCCAGGCCAGCATGAGATCCTTTACTCCTTGGAGTATGGATGGAAACAGTGGAACAGGGTTGAGCTGGTTCTTCCTTCTGTGAGGATTTCACAAATGTAATACCTCTACTAAAATTTGAAGCATTACCAGTGCTAGTTTCCTTTATATTTTCCACATATGGCTCTGAGGTGGATTCCCCAAAGCCTAAGCTCGTTCTGTCAAATGTACTTCTCTGACTAGAGAGCAGGGAGTCCATGGATGATGAGGATTTGTTCCATGTAGAGATAGTCTTTTCTAGTTCCTCAACTTTAGAGGTTAGATTGGACTCTTTTTGTGCATTGAGCTCATTAGTCTGTTTTAAGATCTCATTCTCAGCCTCAAGCTTGGAGAGAAAGTTAGTACTTAGAAGAGTTGTTTCTAACTCTTCTTAAACTTTCTTTTTCTCCTCTTAAAGAAGTGAATAATCCTTCAGCAGAACTGTGAACCATTTCATGTATTGATGTAGATCAGTTGTTATGCCATGCAGTGCAGTTCTTAAATCATTAATGTCTACATCAGGAAAGTTGAAATCAAATGCCTCATTGATACTTACTTTGTTTATGTTGGAGTTCAGTTTGTCCTTTGCATGTTTGGCCATTAGGCAAAGATTAGCCATTTGAGGGTCTTCATCATCTCCAGATTCAGGATTTGAGTCATTGTCTGAATCACTCCACGATCCTCTAGCTACAAGGCCTTTTTCTTTCTTCTGAGGCCTTTTGTTACCTTTGTATTCCTTCTTTGCATGTGATTTCTTCTTCAGTTCTTCTCTGAGAGGTTTGTTGCAGTTGACAATAAAATGGTCAGGCTTCTTGCAGTTGTAGCATAGATCATTCATTTGCTCCTGGCTGCTGTAGTTGCTGACCTTTTTTGGCTTGCTGGTTTTGCCTTGACGCATGAACCTTCGTAGTCTTTTTACCAGTATTGCAAAGTACTCATCATCGTCTTCATCATAGTCAAAGTCAATTTCAGTGTTGACCTTTGAGGTACTTTTAGTTGCTTTGAGAGCAACACCCTTATCCTTCTTTCTTCCTTCTGATAGAGTTTTTGCTCGTTGAGTCAGCTCCAATTCCTATGTCAGAAGGTTGCCATATAGCTGTTGGACAGTCATCTCATGTAGATTCTTTGACTCTCTGATGGCAGTGGTTTTGACATCCCATCTGCTTGGTAAGGCTCTCATGAACTTTATGATTAGATCTTTGTTTGGATAGATCTTTCCATATGCTCGTAGCGAGTTTAGTAGAACGTTGAATCTCTCGTAGGTGGCAGTGACGTTCTCTCCTTGAACGTGTGCGAACATTTTATATTGTTGTGTTAGGAGGGATTGTTTATTTTCTCTTACTTCTTCCGTTCCTTCATGCATGATGAGTAGTGCTTCCCAAACCTCCTTTGTTGTTTTGTTGTTGACCACATTTTTGAATAGATCATCTTCTAATGATTGAAACAAAATGTTTTTAGCCTTCTTATCGAGTTGAACAACTCTCTTCTTGTTGTCTGTCCACTCCTCTTTAACTTTGATTTGTATTCTGTTTGGATTATCAGTAGTTGGTGCAAGCTTTGTTAGAACATAGGGCCCATTCTGAACAGTCTCAAATAGATCTTCATCTATTGAGTCCATGTATGCTTGCATTCTAACTTTCCAGTTTGCAAATTTATCTTTGTTGCACATTGGTGGCTTGTTGCCTCCTCCAGTCCTTGATTCGCTTGGTAAGTGTGCCATTGGATCTACTTAAGCTTTGAAGGCTGTATAATAGAACCTGCTCTGATACCAATTGTTAGTTCTCGGAGGCACAATAGTTATCTAGAAGGGGGGGTTGAATAGATATTTAAAAATCTTTTCATTTTAACTTGTTAATTGATAATGATTAAAACTTAGCGGAATTAATATTTGTTTTAATCTCCCTTAAGATAGTGAGTTTACGAGAGTGAGGCAGTTATAGCAGTTATGGTAGATATGGCAGTTATAGCAAGAATGTAATAGACACAGTCATTTTAAGTGGTTCAGAGCACTTAAAGCTCCTAGTCCACTCTTCTACTCCTCGTGTAGGAAATCCACTAAGGATGTCTTTTACACTTTCTGAATCACACAGATTCCTTCTAGACCAGTATTCTAGAAACTTCTTAGTTCACTCTTGAACTCTTCAAGTCCAGCAGACTTAGCTCTTCACAGTTCACTTATAACTCTTCAAATCCTTCTGACTTGGAACTCTTACTTAAGTTGATTGGTAGTTGTTGAGTTCTTGATTGTTGCTACTCAGTTGTTGTTAAGCACTTGTTCGAAAGAACTGAGTAGTTGAGCAAGATTTTCTTTTTCTCAAATCGTAGAGTTGAGCGTTGAGAGTTCTTGTATGTTTTGTTCAATGATTGCTTACCTCTTTCATCTGCATATCTTTTGCATATATGTGATCTTGGAATCTATTCGTTTAATCCAACTGTTGAAGCATTAAATGCGTTTGACATTTCTGTACTTTGATGGAGACTTTTCTGCACATCTTCTGAATTGCATTCTGGCCCACTGACACAGTAGACTGCTTTCTCACCTAACACCTGAAATGGTGTTTTTCTCTTACCAATGGTACTTTCCTTAGCTTCTTCAATACGCTTCTTTGTTACATACTAAAGATGTCTTTTGTACCGTTGGAACTGGTGGGGACTTCAACGTTTGAAACCCATTCCATATTTGTTGAAGATATATCTTCAAACAAAAAGGTAGGGCTCGATGCTTCTAACACACAGCAGATGATACTCTGTGATCCAGATCGTGGTGTCTTGTTACCTTGGTGCTTGGTCTGATTCCATCAAACAAGAGCATTACGATTTCTCTTAATGACTTGCACACTACTATCTTCACTTGCTAACTTTGTAAGCTCTACATTTCTGAGAGCACACTATGATCTCTGAGTTGGCTCGGCAAACGTTGGGACCACTCTACGACTTCCGAAGAGGCCCTTAAGGCAGGCACACTATGATCCTCGAAACTCTACGTTCTGCCTTGGCTTCTGTAATCTTGATCAGCTTGATACACTATGATCTCTTTGAAGCCTATCTATTACATCTCAAGATCAACCTAACAGCTTTGATCTGTCTATCTATACATTCATTTACAGAATGATACAGATTAAGAGCTTAGATCAACCTAACAAATTTGATCTATCACTAAGTCCTTGTACATATATTACTTGAAGGACTTTACAAATAATCATGAGCATTTATATTTAAACATCAAATCAAAATATGCAATAAATCTTCCCATTAAAGGGTTACTTAATTTAAACTAATAAATCTCGGGTTGTCTAACCTTAAAACATTCATCAAATGCGGAAAAATAATTAATTACATCTCATAATTAAAACTAAGTTGAAAGCATAAGTCTCAACAAATTAAGAAGTCTTAGACACTTATTCATCTTGCCTTTTCCTTTGCTAGTGGTTGGCTCGGCAACCTTCTCAACTTTAGCTGCAATGGTTATATATATGCAAGAGTGAGCAAAACAAATGCTCACTTGAAAGGACATAATATCTGGCAATGAATAAAGTCAATTGAATTGAATAACATTTTCGAACATCGATAATCAAGAACTGATACTAGAAATCATCTGAGGGTCACAAGACCATGAACTATGTCCTAGGTTATAAGTATTTTTCAACTTAAACCTTAACAGTCATTAGACTATATGGACCTTTCTCTCCCGTACTTAGGGTGATCAGCCCTTCGTACCATGTATTGTGCACAAACATCTAAACGTTTGCACGTAAATAATCCCCTGTAATAGGGTTATTCATCTCAGTTTTAACATACAAATCCGCACCAAAGGAAGTTTGGTTTGGATAAGTTTCAAGGGAAATTTAGAGTTCAACGTACATCAACTAAAGATTAGTTGAATTAAAAGTTTAATGACAATACGATGGTTCAACAACGACATGTTATAGAGTAGTTATGAACCATAAATGAATAATGTAAAACATCCAAGTCATGCCTTAAGAATAAAGTTCAAAGCATTGAAAAGATATAATAAACCTTACTTGAACAAAAATGGTAAGCTAAGGTTGCATTCTTGAATAAGAAAATAGAATTGAGAACTTGTGTGACGCCCCCAAATATGGGTTACCTAACCCCCGAGTTTGGTGTTCACGATCCACAATATAATACCATTTAACTACCTGTTCATATATAAATAGGAATACATAAGTCATTAACATATGTTGTTAATACATAAGTCCCAAGTTCTCTAACCTTAACATTACAATCATACCCTTTAGATATACAAAAAGGGTTTACAAATACAACATATTCATAAGGTTTATAAAAACTAATCCAGCATTTTGCCTTTGCCTTTGTTCTTCTTTGACCACGTGGCCTCTTCGCTCCTAGCTAAAATATTTTATTTAGCAAGGGTGAGCAAACAAGTTTGCCCATAAGTTAAGACATACAATAAATGTATATGAATCAACAAGAATGACTCATCTATTTTGATAGAATGAAACCAAAGTTCGGTGAACTTTGAAATAGCTGAACAAATCGTTAATCAATAACAAATCTTCTCGTATTCTAGGCAACACAATAATATGATAATGAAAGAGTACAACGCTTTTAAAGTTTCTGCGATATTCTAATGAATAATCAAGAATCAATTCTACGCAATTACAAAGTGGAATGTTTTCCAGATTTATGCTGAGTGATCACACTAGATCTAGAACTTCTTTTCTCGGGTATTTATCAAAGATTTACTTTGATACATACGCAGGAGTATCAAATAACCATAAAGATTAAATCATACCCCTCTGAAAGTACTTAGTAAGCCTACCAACCTCAGTACTTCCTATATTATGCATAATACTTAACAGTGCGTAATGGCCGAATATACAACCTAAAGTGTTCCCTTTATATAAAAGGTTGTTCTTCTCAGTCTCAGAATCAAGATTTTAATTTAACAACAAAATACTGTGATTTCAAATTCTAGTTACTTCTTGATCTAGCCGAAATAATTGGCATCGATCTGTCAATAATAATTAAATTCTCTTCTCGAACCTATCAAGTTTTAACAAATGTTTGGCTAGTCCGGAATAATTGGCTAAGATATTTCTCAACATAATTAGACAATAAACAAGAATTATCTGTATTTTCAATTATATCTTCTACGAATATGAATATCCAACAACAATTATTCTACCAATGTATATTTTCCGAATCAGTAAATCAATTTGAATTATTAAACATGCATTAATTGCGAATAATCAACAATAAATCCTTGGACGTGGTATAATTAGCAATAATTAACCACTATAATAATTGAATGAATATAACTCAAGGTTGAGTTAGGAAACTTGCCTTCCACGTTGATTACAGCTACACAATAAACTTATCTGCGTTTGAAAGACCTATAACCAATAATATTGGTCTCACAATTAGCACAATATTTCATAACACGTAACATTGTATTCTACAGTCAAACTTCTCCTAGGCACATTACCACATAGCCACATTAGTGTTTATAACCTATATAAACACTTAACAAGTTTAATTAGTTCGGTTTGGTTGGACTCCGGTCCATTCTCGGTATTCTGGTCACCCTATCCAACAACTAACACAGTTATTGTCAATTAAACTTGGTCTCTAAGCTTCAATATTATTTTAGATAAGTCAATTATCATTTATAATATTTTCTAAGCTTTTAATAATTTATAAGCAATTATTATAATTTATAATAATTTTTCAAACATCTAATCATTTTTAAATGATTTAATTATCAAATAATCTTATCATTATTAATATTTAATAATATAAAAATATTAATAGCATACTTGTCAAAATATTAAAGTTATTATTAATAACTTAAAATATTTTTAAATCATTAATATTCTACTTAAATGATTTTTAAATTAATTAAAATCATTTTTACACCATCGCCATTAATATTTAAATATTAATAAAATTATTATCAAAATATTAAAAGTCATTTATTATAAATTAAAACAATTTGAAAACACTTTTTCTCATTTTTAAATGATTTTAAAATCAATAAAACCATTTTTAATTCATTTATTTAATATAATAATTAAATAAATTTAATATCATTAATATTAATTTATTAATGAGAATTCTCCAAAATATTGAAAATTATATTTTATAATTCAAAATATTTTCTAACACTTTATTCTTATTTAAAATGATTTTTAAATTAATAAAATCATTTTATCTTATTTATTTAATTTAATAATTAAATCAATCTAATCATTAATATTAAATTATTAATGAAAATTCTCCAAAAATATTAAAAGTTTCATTTTATAACTCAAAATATTTGTAAATACATTATTCTTATTTAAAATGATTTTTATATAATTAAAATCATTTTTCTCTAATTTATTTAACACACTTAATTAAATAAATTAAATATCATTACTATTCAAATAATTATAAATATTAATGAAAAATGTCCCAAATAATTAAAAGTTATTTTTCAGAATTTAAAATGATTTTTAAAACCACTTTTAGTAATTTTTATAATTTATTTCTATTTTTAAATAATTTTTGGAAAATCAGTAATTCAAAATTTTAATTAATCTGTCGCTGTAGGCCTTTAGTGACATTAACCGTCGCTGTTGGTGTTCTTGAGCCTCAAGAACATTGACAACTGGCTTAGCAAGGTTGCTTGTTTGACCAGCCTCAATTCCCAGATTAAACATGTTTTGGGCTATCTCAAGCATTGATATTGTAATACATATGTAGTACTACAATTATCAATCCTCAACATGGTATTAAAATATCTCAAATGCAAGATCAGAAGCCCCAAAGTAGTCAGTCGAAGCTTACGGGCTTTCAGGTTACCTGAAACCCGCATACTTCGATCGCTCACTTTGTGGTTCGATTTGCTTCCAGTTCTAGTCATCAAATCCATTATGTTATGATCCAAATCTATAGTACTAGTGTCAAGGTACATTTACATGACAACATCTCAGTTAAACAACATCCAAATCTCCAGATTCAACTTGGTCAAACGTTGTCAGAAAAATTGCTTAAGTTGTTTCTGGGTTTTCCAGAAACGTCAAAAACAAACCGAGTGGTCTACTTTGACCACCTGTCACGATCTACAAGTTGTTCATTTACACGATATAAAGCCATGGAATGAAAGAAAATATAACAGGCTACAACATGGTTACAAACACAACATCAAACGAACTAAAACATGTCAGATCCAGACCTCACAAATAGTTGTCAGACATTGTAAAAGGCTTTCTGGGTTACCCATAAAGTTCATGGTCATGCTCGGTCAATGGGTTTTGACCATGAATAACATCAAATCCAGACATCTTATGATACTGATTCCACTTTCAGATTAAAGACCCCATACTAGGCTACTAATTACAACTTTAAAACAACACAAATCATATACGAGCAAAGATCTGTGGCCACTGACATTACTTGTCAGACCACTAAAAATGCTCAAGAATAGATTTTGAAAAACATGGTTTTTACCCACTTTGATGCTATGGATCCATTGTAGATCATCATAGATCACCATAAAACATCCCTTAGCAAGATCTTAAACATAAAAACACAAAATGTTTCTTAACAACTTGGATCAAAAATAAAATTAGGTTTATACCTTCTTTCTTCAAATCTTTGATCTTAATCCTCCTAACTGATCTTGGTTGATCAAGGGCTATTTTTAGGACTGATCTACCTTAGAATTTCGGAGCTTCTAGTGAGAGAGGGAGTTGGTGAGAGCAAGATAGCAAAATGAGTGAATTTTGAGACTTTCTCTCTCTTGAATCTATATATATTGCTTGTGTTATTGCTAGATCTGTGATTTTCGGCTGGTATGTTAGATAACTAGGAGTCACAAAGTCAATGTGGTTGCTTACCAACTAAAGTTGCTAGCAATAATACAAGTTACCAAAATAAAAATACAAAAAAGGGCATTTTTGTTATTTGTAAAATAATTTTAAGGGCAATCTTGATAATGTCCACGCCCTTAGGGTTTAACCCTAAGGTTCTAACACTTAGGTTTTAAATCACTAACTTTCTAGGATTTTCTAAATTAGGGTTTTAATTTAGAAAATTAAAATTTTGAAACTAAAATTAGGGTTTCCTAATTAAATTAGGTTTTCTTAATCACATTAGTGTTTAATAAACACATTATGCTCGCCAATTAGGATTAGGGTTTTCTAATTAGGGTTTAGGATTCCTAAATTTAAAATTAGGGTTCCCAGCTTTCGATTAGGGTTTCTAATCTTGAGATTAGGGTTTATAATTTTAAACCTTATCCGATCAATCATTGATCAATAAATCTCTTCGGTACAAACACATACTTATTAATATAATTATTTTAATTATATTTTCTATCGAATCCCTATCCAAAAATTAGGGTTAGGGTTTCTAAAGCTATTAAGCACAACTCTACTCTAAATTTATTAGTCAATATACAAATTGACCTTTTCGAGACTCGTATCACAGATACTTGTCACAAAATTGATAATCAATATTAATATTAAATTAAAAAAAAAAATATTCGTAAAATTTTGATTATTCAAAATCTCGGGTTTATCATAACTTGCGTAATTTATAGCAAGACAGGATGACAAACTTGTATAATTATCAACAAGGTAGGATAAGCTCAAATAAAATTAGGATTAAAGAACTTGCCTTGCGTGTAAGCTAAATAGTACAACTTGATTCTCAATATCAAATACACATGTCATCATGACATAATTAGTTACTACATGATCACGTTACATAACTGAATATCTATTTCATTTATAACTCTTAGTCTTAGGTTTAATCACATGGTTAAACCACACCTCTAATTTATTAAACCAATCTCAGTTATCACATAAATCATTACTTATGAGTAATAACAATTATA
Source organism: Panax ginseng (assembly GCA_020205605.1). Taxonomy (NCBI): domain Eukaryota; kingdom Viridiplantae; phylum Streptophyta; class Magnoliopsida; order Apiales; family Araliaceae; genus Panax; species Panax ginseng. The sequence goes on from CM035148.1 coordinate 98,063,587, forward strand.
TTTGGTATTATAACAACACCACAACGTGATTAATCACTTTTTATAGTCGTAAGATTATACTATATTAACAATTACACAATTTTATATTAAAAAACTAAATTTCTGGGCCAAACTACTAACTGGCCCTGCAGTGCCACCATTTGAACTAAAAACTAACGTTGCAACTCGGCTGGCGCTGCAGCTCCACCATTTGAATAATGATCAAGCGCTACATCCATATCAAGGCCAAGAATTCGGACTTTAGGCTTAAGTCTAATTTGTAGTCTGCTTTTTAAGCCTAACTCTGGCGCTGCAGCGCGAAGCGTAAGTTCTAGAATCTCGCGAAAAATGCAGAACAAAGCCAAATAGGCCTAAAAGCTCCTTTGTAACAACAATTCCAACCTACCCAAGTTGTATAAACTTTACAAAAATAACAAACATGTTTCTAACCATACAAACAACATAAATAACAAATTAAAACCTTTAAATTGCATTATTTTTTGTTATTTTTCACTTTTAAATACTCTTAGCAAAACTAATCACTGTAAATCCATTTTTTTAACCAAAACAATCCATTTAAATCACTTAGTTTTCGTTTCTTTATTTAATCTTTTTGTTTTGATGATGACTTAATATTACAGACTAATTTGTCTATTGTAAAATTTCAGGAAGTTGATGAAAAAGATCATTGTTGAAAGACTTTGAAGATTTGAGTCCTAAGAATTTTATGTAAGGTCATTGCAAATATTTGATTTTTCGATACAAGGCTCTAAGACATTTTATTTGTGCATTAAAATGTGATTAAATATTTTATGCATGCCTGAAATTTTATGCTAATTGATTTATCTTAGTTGGTTAGTACTTATATATTATGCATGCGTAAGTTATTTTTTATTGTCCAAATTAATTTCCATGCATGCTTATCCTTGAAAATAGCTATCATAATTATTTTGTTTAAATCTATTTACATGGTTTACGGAATTGATATATTTATGATGATGATATATGGCAGTGGTTGTTTAAAAGTCATGATCACTTTATACTGCACATTTCTTTGAACTCCTAGATAATCATTATCTTTGAAAGTTGGTTTATTATACACTTGTTGATATTTACGGAACTAACACTCATTGTTATATTCAGTGTTATTCATAAGGTAGTGTTGTTCACATTAACACTTTTCACGGAATTATTATATACTTGTAATATGGAAAGTGCGCGGCAGGTGCTATAATTGTTCAAGAAGATTATTTTTTGAAGGAGTCAAAAATATACTTCCAAGAGTTTTAAGATATATTATCGGATTTGTTTCAAAACTAATTATTTTCCTTATCCGATTAACATGCTTCCCAACGGAAATAAAATTTTGGAACGTTACTTATCTTTATCAATTTCTGTTAGCAATGTAAATAGTTTGATGTCATTCAACGAAACTCTATAGCAACGATAATTATATTGGGCTATAAAAGAAATTGATGTTAGTGGAAAATACACAACACTTGAATCAATTATTGCACTTATATACTGAAAAAGTTATTTGATATTTGGTGCAATTGAAATTTGTTGCTGTGCTACTATAATTCTGATTATATTCAGCATATTTCTGTGGGCTATAAATCGGTAATATCATTCTATTATTAATTGATCATTGCATGCATTAGTTGAGCCTTGCATTGTTAAATTGCTTATTTGCTTTGATCATTAGACCTCTACAATTGTAATCTTATATTTTTAGACTAAGTGTTGTCTAAAAGTTTTTAATCCGGGTGGATTAAGGTTTATTTACAAACAGGTTCAAGGAAGCTTAGGTTCTTAAGAGGTGCATTGGTGTACAAGGAGCAAGTGTGCTCAAGTGAATTGTTATAATTCAATTTAATTGAATCTATTTTGTAACAAGGGTTATTTAAAGAAATAAAAGTGAGTCTCCAATACTAGTTGGTATTGGACGTGGAGTAGGCTATTATTATAGAGGGTAATAGCTGAATCCACGTAAAAATCTTCTTTGTTATTTTATTGCTTGATTTTCTTTAATATTTCTCAAAATAATTAGTTTTCTTAATATTTAAAATATAAACTTTTGCTTCATCTTGAGATATTGTATTTACATCAAGTATTTTATCTGACTTATAAATTCACCAAGATATTTTCTTAAACAAACATTAAATTTAGTAGACTACATTCATTCAGCAAGCTGCATTCTTCGATACAGTAGGCTATATTCAATAGTTAGAATTTAAAGTTTAAAAATTGGTCATAGTTTGCTCCCACACTTATTCAACCCCCCCTTCTAAGTGTGTCATAGCTAAATTTCATTTGGTATTAGAGCAAGGCTCTACTTACTTGGTCTTAAAGGTGACTTGTAGGGAAAGATTCTGACATGGCACAGTTCGGGAACAACAATCAAGAAGGTCAATCAACCAATAGACCTCCTTTGCTGTTTGGAACAGAAAATTACAACTTCTGGAAATTCCGAATGAGGATCTATCTTAAAAGAGATCCTTGGGAATGGTGGGTTGTGGAGAACGGACCAGTTATTCCATGAAGAGATGATGGGACACCAAAGATTCTGCTAGAAATGGATTCAACCGAAATCTACATGGTCTCATATGATTCAAAAGCAATGAACACACTTCTCAGCGGCATGGTACAATCCGAGATAGACAAAGTCTCTTCATGCAACACAGCCAAAGAGATGTGGGATACTTTAGTGGTAAGTCATGAAGGCACTTAAAAAGTACGAGAAGTCAAGCTAAGCATGCTCATGCACGATTATGAAATGTTCAAGCTCAAAAAAAATGAAACCATGAAACTAGCTCAATCAAGATTTCTAGTTCTTATAAACTCCTTAAAATTGCTGGACAAGACTATTCCTCAATGTGAGATCAACCGTAAGTTGCTTCGGGCTATGCCCAAAAGGTTTGCCTCTAAAATGACTACTCTTCAAGATTCCTCTACTATATCTACTATGGACACACTAACTCTTTTTGATGAACTTGAGGAATATGAACATCAGTTAAAAATGTATGACGATGAGGACGAAACTCCTCGAAGAAAGGTTTTAATTCTTAATGCAGGAAATGAAGAAGAGCTTGATGATGATTCTGATGAAGAGATAGCCATGATGTTAAGGAGACTCAAAGGACTCCTATAAAGGAAGAATAAACGAAAGAATATCTTCAACTCAAATAAAGGCAAAGGAAAGAAAATTGAGGAGACATGTTTTGAATGTGGACGCCCAAGGAACTTCAAGAAAGACTGTTTTCAACTAAAGAATAAAGGAAAAATAGGCTTCAAGGATTATAAAAGAAACAAGGCACTGGTCACTTGGAGTGATGAAGAAGAACATGAAGTTGAAGTTGATGCCAAGGATGAGATAGCTTAAGTATGCTTCATGGGAATAGAAGGTGAATCAAACGAGGTATCTAATTTTGAGCTTAATTCTTTGAAACAAGAAAATGATAAATTAAGAGAAAAGAATGCATATTTGAAAGACTTGGTAAATACATTAATGGGTGAAGTAGACTCTTTAATAGATGAAAAGAAAGATATTGAAAAGGAATCTACATGTAAAGAAGAAATTTTTTTTTATTGCTAAAATCAATTATTTAGATAATTACAACAAAATACTTTCAATAGGGTAAATTTCTTGAATATTGAAATCCAAAAATTGACTAATGAACTGAAAATGAGAGATGTGTGTATTGATGCATTTAGTGATAAATCGCCTGTTAAAACCTCTCCTAATGATGAACTTCAAAAAGAAATAGCTTCACTAAAATTATCTCTTATTAAATTAGCTTTAAGGTGAAGAAAATTTAAATGTCATATTGGGTAAACAAAGACCTACTTTTGAAAGACAAGGAATTGGTTATAATTCTATACATGAAAAGGGTAATATGAAAATGCTAAAGTCAAAATCACGTTTTAGATTAAATTATTGTTCACCCTTCACAACATGTAGAAATTGTGGTATTAAAGGTTATTTGGACATAAACTGCTTTAAGAAAAATAAGATTAAAAAGGTATGGGTTAAAAAGGATGATTTACTTCAAGAATCAACATAAAAGGACCCAAAAGATGTGGGTACCAAAAGGACGAATTATTTTTTCTTGACATGTATGTCTCAAGGCAAGGGTTCTATCTCAAAAATGGATTCTTGATAGTGGATGCTCACGTCACATGACTGGTGACAAAACAAAGATCGTGGAGCTAAAAATCAAGAAGAAAAATGGTACAGTTACATTTGGAGATAATCGAACCTGCGAGATAATCGGAAAAGGTAAAATAGGAAATGGTAAGGTAAATATTGATAATGTACACCTTGTTAATGGACTTGAATTTAATCTTATTAGTATCAGTCAATTAATGGATATTGGTCACCAAGTTAGTTTTGATAAAGAAAAATGCACTATTTCTCATAATACTAACAATGTTACTCTAGTTGCACAAAGAGAAGGAAATATATATACTATTGATTTTGAGCAACAGGATGAAGAATTATGTCTAGCATCCGTATGAAAGATGAGGCTAATTTGTGGCACAAAAGGATGGGACATGTTCACATGAATTTAATCAAGAAATTATCCTCAAAGAATCTAGTCAAAGGGTTGCCAAAAATAAAATATGAAAAGAAGGGAATTTGTGTTCCTTGTCAACTCGGGAAACAAGTAAGAACATCATTTACGGAAAAAAACATGGTATCAACCTCTTCTCCTTTACAACTACTTCATCTTGATCTATTTGGACCAGAAAGACATCCTAGTATAAATGGTAAGTTTTATGCATTTGTAATAGTAGATGATTTCTCTAGATATACATGGGTATTATTTTTGAGAACTAAAGATGAAGCATTTAAAGAATTTGAGAAATTAATCGAAACTTGGAAACAAAGTATAGCCTAAAACTTGTAAGGATAAGAAGTGATCATGGTACTGAGTTTCAAAAAGACTTTATAATATTTTGTGATCAAAAGGGAATCAGTCATTAATTTTATGCTCCTAGAACCCCTCAAAAAAATGGAGTTGTAGAAAGAAAGAATAGGACATTACAAGAAACAGCTAGAACTTTATTACAAGAAAGTAAACTTCCTAAAAAAATTTGGGCCGAAGCTGTAAACACATCTTGTTATGTTTTTAATAGAGTACTTATTCATCCAATTATTTTGAAGACTCCTTATGAATTGTTAAATAATAAGATTCCTAATATAAGTTATTTCAAAGTTTTTGGATCTAAATGCTTTATCCTAAATACTAGTGACAATCTCGAAAAATTTGATGCTAAATCTTACGAAGGAATTTTCATTGGATATTCATAGAATAGTAAAGCATATCGTGTATTTAACATTAACAAACTGAGTGTTGAAGAATCTGTTCATATTCGATTTAATGAAACTCACAATGATCTTCCAAAAGAAAGAGATGAAGATGCAGGTACTTTGGAGATCTTAGTAAATCCAGCAAACCGGAAGAATCTATTCAGCAAACCAAATGAACAAATCCAACAAGATGAATTGGAAAACTCACAAGGTGTAGAACAAGATACAACAGAAGAATTTGAAGCAGACTTTCCTCAACGAGAAGAAGTGATATATGATGTACAAATGCCAAAGACTGCGAGATATCTCAAGAACCATCCACCAGAAAACATCATTGGAGATATAAACAAAGGAATCACTACAAGAAGAGGATTGCAAAATCAGTGTGCTTTTTCAACATTTTTATCCCAAGTCGAGCCAAAGAATGCTGAGGAAACTATTCTAGATGAAAGCTGGCTAATGGAAATGCAGGAAGAACTTCAACAATTTGAGCGATGCCAAGTCTGGGAACTTATACCCCCCTCCTAAAGATGTTTCTATCATTGGAACAAGGTGGGTATTCAAAAACAAGTTTGATGAGCATGGGACTATCACTCGTAACAAAGCAAGGCTAGTAGCTCAAGGATACAATCAACAAGAAGGGATAGACTATGAAGAAACTTACGCCCCAGTCGCCAAACTAGAGTCCATCCGCATCTTGTTAGCATTTGCATGTTACAAGAAGTTCATACTTTATCAAATGGATGTAAAAAGTGCCTTTCTCAATGGATACATCAATGAAGACGTGTATGTAAAATAGCCTCCTAGATTTGAACATGAGAGGTATCCAAATCATGTCTACAAGCCAAAGAAAGCTCTCTATGGGCTAAAACAAGCTCCAATGGCTTGGTACGACAAGTTGAGTAAGTACTTGCTTTTAAATGATTTTATTAGAGGAAAAATTGATTCTACATTATTTATTAAGCATGAAAATAAAGATATTATTATTGTACAAATATATGTAGATGACATAATTTTTGGTGCTACTAATAATTTTCTTTATGAGTGGTTTTCGAAGTGCATGCACAGGGAGTTCGATATGAGTCTAATGGGAGAACTTAATTACTTTTTGGGACTCCGAATCAAACAAACAAAGAATGGAATGTACATCCATCAAACCAAATATACAAAAGAACTTCTCAAACGGTTTGGTTTTGAAGGATCTAATTCAAAGGCTACACCAATGAGCACTTCATAAAGCTTACATCCTGATTTAAAAAAGGTATAGATGTGGAGGTAACTAAATATTGAGGTATGATTGGATGTTTATTATATTTAACCGCATCTAGACCAGATATTATGTATAGTGTTTGTTTATGTGCACGTTTTCAAGCAAAACCTAAAGAATCTCATTTACAAGCTGTTAAAAGAATTTTTAAATATTTAAGTGGTACAATCAATTTGGGATTATTTTATCCAATCTGCAATCATTTTGTACTAATGGGTTATTCAAATCTCGACTATGCAGGTGTCAAATTGATAGAAAAAGTACCAAAGTGGTGCTTGCAACATTTTAGGTCACAATCTTGTTACATGGCATAGTAAAAAGCAAACTTTAGTTGCTTTATCAACCACTAAGGATGAATATCTAGTCAGGGGGAGTTGTTGCTCTCAAATTTTATGGTTAAAACAAACTCTATGTGACTTTGATATTTTATGTGATAATGTGCCTATATACCGTGATAATTTTAGTCTTATAGATATTTCTAAAATCATGTGTTACATTCACGTACAAAGCATATAGAAGTCGGACATCACTTTCTATGGATAATGTTTCAAAAGGATTAATTAAATTAATTTTTATTCCAATGTAAAAAATAGTTGGTGACATTTTTACTAAACCATTAAGTGAAGAAAGGTTCTACATGTTAAGAAGAGAACTTGGAATGTGCATGGTATAATTGAGATTTCGTATTTAAAAGCTTATGTAGTATTATATGTTATACATATATGTATCATTTATTTTCTCGCATGATATCGTTAAAAATATCTCTGCTTGACATTACTTATCTGTTTAAACTATAGTCTAGATATACGTTTCTATTAATGATCAATGTCTATCACGGGATATCATTTAAATGGGAAACGTAAAGATTTCTATCTTGAAATACGGAACAACAAAGTAACAATTTTTCAAAATTAAAAGATGCACGCCTTTCGGTGATGCACTCTTAATGGATTTCTATTTTCTTGTGCCTTTATATCCTCAACCTTCCTCTTCAATTAGACTTCACATCTCCATCATTTATCAAAAACCCTTCGTGTTCATTTTCACCAATCTGTAACACCATGAAAACCAAAGCTAGCAAGCAATCATCCGAAAAATCAAACGACGAAGGATCTTCGTTGAAGAACCTCACTGGTACAAAAATGAAATCTAAGCGAATGCAAAAGAAATCTTCTGTGCATGTATTGTCTGATGCCACAGTATTATCTGACGACTCGGATTCAAGCTTTTCTTTCTTAAAGGCTATAGAAGCAGAACCATCTCAACGGGGAAAATTGAAACAACTAGTGTGTGACGAACATTTTTCTTCATAGCCAGAATCTCCTTCAAATCTGGTAAATCCATTTTCGACTTCCCCTGATTTGCCAGATAGTTTCTTTAGAGGGTATAGTTTTGAAACTCGTTTTAAAAATTCAATTGCTACAAAGCAATTTGTGTATGAGTGGATCTATTTTATCTCAAACACTTCGTTCTGGAAAAACTCTTCACTGATTGCAAAATAGTCCCTATGTTGCTTCCTCCTACTATTGTTTATCCTAGGTCAGTTCATCAATTTTACACTAATCTTGAATGCAATGGGGACTGTTTTACAACATATGTTAAGGGTAAATCATTATTTTTCACTAATATTGATTTTGGTAGCATTCTTGGTGTTTCTTCTGCTGGACCTTGTCCTTTTACTCTTAAAGGTGCTACTAATATTCCTTTTCCTCCATTGGAACAGCTTCACGTTGTTATGAATGATTATTCTCTTACAACTCTATTTCTTCCAAAAATTGTGAATGTGTGTCCTACTGCATGTGTCTTACACAAGTTGGTTAGGCATAATTTGTTTTCATGACTTGGTGGAGGTGCAGATTTTACTTATCAAGATTTAGTTGTTGTGGCTATGATTCTTAAGGGAAAACCTTTCAATTTCTCTCAAATGATGTTGTCTCATATGCAAAGTTGCATTCGTCAAACCAAGAAGTGTCTTCCTTATAGCAAGTTTTTAACAAAACTCTTCCAACATTTCAAAATATCTTTTGATGATGAAATTTCTATCACAAGTAATGAGCTTATTGATACTGCTAATCTGACAAAATCTCATATTACTTTTCATGCTGGTGAGTTTGTTCGTCTTCTCCCTGATCCTCCTCCTATTTCTCCTACTCACGATTCATCTTCATCTTCTTTGCCAAATTCTCATGGACCTGACATTATGAATGTTTTAAATGAGATCCTGCAAAATCAAAATTATGTGAAAGTTGATCTGGTCGAAATAAGAAATCGACTTGTGATTCTTGAAAAAGGAAAACTGCCGATGGATGCTCCAGAAATTAATAAGCTATATCATCGTGTTGAAGATGAATTCATTGATCTTAAGGTTGGTTTTGAGATTCAAACACTGGCAATGGTTGAGGCACTCCAAAGAAAATTCAATAGGAATACCTGTCAGTTGAGTCAAGAGGTTAGGTTTATTAGTTATCAACTCGGGGAGCTTGCAGATTTTGTGGCAACACGATTCAATGATGTGGGAAAGAAATTACATTTTTAGAATCTGTATTCCACAATCCCAGAATGGCCAATGTACAATTGGATGGCAGAATACAAGGGTGATTTTCTTGACATTACACTTCCTCCTTCAACTGTTATACCAAGACCTCCTCGATTTGCAGCTGATTATTCGTTAGAGGAACGTCTTCATCGCATTCGCCATCGTCCTTATTTTACTACCCGTGATGAACAGATGGCTAATCTTGAAGACATTGACTGACTTTGCCTACCTTTTATTCTTTTTACCTGATGACAAAGGGGAGAATTGACTATGTTTTTATCTGTTTTTAAAGACTATGGTTTTATTTGGTTTTTGATAATTGTTAAGACGTTAAGACCGATTTTTTATTTAATATTATGATATGTGTTGAATTACATTATTATTTGGTATAATACTAACATATGCAAAGTTGGACGAAATTTTTCCCGAAATGCATGAATTGTGGGGAATTATAATTTTTGGTGTTGTCATCATCAAAAAGGGGGAGATTGTTGGTTTGTTAATATTCTAATCTTTTTGTTTTGATGATGACTTAATATTACAGACTAATTTGTCTATTGTGAAATTTTAGGAAGTTGATGAAAGATCATTGTTGAAAGACTTTGAAGATTTAAGTCCTGAGAATTTTATGTAAGGTCATTGCAAATATTTGATTTTTCGATACAAGGCTCTAGGACATTTTATTTGTGCATTAAAATGTGATTAAATATTTTTGCATGCATTAGATTTTATTAAAATATTTATCTTAGTTGGTTAGTACTTATATTATTATGCTAATTGATTTTTTTATTGTCCAAATTAATTGCCATTCATGCTTATCCTTGAAAATAGCTATCATAATTATTTTGTTTAAATCTATTTACATGGTTTACAGAATTGATATATTTATGATGATGATATATGGCAGTGGTTGTTTAAAAGTCATGATCACTTTATACTGCACATTTCTTGGAACTCCTAGATAATCATTATCTTTGAAAGTTGGTTTATTATACACTTGTTGATATTTACGGAACTAACACTCATTGTTATAATCAGTGTTATTCATAAGGTAGTGTTGTTCACATTAACACTTTTCATAGAATTATTATATATTTGTAATATGGAAAGTGCGCGGCAGGTGATATAATTGTTCAAGAAGATTATTTTTTGAAGGAGTCAAAAATATACTTCCAAGAGTTTTAAGATATATTATCAGATCTGTTTCAAAACTAATTATTTTCCTTATCCGATTAACATGCTTCCCAACAGAAATTAAATTTTGGAACGTTACTTATCTTTATCAATTTCTGTTGGCAACGTAAATAGTTTGGTGTCATTCAACGAAACTCTATAGCAACGATAATTATATTGGGCTATAAAAGAAATTGATGTTAGTGGAAAATACACAACACTTGAATCAATTATTGCACTTATATACTGAAAAAGTTATTTGATATTTTGGTGCAATTGAAATTTGCTGCTGTGCTACTATAATTCTGATTATATTCATCATGTTTTCGTGGGCTATAAATCGGTAATATCATTCTGTTATTAATTGATCATTGCATACATTAGTTGAGCCTTGCATTATTAAATGGATTATTTGCTTTGATCATTAGACCTCTACAATTGTAATCTTATATTTTTAGACTAAGTGTTGTCTAAAAGTTTTTAATCCGGGTGGATTAAGGTTTATTTACAAACAGGTTCAAAGAAGCTTAGGTTCTTAAGGGGTGCATTGGTGCACAAGGAGCAAGTGTGCTCAAGTGAATTATTATAATTCAATTTGATTGAATCTGTTTTGTAACAAGGGTTATTTAAAGAAATAAAAGTGAGTCTCCAATACTAGTTGGTATTGGACGTGGAGTAGGCTATTATTATAGAGGGTAATAGCTGAACCACATAAAAAATCTTGCTGTTATTTTATTGCTTGATTTTCTTTAATATTTCTCAAGATAATTAGTTTTCTTAATATTTAAAATATAAACTTTTGCTTCATCTTGAGATATTGTATTTACATCAAGTATTTTATCTGACTTATAAATTTACCAAGATATTTTCTTAAACAAAAATTAAATTCAGTAGACTGTATTCATTCAGCAAGCTGCATTCTTCGATACAGTAGGCTATATTCAATAGTTAGAATTTAAAGTTTAAAAATTGGTCATAGTTTGTTCCCACACTTATTCAACCCCCCTTCTAAGTGTGTCATATTTGAATTTCACCCGGTCAACGGGTTTTGAACATGAATAACATCAAATCCAGACATCTTATGATACTGATTCCACTTTCAGATTAAATACCCCATACCAGGATACTAATTACAACTTTAAAACATCACAAATCATAAACAAGCAAAGATCTGTGGCCACTGGCATTACTTGTCAGACCACTAAAAATGCTCAAGAACAGATTTTGAAAAACATGGTTTTTACCCACTTTGATGTTATGGATCCATGGTAGATCATCATAGATCACCATAAAACATCCCTTAGCAAGATTTTAAACACAAAAACACAAAATGTTTCTTAACAACTTGGATCAAAAATAAAATTAGGTTTATACCTTCTTTCTTTAAATCTTTGATCTTAATTCTTCTAACTGATCTTGGTTGATCAAGGGCTATTTTTAGGACTGATCTACCTTAGAATTTCAGTGCTTCTAGTGAGAGAGGGAGTTGGTGAGAGCAAGATAGCAAAATGAGTGAATTTTGAGACTCTGTCTCTCTTGAATCTATATATATTGCTTGTGTTATTGCTAGATCTGTGATTTTTGGCTGGTATGTTAGATAACTAGGAGTCACAAAGTTAATGTGGTTGCTTACCAACTAAAGTTGCTAGCAATAATACAAGTTACCAAAATAAAAATATAAAAAAGGGCATTTTTGTCATTTATAAAATAATTTTAAGGGCAATTTTGATAATGTACATACCCTTAGGGTTTAACCCTTAGGGTTTAACTCTTAGGATTTAACCCTAAGGTTTTAACACTTAGGTTTTAAATCACTAACTTTCTAGGATTTTCTAAATTAGGGTTTTAATTTAGAAAACTAAAATTTTGAAACTAAAATTAGGGTTTTCTAATTAAATTAGGTTTTCTTAATCATATTAGTGTTTAATAAACACATTATGCTCGCCAATTAGGATTAGGGTTTCCTAATTAGGGTTTAGGATTCCTAAATTTAAAATTAGGATTTTTCGGCTTTCGATTAGGGTTTCTAAAGGTACGTTTGGGTTTCTAATTTTGATATTAGGGTTTCTAATCTCTTATTAGGGTTTATAATTTTAAACCTTGTCCGATCAATTATTGATCAATAAATCTCTTTGGTACAAACACATACTTATTAATATAATTATTTTAATTATATTTTCTATCGAATCCCTATCCAAAAATTTAGGTTAGGGTTTCTAAAAGTCATTAAGCACAACTCTACTCTAAATTTATTAGTCAATATACAAATTGACCTTTTCTCGAGACTCAGTATCACAGATACTTGTCACAAAATTGATAATTAATATTAATATTAAATTAAAAAAAAATTATTCGTAAAATTTTGATTATTCGAAATCTCGGGTTTATCACAACTTGCGTAATTTATAGCAAGACATGATGACAAACTTGTATAATTATCAACAAGGTAGGATAAGCTCAAATAAAATTAGGATTAGAGAACTTGCCTTGCGTGTAAGCTAAATAGTACAACTTGATTCACAATATCAAATACACATGTCATCATGACATAATTAGTTACCACATGATCACGTTACATAACTGAATATCTATTTCATTTATAACTCTTAGTCTTAGGTTTAATCACATGGTTAAACCACACCTCTAATTTATTAACACCAATCTCAGTTATCACATAAATCATTACTTACGAGTAATAACAGTTATATTTGGTATTATAACAACACCACAACGTGATTAATCACATTTTATAGTCGTAAGATTATACTATATTAACAATTACACAATTTTATATTAAAAACCCAAATTTCTGGGCCAAACTACTAATTGGCCTCGCATAGGCTACCATTTGAACTAAAATTGGGCGTTATAAATTCTAAATGGTAATGCATATACCACCATTTGAACAATGACTGGCGCTACATCATTATCAAGGCCAGCAGCTTCGGACTTTAGGCTTAAGTCTGGCAACAGAGCTTGCTTTTAAGCCTAACTCAAGGCCGCAGCATGTATGAAGCTCCAGCCTAGAATCTCGCAAAAAACACAGAACAAAGCCAAATAGGCCTAAAAGTTCCTTTGTAACAACAATTCCAACCTACCCAAGTTGTATAAACTTTACAGAAACAACAACTATTGTTCCTAACATGTTTCTAACCATACAAACAACATAAATAACAAATTAAAACCTTTAAATTGCATTATTTTTGTTATTTTTTCACTTTTAAATACTCTTAGCAAAACTAATTACTGTAAATCCATTTTTTAACCAAAACAATCCATTTAAATCACTTTGTTTTTGTTTCTTCATGTATTTACACAATCAAAAATCAATTTATACTTTATATCATGAATTGAGTGTCAATTTTGATTCCAAAATAAGTTATATCATATACATATCACTGTAAACTTACTGTAATATAATTTTCTCCATATTAAAACATACTTCATGGATTAAATTACTCTACATCATATATAAATCATATAAAGAAATTTATATATACAAATTAACTTACACAAACCATATAATCAACAATTAATCATCAATATAAATTCTGCAAAGAACTTCTCATACAAAAAGAAAACTAAAACTTTAGAAGGTAGGATTATCCCTTTGATTGCTTCCTTAGGTTAGCTAGGAGATAAAAATTAACCCCTCCTCCTTCCTTGGCTCTCAAAATCATAGAATTTTCTTCTTTCCTCTCTCTTTTCTCTTTGTGTTTTTCTTCTTCCCTTCTCTGTTTCTTTTCTCTTCTAACTTAACATACGTATAATATATGTTAACGTAAAACAATAAAAAAACTGACAATAAAATAATAGCTATACTTAATACATAACAGTTATTATTTTTTTTAAATTCAAAAGTCAGTAAGGCTTGTTTGGCAAAACTAATATAAAATAAAGACTTAAAAGCTTTAGACCTTGTTTGGTAAAACTAAATTAAAACTCCTTTTTAGCTTATTTTAATAACTCACTTACTATATAGTTTATTGTCACACTTTATTTAATTAAATTCCCATTTCAAATTTAATTAAATTAAAGGTAACAACAACTTATTAAATCATAATGCCACATAATTCAATTGTCACAAAATTATAATTTTCATTATAATTTATTTAATAAATTAGTACATCACTTGAATTACTAAATTAAATTAAAACAATACTATAACAATTCCTTTAATCCTTATCAACTCTCTAATTTAATTATTAAATTAAATTAGAATATTAATTCATCACTCTTTTAATTTAATTAACTTCAACATACAAAATTACAGAATATCAAATTAATTAACATATTACACTTAATCAATTTAATTCCTCACAACTCATATTTTTTTTATTTAACTAATAAATAATCAAATTAAACAAATATTTATTTAACCATAAACACATCAACTAAAATATTTATTTAATTCAATAAGTATTTGAAATTACAAATAAAAATTCTGGATTGTTACATCCTTCCCTCCTTACAAGGATTCTGTCCCCAGAATCACAACTCAAACAATTCATTCGTCAAATTCTTCTCTCCTTACAAGGATTATGTCCCCAAAATCAAAGATACAGATCAAACAAATAACTCAGGATAGCTTTTCATCATCTGGTCTTCGAGTTCCCACGTAGCTTCCTCGGCATTGTGGTTCTTCCATATCAACTTCATAGAAAGTATCACTTTATTCTTGAGCACTTGTTCTTTCTTGTCAACTATCTGGATAGAAATTTTTGCATAAGACAAATCTTTATCGAACTGTAACGGTTCATACTCAATCACATGTTTGTAGTTGGGTTTATACGGTCGCAACACTGAAACATGAAAGACAGTGTGAACATGTTCTAATTCTGGAGGTAGAGCTACCTCGTAAGCCACTTCATGAAATTAGTATGCACACAAGCCAATCATGTTTGATGATAAAACATATAATTTGTAACAGTCTTATTCATTTATTAATAAAAAGTATTAATTTATTAAAGTCTTTTAATTATCTACATGATGCTGTTTTATAATATGTGATGAACCCATAGTTTTAAGCAATGCTTTTAGAATAATGATGATGATCATTCTAATGAGATCTAAATTCTTAGAAAGCTTAAAACTAAAATAGTTCCCAATCGTTGGATTACTAAATTAGAAATTAGTGAATCCGGATAGATTGGTACATACGTTGCTTGCTCATTGGATGAGGATGATTGATCTCATGATCATTTGTGTGGAGACACTAAAGCAAGTATGTAGGTGTTTATTAGAGAATAAGTACACTGAACGTGGCTCGCTAAGGAATACCTAATGGAGTTTTACTTGTCTGTCAATAGGAATTCCTGTAGTGATAGTAGTACAAGTGATCCTTGGACTTGAGATCATCATAGTATCTTGTGTATGATGAGTTATACTTTGACTTATTCCTTAAGACCCTTAGGGTATATCAAAGGGTATGCTTGGGTATAATATGTTGTACATGGAGATAATATATGATCAATAAAGAATCTACCGCTTCTAGTAAAAGAAGAGAAATGTCCTATGTGATTCGATAAATGACAACCCAGTAGTTCTTGGCCAAGGCAGAATGAAATTAGAAAGGAGTTTCTAATTTGTATTATTTGGAGTTGTGCATTTAAGAGTCAAAATACATATAATTAAATAAAATAAGACTTGACAGTAATTACATGTCTTATATTTAATTGAGACATTGTATGGTGGAATGATTGAATTCTACGGTAACTATTTACTCAAAGGTTCTTTTATGTTTAATGTTAAAATCTATATTATCTAGAAAGTCGTTGATCGCTAGGGAGACTTATCCATATTGTAGAATAAATATTATTTATTTAAATAAATTAATAATTTAATTTATTTATTTAAATAAGTTAGAATTGTTCTAATTGATTTATTCACAACTGGTTTAATATGGAGAACCTAAAGGGTCACACCATAAAAGGAGGAATAATTATTTAAGAAGTTAATGACATAATCGTAATAATAAGTTAAGTATATTTAATATAATCTATGATGATAGAATAAATTAAATAGCTTAATATTTATTATTTAATATTTTGGAAATATTAAATATAAATTAATAAGAGGAGTCTTATTATTATTAATACTATTATTATTATTATTTAATTCCTAAAGGAGTTTGTGAATTAATTAATAAAAGTACTCTCATATTTCTAATTAGATTAGGAGATAAATTAATTAAAAGATTTTAATTAATTATCCATAATAAGATTGGGAGTATAATTAATTAAAGGAATTTAATTAATTAAAATAAAACACAATTCCTTAATTGTTAAGGAGGGTTGCCTACATCTATAAATAAGAGGAGTCTTATTATGAGGGTAGAGTTGTTGCTGGCTTTTTCACAACATACGTGATTCCAATTGTTGAAGAGTACGCTCCTTTTCTATGAGAGATAGAAAAACCAGAGTTTTGTCAAACACCATTCTTCTTGAATATTTCTTCTTCCTTGATGGATCACCTCTAGAGGCCAAACACTTGGGTGGCTAACGTTGATCAAAGGAAGGAATCAAACCCGGTGGATTCAAGTTGAACGCGAAAAGAATTTGGAGATGAACTTGTACTTGAGGAAGCTCGAATCTTCAAGGGTATGATTCTTGTTCTTTATCTTTTCATTTAATTAATAATTGTGCATAAAGGATGATCCGAGTATATGGTTTATAAAATTTTAAAAATCTTTTTTATCACGTTTCCGCTTACTTTGTGCAATTTGATTGCGTTAATGAATATTATAAACCTATCAGTGGTATCAGAGTCAAACTTTTATGCGAATTATTAATTATTTTAATTTGATATGTATATTTATATGAGTTTAGAACTATTTAATTGGACATATTTTATTGTATAAAATTTATTTAATAAAAAAAAGAAAAAAAAGGGCGGAAATCTTTTTCCGAAAGCCTGGTTTTTTTTATCCTGCGTCATCCACGTGATTCTCATAAATCACAGTTACATGAATTACATTATTCTTTTGAAAAGTAATCATATTGAAATGTTCCAGGAATATTCACTTGAATCACTTTTGGATTCATGTATTACATTTGAATCACTTTTGGAATCATGTTAACTAGTATACTGGAATCTCCTGATTACGTTAGTATATATTATATATATATATATATATATATATTTTATATATATAATATATATTTTAATGATTTTATAATTAAAATAAAAAGTTTATTTTAATCTTAAGATACAAGTTTATTTTAATTTTAACATTAGATTTCATGCTAACTAATTAGAGTTGGAATTGGATTCCATAATAACTAATTAGAGTTGAAATTGGATTCCATATTTTCTTAAATAAAAGAGTTTATTTAGATATGAAATAAGATTTCATATTATTTAAAATAAAAGAGTTTATTTGTGAATAGGAAAGAGAATCTGTGTTTCCTTTAATAAAAGAGTTTTTTTTTGGAATTCGATTCCATAATTAATTAAAATAAATGAATTTATTTTGATTAAAATAAAATAGTTTATTTTATTCAAAATAGGATAAATTAAAATAAAAGAGATTTATTTTGATTTAAATTTGGATTAAAATAAATGAGTTTATTTTGATTCAAAATTAGATTTTATGCTAACTAAATTTGTCAATTAAATGATATCAATATATATATTGAATGTTTATTATTCATGAGATGAATATTATTTATTGATATATATGGTGATGTGTATGATAATAAATGAGATTGATTATGAACTATTGACCAATGTGATTGGATTTTATTTTAGTTGGATGCATGAATGTATAAGTTTTATTAAACGGGGTCTGCGTATCTCATCTTCTCTAATTTTTCTTAATTAAAATTCTATCTCCCTCCTATGTACTTCCCATTGACTGCTGATCAAGGTTTCTATTTATTTTAAAATAGTTTTGTAATAGGAATAGTTAGAATTAATTTTGAAGAATTGGAGATCAAGGAACAAGGAACGCTTGAAGGCCCGTTTGTAATGTTGCCCGCGTTTAAATGTAATAATTATATTTAAATATTAATTCTTGCACCTCTAGGGTTTGATCTTTTAGTTCACTTGGTGGCTCTAGTGAACCAAACTAGAATAAAAGTCCATAATCAATCCAGGTAGAATATAGTATTCTATATGTGCATGCTTATACTATATATTATATATTATGCAAACATGTTTCGCATGTTAATTAATATGACATGTATTTTATATATATATGTGCATGCGCGCTAAACAAGATGAGACAAATTAATAATGAACCCATTAAATATTTTATATTAAGTTGTAACGTTCAAAGATATTTGGAATATCGAACGTCGCCTTCTAGCATGGTAAAATAATAGAGTATTAAATATTTAATATGAGTTTATTGTGCACACACAAGGCAAGTATTAAATATTTAAGATGTTGCTTTATCACATTTAATGCTTATAAATAGACTGAACAATAATATTTTGTTGTGCACACACAAGGACAGTGTTTTTCTTTCGAATATATGGAAGTGCTAGGTATGACTTAACTTAGATCATTTTAGTTCGGATGTGCACACACTTGACCATTATGATTCAAGAGGCAAAATACAAGGAGTTGCATAGTTGATGTAATTGACACGAGTTGTCTACCTATTTATTTATATATAGTTTGTTGTGCACACACAAGGCTATATACATTTGAAATGGGATCCTTATTCTCATTAGCAAATCTTTAATTAGATTTTACCGAACTATATAAGTGAGGGTAATATAATTTGAATAAAATAGTGGGAGATACCAATTTAAAACAAGACCTAATTTATTTTGGTAATTAATAAAAGAATGTATGCTAAAATATTGTTAATTACAAATTCATTTACAGAATTTTACAATGTCTAAAATTACAATCACTACATAGCATATTAGATGCTAAATTAATCGGACCGAATTAAACGAATTGGTTAAGGAATTTGAGAATAGTTTTCATGGCTAAAAATGTGAGATCCCCGAATCCGGGTCCCGAATCACCGCGGATCCAGTTCCATCATTCTATCACTATTACTATTTGCGGATGATATAAACATAAATTATTTATACAATAAACTTTACACACTTTTCCCCAAGGTCGAGTAACCTTAACTTATACACAATTCATAACTTATTTAACTTATAATAACATTAATATACAATACTTATACAAATTTAGCTGCACACATATACTAAAGCTGGAACTGTCTTTGACCTTTTCTTGTATCCGATGTATTCGTCTTAATCTACAATGTTTATCATGATATAGCAAGGGTGAGCATAAGTTTGCCCAACAAGTATAAGTTTATTTAAGGATATATCATGATTGAAAGAATTTGAATAATAAGCTGGCTATAATTCAACAATATAGTTGTGAATTAGCTGGAACAAATTTATGACTGAACAAGCATTTAATATGAACAAATATATCTGGACCGAATGGTAATGAATGTGATCAGTCTTTCATACCTAATGAATACATGTCATATGCACATGGTGCAATTTAATAATTCTTAAACAGGGCAATCAGAAATGATTAACCACAAGTATAATTGAATAATACAACTCAAGGTCGAGTTAAGAAAAAACTTGCCTGAACCGTTGATTATCGTTACGCAATAAATAAGTTTTGTCTGAACCTAATATAAATAATACCAATCTACACATTAGAATAATAGCATCACGATATTTAAAATAACCTAAACACATTATCACATAACCCTATCCGTCTATAACACACATAAGACTTATCCTCAAGTCAAACTTTTACAGTCTGAGTCGAGTTCGGCAAAATTCTAACATCCTGACGGTCTAGTCGGATAATCGTCGAGTTTAAGTTCAATTAAACTATGTCTAAACACTTAACTATTATCTAAGATAATTTATTAACAGTCAAAATATTTTTCGTAAGCTCGTAAATTTTTTTAAATAATTATTACTATTTATCATGATTTTTCAATCATTAATAACGTATTTATATGATTTAAATACTTTAATCTCATATATTAAAAGTTTTTCTTGAACATAAAAGTCAAATACCAATCCAGCAACCCAGATTTGGAATTCAGCAAGCTGGATTCTAAATCTAGTATCTAGATGGCCAATCCAGCAAACTAAACTGCAATCCAGCAAACTGGATATCACATTTGATGACCCAAAATAGGTATACACCACCCATTCTGAGTCGCCAAATACATGGTACATAAATAAATACAACTTCAGTAATACAATTGTCGTGCAAAATACGACAACGCGTATACTATGAGTTTGAATACAAATGTAGTTTAATAGAGAGTATACAAACTCAAAAGGAGTTCTCATTACAATTATTGATACACTATTTTACAAAAATAGTGAGGACTGCTAAAACAACTTTCTAGAACCATCACTCCGTACCCTGACTAGTTCCTGCTATGTTCTCAACTCCTGAGAAGAAAAATAGAACAAAAAGGAAAAGAATGAGCTCAACTAGCCTAGTAAAGAATATTATGACTAAGATAATATACAACAAATTATCATTAGTCTTCAACAGGGAAAAATCTGATAAAATATAATAGACAATAAGTTTTAGATCAACAACTGCAGCAGAAATAACAATCCATTAGAAGAGTCAAGTAGAGAAAGAATTCTACTATCTTCTAAGATTTAAAAGTCCATCATCAATATTTTATCCCTGTAACATCAATCAATATACATCTTGAATCAAATATTCATCTTTGCACTACAGGCCAAAGATATTCATTTGTGTCACCAGTGGTCATATTTATCTCAACACCTGTTCATCTTTGCACTACGGGCCAAAGATATTCATCAGTTAATCATTCATCTTTTAGGACTGAGGATGATGAAAAATATCTTAAAGAAAATGAATCCAGTGAGATAAAAGAACAAATATTAGGGATTCAGACACGCTTTATCCAAGTTCAATAATACTCCATAATAACCAATTTTGAAGCAGAATTCAAAAATAACGATCAAAACATGGATACAATCAAAGATAGTAACCATAATAGACATCTTGGACAAAAAGAAGAAAATTTCATTTTTTAGTGAATAGTGCCGTATATGTGAATAGTGTCGTATACGTGATTAGTAACCCCAACACAAAAAAGTTTCAAATTTGATAAAAAGTTCAGACCAATATTTCGGTAAAATGATATTGAAGAAAATAATATCATTTAAGAAGAAAATAACATCCCTTACCTCAAAATAACCGTACTTCTAACTGAATTTCGAATATAGTGCTGACAGAAACTTGCACTGAATAGCAACTCTCAAAGTATCAAAATACTCACAAAAATACGCTCGATAATCTAAAGAGAAAGAAAACTTGTTTCTGGTGTGATTTTCAATTCTAACCTAAGCGTCTATTTATAGGAAAATGTTAGAACGACATAGGAGACTAAAATAATAAAATATTAATATTAATATTCAAGCACGCCACTGACTAAATCAGAAGCCCTCCACTTTTGAAAACCCATTTTCCAGCACATGTTTTCAACAAAACAAAAGTGGGTCCCACCCATAATTTAATAAAAATCATTTTATTTTCCAAAACTTCAGTAATTCATAGAAAATAGCCCGTTTATCAGAAAAATACGAATTTTATGTTCATTCCACACGAAATCGAATTCTCTACAACTTTGTAGAAGAAAGGTTTTCCAAATTCCAAGCAGAAAATATCTGAAATCCACAAACGGATGATTTTTAATACCTCAATTCCGAAAAAATACTGATAAAACACCTCAGCATTAATTTCTTTATTTATAACCACAATAAATATATCCATCATTTATATCCACATAAAATAAATATTTCCTTATCATATAAATCAATAATTAATTATTCACAAATAATATTACGTAATCACAATTATGACAACCAAAGTAGCTCCCAAGAAAGAGGAGCTTTTCGATAAGGATTTCTCCTCATCGCGCCGCAATTAAATGACCAAACCTCTCCTTGACAGAACTTTCTAGACATTGTCAATAATATGCTATCAAATAATATTATTCAATTAATATGAATTATTGATCTGATAATGGAAAATCTTGTCGTCAAAGGACAATTATTGAAACAACAATAATATAAAATATCAACGCAGTAATTATTGAACTAATAAAATAAAATATTGAACAGTAATTACTGTAACATTTATTGAGTAGTGCCTTTTTATGCAAGAATCAATAATTCAAAAATAGTGTAAAACCACGCCAGACATCAGATTTTAACCATCTGGGTATTCCAACAAAGTTAATCTAAACAACTACTGTTATTATTTCTAAAACTCAAATTTATCGCTTTTCTTCATCCTCACCGTTATCCGTTATGGGGCCCACAAATGGTCATACTACGTAATGCATTTAATATTCCCCGACAAAGAAGAATATTCCATAACCAAACAAATATTCCCCGTCAACAATGAATATTTTATAACCACTTGCTTATTTTGCAAAATTTTCACATTTCACCCATAACCAAAGTATTATATCAAATTAATACCTTATTATTCACAATAATAAATAGAGGAAATTCGAATTTATTTATAATAAGTTGGGGTCTTACATCACATCCAGTAACTAGATTACAATCCAGCAAGCTGGATTCAACATATTTTCAATTCAGTAAACTGTTTTTCAATCCAGCAAGCTGGATTCCAAATCCTTTTCATGAAAATACCAAATTAGCTTATTATTTTTCTATCCTTTGTCCAAACACAAATACATATATATCATACACAAAAAGTATTTTTCCATAATTTTTCAACTTTCTTTAGTATTTTTCAAAAATCATTTTTAGTGCGTAACTTACGAAATTAGCCCTATCATGCTAAACTCTAGAAATTCCCGTCTCTTGGCACAATCTTATACGTGTTAACGTGATGCTCCAGTTTAAATTTTGTTGCCATCAGAGTTATAGCACTCCGGTTATAGCCATTTTCGTCGGAAAATCACAAAAATTGAAATGGTCATAAGTTGGTCATTTTAAGTCGGAGTGAGCTCATTTTTGGACAGGAGGTACTTAATACCATATATTTTCATATCCCAAAAGGCCGGAATTTTTCTCACAAATTAAATAGCCGAAACATCCCCTGGAAAGTCCTTGGCAGTAACAAAATTGGAAAAACAAGTTTTTCGTACTTTGTTAAAAATATTCCATACGAAAATCTACAACTCTTTTTTCAGTGATTCCACTTGTAGAAGTTAGATAACTTAACATAGTATCCTTCCAAAGTTTTCCATAATTTTTAAATGTCCAAAAAATTACTAAACTGCCCCTACTCTTGACTGTCCAAAAATAGTCAGTTTTTCCTTAAAAGACACAAAACTATTTTTGCTAAATCAGTCACTACGGACTGTTTACTCAACATTTTTGAGTGATACCACTTGGATTTAGTAGTTAACTTATATATCTAGCACATCTATTTGACGGATCGCAAAAAGAAGATGTAGATCAAAAATAGTAAAAATCCAAAGTACATAGAAATTTAGGGCTCATAAACTAGAAAAATCACTTTTCTTTATTTTTGATTTCAAACTAAAACAACACCCAATATTGGTATATCTAAACATGAAACACTCATTAACAAGTATATTCATAGTTTTTGAGTTTAGAAACATAGTTTCTTATTTCATCAAAACAAATTAAATAAAAGGAATAGCTAGTTTATAGGTAGATTTTTATACCTTTGCTTGATTTCCTTCTCCTTCTTACTAAGTAAGAGATGAATTGTGTTGATATGAAAATCAAAACTCCCTCCCTTCTTCTTCTCAAGGCTGGCGAATATGCTTCTCTTCTCTCTCTCACTCTATTTGGTTCTCTTTTGCTAAGTTATGAATTTAGGAGGATAAAATATCTTAATTGATATGGTGACACATGAGCTAGGATTTTTGTGGAAAAAAATGAAACACATGTGCTTACTCCCTCCTAATATATCCGACCACCTCATCCCCTTTCTCTCTCCATCTCTTTAGTCACCTTAACTATACTTACACATTTAATTATAAGTGTTGGTTGAATGCTAATTGGACACATAGCCTAATGTGTAAATATCTTTTAGAAACATGTGGTGATTAGCATGATGACATGCACCCTTTTTCTCTTCTCCACTAATTCTCTCTCTCTCCTTAACCATCACATAAATTACTTAATAAACTAATTAAGGGTGTTGGCTTCATAACACATTTGACACATGGCTTGGTTTGGAAATATCCTTGGAACATGTGGTGTTTAAAATTAATGACATGCATCCACCTTCTCCTCTCCTTTTCTCTCCACACGTCTACCGGCCATGTGGCCTTATATCTTGTAAGTCTTGCTTTTATTTTTATTGCTTATTTAGTATACTAAATGTCCATAATGCCCTTCCTTTATTGGATTTAAAATTGGGCCACTCTTTTTAATCTTTTGGGCTTTCCTAAATAATTCTTTGGGCTTTCCAATAAAAATATCTGGGCCATAGAAATAGAATAGGTCCAATACTTTTAATATTATCTTTCCCTAATTATTTAATTAGGGTTTTCATTTCCTCAATTTCAACATAAATCCTTAGTCATGCACATTTAATTTCTTAACTCAATTAGACTTGCTATAATTAGGTTACAAAATTAATTAATTGAAATGTGTAAAATAAATCTCTTGAAATTAGTATAAATTTTAAATATCAATATTCTCTCATAGCATAACCCTTAAGTTAAATAAATATTTCATTCCTAATATATAATTAGGATCAGCCTAATTTCTTTTATTTGTTTATATAATAAACAAGTATAAACCATCACATAATATTCATATTCATTACTCACATAACTTTTAACCCTTAGGGTTTTATACTTAACATTAAGGTTCCCAAATTAGGGTTTCAAATTCTCAGAACTAAAATTAGGGTTTCCAGAACCGGTTTTAGGATTTCTTATAAATCGTAAGAATTTTCTAGCTAAACGTTTACATTCTTAATATAATACTAGGGTTTGCAACTGTCTGGTCAACCATTGACCCTTAACCACATGTTGTACACATATACAACCATATACACAGATCATAATCACTTATATACCCTTAATCCTAAATAATTCATTACAACAATTTTAAATTCATAGTATTCCTTCTCGAAAATCTCAAATTCATTCACTTATTTTATGTCTAGGTTTATTATTTAACCTTAATTCAATATTTTAAGATTTTATAAATATTCAAATTCTTGGGTTGTCACAAAAAAGCTATCTTATGTCATTAATACGCCTATCCCTGTAATGGTTGCAGATAATGCCTCTGAGGAAGAGATTGTTACTTTTAAAAAGTGGCAAGATGATGCACGGTTGGCTCAATGCATCATGCTCGCATCCATGAGTAACGAGCTTCAGCGTCAGCATGAAACTATTGATGATCTTACTATATTCCTGCACATCAAGTAGTTGATGGTGAGGAAAGTAGGACTAATAGATATCAGATATCTAAGGAGCTCTTCCGATCTAGAATGACCGATGACAATACAGTACAGATAAAAGTCCTTAACATAATCAATTTGATTGATCAATTAGGACAACGGGTTTTGTCATGGATGGAGAGTTGAGGCAAGATTTGATCTTGTACTCACTCCCGGACTCCTTTCACAATTGTTGTGAATTTTTCATATAAACAAGCTATATATCAGCCTCACTAATTTGCTTAACATGTTAAAAAATGTTGAGAGTCACTTTCCAACAAAGAAAGACCATGTCTTACTAGTAGGGGCCAAAGGATCTTCTGAAAAGAAGAACGATTCAAAGAAGGTAAATAGAAACGTAAAAACAAAGGATAATAAGAACAAAACTGATACAAATAGCAAAGGAGTTTGCTTCCACTACAATAAGTCTGGACACTAGAAAGAAATTGCGAGAAGCATCTTGCAGAGGCTAACCAAAGAAGCTTATTGAAGTTTCAGTTACAAATACAAATTTGTTCATGATTTAAAATAAATTTTTCTTTAAGTCAAGGTTCTACTTGGGTATTGGATACCGACTTTGGTTATCATAAATATAGATTTATGAAGGGACCAAGTAGAAATAGAAAGCTAAACAAATATAAGTAATCTTTTGTGTGGGAAATGAAGCAAAGGTTGATGCATTAGCCATATGAACTTATTATTTAGTATTGCCTACGGGCAAGTCTTTTAAGTTAATAAGTTGTTATTGTATTCCAGTTCTCATTGGAAATATTATTTCTATTTTATTGTTGGACAATAAAATCTTTGGTATTATATTTAAGAACAATTATTGTTCTGTTTATAATAATAATGTTTTGTATAGAGCTGAAATATTACTTAATGGATTTTGTATACTTGACTTACGTGAAAATAATTTTGCATATTGAACAAATTAGTATAAGAAAAGGAGATGATCATTCAAAGAGTTGAATGTGTGTATTTGATGAAATACAATTGTGAATTATTTGAAAGGTTCAAAGAATTTAGAAATGAAACAAATTGGCAAAGTATTAGGATTCTTTGATCGGATCAAGGAAGGAATATGTGTGCAATGAGTTTCTAGATCATCTCAAATGGTTTTCTCACAATGGACGCCTCTTGATACACAATAATTGATTGGTGTATCTGAAAAGAAAAATCGTACCTTGTTGTACATGGTGCGGTCCATAATGATTTTATTGACATTCTAGTATCCTTCTGGGATAATGTCCTAGAAATGGCTGCATATCTACGAAAAAGGTAACCTCAAAATCCGGCCACAAGACTCCATAAAAGTTATGGACAGGGAGGAATCCTAATCATAAGTATTTTAAGATAAGGGGTTGTACAACTTATGTGAAAAGGTTTCAAAAGGATAAGTTTTGGAAAAAATTTGACAAGTACAGATTTGTGGGACATTCTAAAGTAAGTTTAGGTTATATGTTCTATAATCCTACATAGCAAAATGTGTTTGTTGCGAAATACGCTACCTTCTAAGATAAAGGTGTTTATCATTGAAGGGACTAGTGGAAGGATAATAGAATCTTGAAGAGTTCAAGAACCACAAAATACTATAAGTTAAATAAGAGGAACCTGTAGATAGAACTATTGTACCACAACCGAATCGTAAATCTGGAATAATACTGAAGATACCTAGGAGGTATGGATTCATCATTGATGATGATGATGAGGTACGTATCACAGAAGATGATGATCCAGTTACATACGATGAGGTAAGAGTTGTAGCCACTCAGAGAAATGGATTGAAGCAAGCTTCTCAAATATGGTACATTCATTTTGATGAGATAATCAAAAGAGTTTGATTTAAATGGATGCTCAGCTTAACCCAATGAATGTATATTCATTTGATGCTAAAGTTGTTTAGCATGGAAAACTCCAAGAGATATCTCATGTTGATGAGCCATGGAGTGTATCTCTCTTAATAGTCTCCAAAGACTCCAAAAAGAGAGATCACATGAGTAACTATCATGTATGCAATGAAATGTATGAGACCTGATGTTGATAAGCCATATTCTGGAGAAGTTCACTATGAGTCAGTGAAAAACATCTTAAAGTACTTAACCGACACTAAGGATGTGATCATATTCATAATGGGTCTTAATTAAAACTAGAGGGCTTAATAGACTCGAGTTTTTTCAGACAGACCAAGACGAAAGAAAATACACTTTAAGGTAAAGCGTTACCTTGAATAGTGGTGCAGTGAATTGGAAAGGTTCCAAACAGCAAATAGTTGATGGTTTAGTGATAAAGACAAAGTGTATAGTTGTAAATGAAGCTGCAAGCTGATTGTTTGGATGTAAAGTTCATTACAGAACTAGGAATAGTTCCTACGTTTCATCTTGGATCTAAACATGTGTTGTGGCACTTTCATTTGATTAAAAGAATCATTGAAAGATGAGAAATTACTATAGAGATAGTGGACTCTCAAGAACAACATTACATATCCATTAACTAAAGCTTATCCAACAACAGGATAATTGTCACTTAGAGAAGAAGGGTATGAGATACCATGGCAATTGGCTTTAGTGCAAGTGGGAGATTGAAAGTAGTATGCACACAAGCCAATCATGTTTGATGATAAAGCATATACTTTGTAATAGTCTTATTCATTTATTAATAAAAAATATTAATTTATTAAAGGCTTTTAATTATCTACATGATGATTTTTATAATATATGATAAACCCATAGTTTTAAGCAATGCTTTTAGAATAATGATGATGATCATTCTAATGAGATCTAAATTCTTAGAAAGCTTAAAACTAAAATAGTTCCCAATCGTTGGATTACTAAATTGGGGATTAGTGAATCCGAATAGATTAGTACATACGTTGCTTGCTCATTGGATGAGGATGATTGATCTTATGATCATTTATGTGGAGACACTAAAGCAAGTCTGTAGGTGCTTATTAGAGAATAAGTACACTGAACGTGACTCGGTAAGGAATACCTAATGGAGTTTTACTTGCCTGTCAATAGGAATTCCTGTAGTGATAGTTGTAAGACCCCAACTTTTATGAATAAAGAATAATTTTCTCGAAATATATTTTTGAATATTATGGTGTGGATTTGATATAATGTTATAGTTGTGGGTAATATTTACAAATTTTGCAAAGTAAGCAAGTGGTTATATAATATTCGATGTGTCGGGGAATATTCATTTTAACAGGGAATATTCTTACGACGGCACAATCATTTGTGGACCCCACAACAAAAGTATTGTCGTAGTTAGAAATTGACATAATTATCTTTTTATAAAAATAACGACGAAAGTGTTACCATTAAAACTGTTGAACTACCCGGTAGTAAAAGTACAGTAATATGCGTGGTTGTATAGTAGCACACGGTATTGATTATTGATGCTTATGTGAGAAGTCACTCAGTTAAACTCAATTATTGTTGCATCATATCTCTCATATTATTGATTCAATTATTGTAACAGTATCATCTACATTATATTTATTATTATTATTATTCATATTATTATTTGCAATATTGACAATGTCTAGAAGTTCTGTCAAGAAGAGGTTTGGTCACCTAATTGTGTGCCAATAAGAAGAAATCCTTATCGGAAAGCCCCCTCTTTCCTGGGAACGACCTGGTTGTTAAATATTGTGAGTTATAATATTAATGATGAATAAGTTGTGTTGATTAAAGATGAATTTGATAGTTCCATTGTGTTGGGATTATTAGTGTTAGTGGAAATCGACATCTATTCCGATGATAATTGATGTCTAGGGGTTATATTGATAAATCGGGTAATTTATCGGATAAATGAGCACTTAATTGCTACTAATTCACATGCTTAAATAACTATTTGTTCACATGTGTGTACTATTGAATCACATTGTTGTACTATTAGGGGAGTTGGTGCAAGATTGATAATACTTGCATGACTAAGTTAAAAATGGAGGTATAGTTCAAAGGTACTATACTGTAATTAGTTTTTTTCACATGATTATGCTATTGAGTCACATGAATGAACTATTAATTCACATTATTTACTATTAGGGGAGGTGGTGAAAGTTTGTTAATACTTGCAGGACTAAATTAAAAATGAAGAAAAAGAGGAAGGTATTATACTGTAATATTTCAAGCCCCAAAACGTGCAATTATCAAAAATATATTTTCCTATAAATAGAAGCTCATTCTTCCTTTATTTCTCACCAATTCACAAAAGCTTTAGAGCAATTATTATAGAGAGAAATTATAGAGAGAAAGAAGAAGAGAAGTCTGCTACCTCACTATTCTAGTATCCAGTTTTTCTAAGGTAAGGGGTATTATTTCTTTCGTGTTCTTGAAGAGAGCTATTGTTATTCCATCCCTTATTATTCTATTGGAACATCCTGTCTGTGCGAATTACACATGACCTGGTTTCGTTATTTTCTGTTGGAACATCTTGTCTGCGCGTATTACGCATGACCTAGTTCCATTATTTATTATTCTGTTGGAATAACCGGTCTGTGCGGTCTATCGCATGCCTGGTGAATTCTTTTGTTATTCCATTCTTTATTATACTCAGTTGGTTAAAGTTTTGACTTTTATACTCCATGAAATTAGTGAAATATCCTTGATATTTGCGCTTCATCTAGTATCTTTTCATGGAAATATTCTTTTGAGCATTCTTGAATTTTACTCCACAAAGCAGTATCATGTTGACAATTTAGACGTTATCGGTTCCTGGATAAATTAATTATTGAACTTGTTTTATTGAATTCTTATACCATTGTCATCATCCTCATGTTTATATTATGTTGAAAGTCATATGTGGCCTGTAGTGCATAGATGGACTTGGTATGATTATGACCATGGATTATTCGGTATAATCATGACTGTAATGTTACAAATGATGTGGTAAAAGTCCTCATTGGCCTGTGAGTGCATTGATGGACAATTGTTGGCATGATCATGACCATTGATGAATACACAAATATCCTCGCCATAGTGCATGGATAATTTGCGTTACGTTGATACTAATGAATATCCTTGGTCAGTAGTGTGGGGATGATGTGGTTTATTTATTAAAATTGAGTCTCAATGATAAAAGTGATGGAAAACCTTTTAAATCATGTAGGCGATAGTAGATTTTATTCTCTACTTGACTCTTCTAATAGATTGCTTGTTCATTGCAGTTAAACTTGATGTTTGTTATATTTTATCGGTTTAACAATTTGAAGGCTAACGATAAATTATTACGCATTATCTTAGTCATAATATTTCTTCTTTGGGCTAGTTGAGCTCACCCTTTCTTTCACCGTTTTCTCTTGAGAAATGAGAATGTAGCCGGACTAGTGGGGAGCGGAGTGATTTATCCGAGATGATAGCATTAGTAGTCCTCACTACTATTACATTAAATAGTGTGACAATAAATGTAATGAGGACTCCATTGAGTTTGTATATTGTCTAGATGACAATATTCTTATTAAAAACTCTTACATTATATTTTGTCGTATTTTACATTTACATTGTATAATTAAGTTGTATTTGAATTTAGTACCATGTATTTGGCGATCCAAGATGGGTGATGTATACCGTTTTGGGGGCATCACGGTTAGTATATCAAAGCTTAGGATATGATCCTGGGCCGAGATGTGAGACAAGAACTAGGAGGGAGAGACGGGGAATTCCTTCGCTAGTATGACCCACCTAAGTTTATTTGGTATTTATTTGGTCGTTCGAGTATATAGGATAATATGTGACATGTCAATTAACCTTTGTTTTGTGGCGTGATTTGAAAATGACATCCGGAATGTTGAGAATAGCAATGGAGCACAGGAAACCGTTGAGTCTCCACAGATTAATAATCAGGATAATGTGCATCAGGAAGGCGATAATCCTCATGCAAACAACAACACTGACCAAATGATGAACGATGGAATGTTCAGAGGCTTTATGCAATAATTGAGTATAACTGAGTATAACTGAGTGACTTCTCACGTAAGCATCAATAACTGAGTGACTTCTCACGTAAGCATCAATAATCAATACCGTGTGCTACTATGCAACCACACGTATTACTGTACTTTTACTACCGGGTAGTTCAACAGTTAACAGTAAAACTTCTGCCGTTATTTTTATAAAGTATTTTTGTCGTTTTCTCAATCCGACAATAATTCCGTTGTGAGGGGTCCACCAATGATTGTGCCGTTGTACGAATATTCCCTGTTAAAATGAATATTCCCATACCAATCGAATATTATATAACAACTTGCGTACTTTGCAAAATTTATAAATATAACCCACAACTATAACATTATATCAAATCCACACCATAATATTTCAAAAAAATTATTTTGAGAAAATTAAATCTTTATTCATAAAATCTGGGGTCTCACAGGTAGACATAGGAGTTTAGTTCGATTTTGTTCTCTGTTTGGTTGGTCTTGATTTTGACCAAGTGTTTTTAGCTCTTTGAGTTGTAGTTGATATAAGAAAGGGAGATAATTTGTTAAGATTATTATTGTTATGCGTTGGAGCAATAATATTAGTTAAAGATTGTGATTGGATCATTAAAGAGAATAATGTCATATTTTGTTCAGTTAAGAAATGATTATACGATTATGATATGAGTATTTGTATCAGCGAGTTTTGATATTGGAGAATTATTTGTTAGAGTTATTTCAGGTAATTATAAATTATTATGATTTTGGAATTGAGGATTTGATTTAGGTTAGATTCTGATTTTTGTTAAGTTGTGAATAATTTGAGGTATGTGAATCGGTGAGATAATATGATAAAGTGAAAACTATTCAGCATAGAGGATTTCTTGTAATTTTGAGTTGTTGTAGAGATTCGAGGTAATTAGATTAATCTTTTGAAGTAAATGAATTTTGCGATTATTTCCTATTAGAATATTGGAATTATCTTATATGAAATTTTGAGTAATAGTATGAGGAGATCTTGGAATTGTTGGGTTAAGATTTGCATTAAGAGAATGATTGATTCATTGAATGATTAAATATATAATAAGTGATGAATCGTTAAGAGATTTTGAAAGCTATAGTTTGCTTAATCAGATAGTAAAATATATGATTTGGAGTTTGGTATGATGATGAAGAGATCTTAGTAGTAATATATTTCTGGTGTAATATTATTTGAGAACTAATTTGATTTGAGGTTATTATATTTTGAAACTCTTGAGGACTTAGTGAGAGGTGATATAATTTAAGTTGTTTCGTTTATCTAATGCCCTTAGAGTTTTGCATAAATTTATGTAAATTAAATAAAAACAATTTGTTAAATATTTGTCATGTGTGGAACATAAACATTTTACGAGTTAAAAATAATTTTAAATATTTTGGGTATTCGAATCGTATTTAGATGAAAAGAAATTTTTGTGTGATTTCGAATTATGTTCTGAAGAGTACGTACGTTGCAAGAATGAAACTCAAAGATATTAACGGGGGGCCCGCACCAATAGTGGATCATACGATTTAACGTGAAGAACCTTACCAAAGCTTAACACGGTAGGTGACGAATCTTTTATAAGTACATTGATAATTATGTGGACCGATGACTTATCCGCGTTGATCGTTACAAATGGCGGCGCTACGTCTTAACTAAAGTTTATGAATAGTTATGCAATTTAAATAAAAATATTTTTCTTTGTAACTTAATTGAATTCCGAGGACGGAATTCTTTTTAAAGGGGGAAGGATGTAATAATCCATATTTTTGTTAATAATTAAATATTAATTAATTTTATTTTATAAGATTATATTTGAATTAGAAAATGTAAGTTACTTTTTTTTTCTTCCTTATTTCGTTTGGAAAGTTAAATTCTTTTAGTAGATAATTAAATAATGAATTAAATTAAAAATGAGGAGACCATTAGAGTTTTGGTAGCTCCTATATTGAGTTATATTTATATTTAAAGAGTGAAGTTGTAACTTTAATCCTATTCTAATTTGGTTAGTTGAATTTTTGAGTAGAATACTTATACGCGCTGCAGTCCATTAGAAAATTATAATTAATTCATTTGATGTCGGAATTGAGTGAATCCAAATCAGGTTCTTTCAGTTTTTCATCCTCTACAATTTTGAATAAGGGAGAAACTTGAGGTAATGTTAGATTGTCAAGAGTGGGGTATGAGGAGGAAGAAAATTCCAATTGTTAAAATTTTGAGGAAAAGAAAATAAAATATCCAGAGCGGGAACCCACTTGGGAGATGGAGGAGTCTATTCGAGCGGAGTATCCACATCTTTTTGATAATTAGGTACTTTCCATTCTTTTGATTCCGGGGACGGAATCCTTTTTAAGGGGAAGGTAATGTAATACCCAAGAAAAAAAAAGGATAAAAAAAATAAAATTTTGGCCTTTAGATTTTTGAACCCAATCAAAATTAAACTACTTAACATTGGCTTTATATAAGTAAACATTACTTTACACAATATATACCTAGCTTGGTTTGCCTAATAGAAAAAAAAAGTGAAATTAAGTGGCGGCTGCAAAAAGAGGAAAATAAATTGACAATCAAGAGTGAGAATGAATTCAGGCTAGTCTATTATGATTTGAGAATCACTTTTGTAGTATATATCCTTGAATATTGGTATAGTGATTGATGGATAATAAGTGATATAAATATGTACGTATATGTAATTGATAACTTGTGAAGAAGTTTTCTTAATCAATTACAAATGGGTTCTACAATTATATGTTTTATCATGTAATAAGTAACACTATAGTAAATAAATATCAATTGAGTGCATAGGTAGTATACCCATTCATTCAGGGAAGGAATTGTCCGATTAAAATAATGAAAGTATTGACAGTGATTTATATTTGGAACGGCTGTTTAATTGCTATATAGTAATTGTGAAACAAACAAATTAATAAAATATGCATATATTGTTTGACGTGTAATCATGAATATGGTCAATGAGTATGGAAACTTAACTGTATTTGGAATCACAAAAGGCTAATGGGGTGATTTAATTAGTATGTATGTATCTATATAATATATAGGTAAATAATTAAATCTAATGTTAAGATTATAAAAACTATATTAAAAATTTTACATATTAATTCAAGCTAATTCATTCTGTTGATAAAAATAATAAAATTTGTCTACTAATAAATTTAATAGTATCATAATATTGATGATTAGATTTGTAATAAGATTTTATTTTATTTTATTAGATCGGATTGAGGGAGTATAGCGGGGGTGATATTTGGATTCGATGAATTGTTTTGGTTCGATATATTAAGGTACGGATTTCGTACTCTTTTAGCGATACTTTTGTTAAATTTGATTTATTCATTTTATTCATCGTTTCGAATTCTGTTATTATTTCACATAATTGTTTCCTGTGAAATTCATATATTTGTTTCTATTATTATTTCACATAATTGTTTCCAGTGAAATAAATATATTAGTTTCATTTTGGAGTTGATACATATGACTCGTATTTGTACTCTTTGAATTAGGTTATCATGTTTAGTACTATTTATTTTTGATAATTGTAGAAGCGATACATATTCTTACCTTCTTTTTGAGACCTTGTGACTATTATTTGATTCGGTTCAACATGTACATATAGAACCCTTTTGTTGGTATTATGTCGAATGTGTTGTGACATAGTATTTTTGTTAGAATATACCGTAGGGTATACTTGAGCTATAACCACCTGTGGGGGTACCACATGTATGTCGTCTTGGCACGAGAGGCATGACACTTTCTATGGCAGTGTGATTAGTCCACGACGTCTCCGTTTTGGGCTCCGGAGGAAGTGGGCCATTTGGTGTTTTATTGTGGGAGGCGTATGGGTCAACTCTAGTTTTCTGTTCAGCGGATTTATGATGTTATGCCAAACACACATATCCGATTTGCATACATTTGGATTCGCGGTCTAATGTGTAATTTGCCTGTGTGGCATCATTTCACTTGCCTGTGTGGTATTATTTTGACTTGCCTGTGTGGCATTATTTTGACTTGCCTGTGTGGCAATGTATATTTCTGAGCTCACTCAGTTTGAAATAACACACAACCATTTGATTCAGCCTATTATTTCATTGTATTAGTTTTGTTTGTTTCTGTTCAGTTCAATTCATTGAGTTAGTTACTTCAGTTCGTTATTTCTTTATTCTTCCATTGGTTTCGTCAATTCTGTTGATTCAGATATATTCCTTTCAGATCTTTGGAGATTATATTTTTGTCAGTATTTACACTTGAAGCTTTGTTCAGTATTTTGTCTCAGTTGTATATCTTTTGTATATCTGTATCCGTACTGGGCAATTGGCTCATGCTGTGTTTTTCTTCCGGCAGGTTTGCAAGGGTGATTCAGGGCTAGTGTGATGAGAGAGTTGACTTTGACCATCTAGGTTGTTTCGAATTTTGGTTTTGGTTATTTTGACTCTATTTGGAGAATTGTATTTAGTACTTCATTGATGGATATCATTATTAATATTTTGAAGTTATTAGTGCTCTGTTTACTTATTTTAAGGTTTGTTGATTCAATTATTGTCACAGTATCATCTGCATTATATTTATTATTATTAAATCAATAATTGAGACGACAAAGTTATTCATATTATTATTTGCAATATTGGCAATGTGTAGAAGTTCTGTCAAGGAGAGGTTTGGTCACCTAATTGCGCGCCAATAAGGAGAAATCCTTATCGGAAAGCCCCCTCTTTCTTGGGAATGACCTGGTTGTTAAATATTATGAGTTATAATATTAATGATGAATAAGTTATGTTGATTAAAGATGAATTTGATAGTTCCATTGTGTTGGGATTATTAGTGTTAGTGGAAATTGACATCTATTCCGATGATAATTGATGTCTAGGGGTTATATTGATAAATCGGGTAATTTATCGGATAAATGAGCAATTAATTGCTACTAATTCACATGCTTATATAACTATTTGTTCACATGTGTGTACTATTGAATCACATTGTTGTACTATTAGGGGAGTTGGTGCAAGATTGATAATACTTGCATGACTAAGTTAAAAATGGAGGTATAGTTGAAGGTACTATACTGTAATTAGTTTTTTCACATGATTATACTATTGAGTCATATGAATGAACTATTAATTCACATTATTTACTATTAGGGGAGGTGGTGCAATTTTGTTAATACTTGCAGGACTAAATTAAAAATAAAGAAAAAGAGGAAGGTATTATACTGTAATATTTCGAGCCCTAAAATGTGCAATTATCGAAACTATATTTTTCTATAAATAGAAGCTCATTCTTCCTTCATTTCTCACCAATTCACAAAAGCTTTAGAGCAATTATTATAGAGAGAAATTATAGAGAGAAAGAAGAAGAGAAGTCTGCTACCTCACTATTCTAGTATCCAGTTTTTCTAAGGTAAGGGGTATTATTTCTTTTGGGTTCTTGAAGAGAGCTATTGTTATTCCATCCCTTATTATTCTGTTGGAACATCCTGTCTGTACGAAATACGCATGACCTAGTTCCGTTATTTATTATTACATTGGAATAACTTTTATCTGCATCTGATAATCTGCATACATGGTGAAATTCTTCATTATTCCATTCTTTATTATTCATTTGGAACATCACATGCTGCATATATTACTCATGCGACTTCGGTTCCATTATTTATTATTACATTGGAATAACTTTTATGCATGCGGTTCTATCGCAAGCATGATGAATTCTTACATTATTCCATTCTTTATTATTAAGTTGGAATATCACATGCTCGTGCATTTACGCATGACTGGTTCCATTATTTATTATTACATTAGAATAACTTATTCTGCATGCGGTCTATCGCATGCCTGGTGAATTCTTTTGTTATTCCTTTCTTTATTATACCCAGTTGGTTAAAGTTTTGGCTTTTATACTCCATGAAATTAGTGGAATATCCTTAATATTTGCGCTTCATCCAGTATCTTTTCATGGAAATAATCTTCTGAGCATTCTTGAATTTTACTCCACAAAGCAGTATCATGCTGATAATGTTGACGTTATCGGTTCCTGGATAAATTAATTCTTGAACTTGTTTTATTGAATTCTTATATCATTGTCATCATCCTCATGTTTATATTATGTTGAAAGTCATCTGTGGCATGTAGTGCATAGATGGACTTGGTATGATTATGACCAGGGATTATTCGGTATAATCATGACCGTAATGTTACAAATGATGTGGTAAAAGTCTTCATTGGCCCGTAGTGCATTAATGGACAGTTGTTGGCATGATCATGACCATTGATGAATAAACGAATATCCTTGGCCCGTAGTGCATGGATAATTTGTGGTCGTGATACTAATGAATATCCTTTGCCGTAGTGCAGGGATGATGTGGTTTATTTATTAAGCTGAGTCTCAGCGATAAAAGTGATGAACAATCTTCTAAATCATAGAAGATAGTAGATTTTATTCTCTACTTGACTCTTCTAATAGATTGCTTGTTCCGCTGCAATTAAACTTGATGTTTGTTATATTTTATCAGTTTATCACCGTTGAAGGCTAACGATAAATTACTCTGCATTATCTTAGTCATAATATTTCTTACTGGGCTAGTTGAGCTCACCCTTTCTTTCACTGTTCTCTTCAGGAAATGAGAACGTAGCCGGGACTAGTCGGGGAATGGAGTGACGGTCCAGATGATAGCATTAGTAGTCCTCACTATTCTGTTAAATAGTGCGATAATAAATGTAATGAGGACTCCATTGAGTTTGTATATTGTCTATTTTGTCGTATTTTACACGACTGTTGTATAATTAAGTTGTATTTGAATTTTATACCATGTATTTGGCGACCCAAATTGGGTGATGTATACCTGTTTTGGGGGCGTCACAATAGTAGTACAAGTGATCCTTGGACTTGAGATCATCATAGTATCTTGTGTATGATGAGTTATACTTTGACTTATTCCTTAAGACCCTTAGGGTATATCAAAGGGTATTCTTTGGTTATAATAAGTTATACATGGAGATAATGTATGATCAATAAAGAATCTACCGTTTCCAGTAAAAGAAGAGAAATGTCCTATGTGATTCGATAAATGACAACCAGTAGTCCTTGGCCAAGGAAGAATGAATTTAGAAATGAGTTTCTAATTTGTATTATTTGGAGTTGTACATTTAAGAGTCGAAATACATATAATTAAATAAAATAAGACTTGACAGTAATTTCATGTCTTATATCTAATTGGGACATTGTATGGTGGAAGGATTGAATTGTACGGTAACTATTGTTAGGTTTGTAATATTCATGAACGCACTCAAATTGCACAAAATAAGTGGAAACGTGAAAAATCAGAGTTTAAAAAATTACAAACCATATACCCGGATCATCCTTTATGCACAATTATGAATTAAACGAAAAGATATGAAGAACAAGAATCATACCCTTGAAGATTCGAGCTTCCTCAGGTACATGTTCACCTCCAATCCTTTTCGCGTTCAACTTGAATCCACCGGGTTTGGTTCCTTCCTTTGATCAACGTTAGCCACCCAAGTGTTTGGCCTCTAGAGGTGATCCACCAAAAAAGAATAAAGATTCAAGAAGATGGGTGTTTGACAAAACCCTAGTTTTTCTATCTCTCATGGATAAAAAGCTTACTCTCCCAACTGTTGGAATTACGTATGTTGTTAAAAAGTCAACCACAACTCTGCACCCATAATAAGACTCCTCTTATTTATAGATGTGGGCAACTCTCCTTAACAATTAAGGAATTGAGTTTTATTTTAATTAATTAAATTCTTTTAATTAAATGGGCTCCCTAATTTTATTAGGGATAATTAATTAAACTCCTTTAACTAATTTTTCCTCCTAATCCTATTAGGAATAAATGAGAGTAGTTATATTAAATTAATTCCTAAACTCTTTTAGAAATTAAAATAATAATAATTGTAATAATATTAATAAGACTCATCTTATTAATTTATATTTAATATTTCTAAAATATTAAATAATAAATATTAAGCTATTTAATTTATTCTATCACCATAGATTAAATTAAATATACTTAACATATTATTACAATTATGCCATTAACTTCTTAAATAATTATTCTTCCTTTTATGGTGTGACCCTTTAGGTTCTCTATATTAAACTGGTTGTGAATAAATCAATTAGAACAATTCTAATCTTATTTAAATAAATAAATTAAACTATTAATTTATTTAAATAATATTTATTCTACAATAGGGATAAGCCCCCTAATGATTAACGACTTTTCGGATAATATAGATTTCAACATTAATCATAAAAAGAACATTTGAGTAAATAGTTACCGTACAATTCAATCCTTCCACCATACAATGTTCCAATTAAATATAAGACATGAAATTACTATCAAGTCTTATTTTATTTAATTATATGTATTTCGACTCTTAAATGCACAATACCATATAATGCAAATTAGAAACTCCTTTCTAATTTCATTCTGCCTTGACCAAGGACTACTGGGTTGTCATTTATCGAATCACATAGGACATTTCTCTTCTTTTACTAGAAGCGGTAGATTTTTTATTGATCATACATTATCTCTATGTACAACTTATTATACCCAAGCATACCCTTTGATATACCCTAAGGGTCTTAAGGAATAAGTCAAAGTATAACTTATCATACACAAGATACTATGATGATCTCAAGTCCAAGGATCACTTGTACTACTATCATCACTACAGAATTCCTATTGACAGCAAGTAAAACTCTATTAGGTATTCCTTAGCGAGCCACGCTCAAAGAACTTATTCTCTAATAAGCACCTACATACTTGCTTTAGTGTCTCTCACAAAATGATCATGAGATCAATCATCCTCATCCAATGAGAAAGCAACGTATGTACCAATCTATCCGGATTCACTAATCCCAATTTAGTAATCCAATGATTGGGAACTATTTTAGTTTTAAGCTTTCTAAGAATTTAGATCTCATTAGAATGATCATCATCATTATTCTAAAAGCATTGCTTAAAACTATGGGTTTATCACATATTATAAAACAGCATCATGTAGATAATTAAAAGCCTTTAATAAATTAATATTTTTTTATTAATAAATGAATAAGATTGTTACAAAGTATATGCTTTATCATCAAACATGATTGGCTTGTGTGCATACTACTTTCAATCTCCTACTTTCACTAAAGCCAATCATCATGGTATCTCATACCCTTCTTCTCTAAGTGATGATTATCCTGCTATTGGATAAGCTTTAGTTAATGGATATGTAATGTTGTTCTTGAGAGTCCACTATCTCTATAGTGATTTCCCATCTTTCAATAATTCCTTTAATCAAGTGAAAGTGCCACAACACATGTTTAGATCCAAGATGAGACTTATGAACTATTCCTAGTTCTGTAATGAACTTATCATCTAAACAATCAACTTGCAACTTCATTTATAGCTTTATACTTTGTCTTTATCACTAAACCAACAACTCTTTGTTGTTTGGAACCTTTCCAATTCACTACACCACCGTTCAAGGTAACGCTTTACCTTAAAGTGGATTTTCTGTCGTCTTGGTCTGTCTGAAAAACTTGAGTTTGTTAAGCCCTCTAGTTTTAATTTAGACCCACCATGAATATGATCACATCCTTAGTGCTGGTTAAGTACTTTAAGATGTTTTTCACTGACTCACAATGAACTTCTCCAGAATATGACTGATCAACATCAGGTCCCGTACATTTCATTGCATACATGATACTTACTCATGTGATCTCTCTTTTTGGAGTCTTTGGGGACTATTTAGAGAGATACACTCCATGGCTCATCAACATGAGATATCCCATAGAGTTTTCCATGCTAAACGAATTTAGCATCAAATGAATATACGTTCCTTGGGTTAAGTCGAGCATCCTATTAAATCTATCTATATAGATTTGTATCCCCAATTAAGATACTCTTCCCAAATCATTCATGGAGGAATATTTAGACAAATTTATCTTTACTGATTGTAGCATTGGTATGTCATTCCTTATCCGTAGTATATCAACATATAATACTAGGAATGTCACGACGCTTCCACTGACCCTTTTGTACACACTAGGTTCATTCTTATTTGTGATAAAATCAAACTCTTTTGATTTATTTCATCAAAGCGAATGTTCCATTTTTGAGAAGCTTGCTTCAATCCATTTCTCTGAGTGTCTACAACTCTTACCTCATCGTATGTAACTGGATCATCATCTTCTATGATACGTACCTCATCATCATTATCCATGATGAATCCATACCTCCCAGGTATCTTCGGTATTATTCCAGATTTATGATTCGGTTGTGGTACAATAGGTCTATCTACAGGTTCCTCTTATTTAACTTATAATGTTTGTGGTTCTTGAACTCTTCAAGATCTATTATCATCTCACTAGCCCCTTCAATATTAAACATCTTTATCTTAGAAGGCAGTGTGTTTCGCAACAAACACCTTTTTCTAGGTAGGATTATAGAACATATACCCTAAACTTACTTTAGGATGTTCCACAAATTTGTACTTGTCAAATCTTGTCCCAAGCTTATCCTTTGAAACCTTTTCACATAAGTTAGACAACCCCTTATCTTAACATACTTAAGATTAGAAATCCTCCCTGTCCATAACTTTTATGGAGTCTT
The DNA here is from genome assembly GCA_020205605.1 of Panax ginseng. Taxonomy (NCBI): domain Eukaryota; kingdom Viridiplantae; phylum Streptophyta; class Magnoliopsida; order Apiales; family Araliaceae; genus Panax; species Panax ginseng. The sequence continues at coordinate 98,105,839 of CM035148.1, forward strand.
GGGGCCGGATTTTGAGGTTACCTTTTTCGTAGATATACAACCATTTCTAGAACATAATCCCAGAAGGATACTAGAATGTCGGTAAAATTATTATGGACCGCACCATGTCCAACAAGGTACGATTTTTCCTTTCAGATACACCAATCAATTATTGTGTATCAGGAGGCGTCCATTATGAGAAAACCATTTGAGATGATCTAGAAACTTATTATACAAGTATTTATTCCTTGATCTAATCAAAGAATCTTAATACTTTTCCAATTTGTTTCACTTTAGAATTCTTTGAACCTTTCAAATAATTCACACTTGTATTTCAGCAAATACACGAATTCAACTTTTGGAATAATCATCTCCTTTTCTTATACTAGTTTGTTCAATTTGGAAAATTATTTTTCACTTAAGTCAAGTATACAAAATCTATTAAGTAATATTCCAGTTCTATACAAAACATTATTATTATAAATAAAACAACAATTGTTCTTAATAATAATACCAAAGATTTCATTGTCCAACAATAAAATGGAAATAATGTTTCTAATGAGAACTGGAATACAATAACATCTTATTGACTTAATAGATTTGCCAGTAGGCAATGTTAAACAATAAGTTCCTATGGCTAATGCAGCAACCTTTGCTTCATTTAACATATATAGGATTACTTATCTTTGTTTAGCTTTCAACTTCTGCTTGGTCCCTTCATAAATCTATATTTATGATAACCAAAATCGGTATCCAATACCCAAGTTGAACCTTGACTTAAAGAAAAATTTATTTTAATCATGAACAAAAACTATATTTGTTACCGAAACTTCACTAAGCTTCTTTGGTTAGCCTCTGCAAGATTCTTCTCACAGTTTCTTTCCAGTGTCCAAGCTTATTGCAGTGGAAGCAAACTCCTTTGCTATCCGTATCAATTTTGTTCTTATTATCCTTTGTTTTGCCTTTCTATTTACCTTCTTTGAATCGTTCTTCTTTCCAGAAGATCCTTTGGCCCCTACCAGTAAGACATGGTCTTTCTTGGTTGGAAAGTGACTCTCAACATTTTTCAACATGTTAAGCAAATCAGCGACGCTGATATCTAGCTTGTTATGTAAAAATTCAGTTTTTAGTAAGATATGGCAGTGATGTTTCATAAAAGAAGTTTTTCAAACCCTGATGCTCAATAGGAATTGAGACCTTTTACACTCCTATTTTTATTAAGTGATCGGCTGGATTGATTTTATTTGACGGATGCGAGGCATCCGTACGAAAATAATATATACAAAAATAATGCCGACTTCCTTGTAACATTCCAGATTTTTTAAATGTAAGTTATAAATATTTATTGATTTATATAAATATTTATTGGATGTGTTTATTATTGAATAAGTAATTGTTCAAATTGATTGAGTTGATTTAGTTAATTATTTATTTGCTAAACAGTTAATGTGATTAGTTAATTATTTATTTGTTAAATAGTTAATGTGTTATGTGGATTGAGTTATGTGATTAAGTAATTTATTTAATAAATTGTTATTTCATAAAGAGTGACAAATAACTATGTTATAAAGAGTTATTAAAATAAATTAAAGTAATTTTAATTTAGTTTTAACCAAACAAAGCTTAAGGATATAAACTATTTTATTTTAAAGGGATTTGCCAAACAAAGCCCTATGGCTTTTGGATTTTGAAATTTAAATTGTTTATAAAATAAACTAAATAATATATATATATATATATATATATATATATATATATTTATAAATGAATGCGTTATATATTTTTATAAGCGATGTTATTATTGATTAGGCTTATTATGGCCATGTCTGCTTTTATGTTACGCGTATTGGATATCGGTTGAGTTACGTGGTTAGTAGTCTAAATTATTCTTGAGAAAAAGAAAGAAGGGCTAGAGAGAGTTTTGAGAAAAGATAGAAGTTCGGAGTTTGAGAGAAACGCGATTTTCAAAGCAAGTCCATTAACAAAGATTAAGTAAGCAAGCAAAAAGTGGGGTTTTCTCTAACCTTAATTTATGTACATATATATTTGTGGATTCATGATCCCTAATGTCTCTGTGTTCTTCAACTTTATGGTGTATAAGATTTTTACAAAACTCTCTGTAAAACTATGTTTGTATAATTGGTTAGAGAAGCATGTATATGTACAGTTGCAATTGTTATCACTAGCATGTGTATCTGTATATATATATATATATATATGACTGTATGCTAATGATAGGCTAAAGGAAGAAATTGATTTGTTCAGTGAAGTATATATATACGAATATATGTTTTGTAGAAATATCAAAAGTTATGTATGCTAACTGAGGAATTGAACTATTCGTGTTAATTTGTTATATGTTGGTATACTTGTATTTCAAAGGAATCAAATTTTGTTGATAACAGTGAAAATTTCGTTCACTGTACTTTAGATATCAACAATGGAGTTTTGAGTTTTAACCAAATATTATTTTAGTGATTTAAGTCTTTTAAATTTGTTGTTCAATTGTTGGAAATTGGTATATGAATAATTGTTAGCAATTATGTGTAGTTTATATTAGTTATACATGTTGTTTGGGGCGAATTTTTGTTACAAATTTAAGACAGTAGCTTTGGCTCTGTTCTTCGTTTTGATTTACAGGAGTTTGGCGCTTGACGTCAAAATTCACGCTCAGTATAAAATTGGCGGAAGTTCGCGTCCCAAATACCGGAATTCGGTCCCGGTCTTGAATTCGCGCCCCGGCACCACTGTCTCGCGCCCCAGCGCTGGAAACGTGGTCTGGGACGGACAGTTTTGACCTCCTGTAGTAAAACGGCCATAACTTTCTCATACGAACTCCGATTGAGTTGATTCAAAATGATCCGGAACGAGGAAGAATAGACCTACAACTTTCATGCTTTAAGGTGTTTTATTTGAGGTCTGTAACAGTTGTTAAAATGGCCATCTGTAGGACTGTTGTGTATTTGGAGCCAATCGAAGGGCGTCGGGATGCACGAATGCAAGTGAAACCCTTTGTGTATTAGTATAACCTAATGATAACATTTTGGACATATAATAGGATGTTGTATCAAGTTGTTAATGTGCATGTGGTGCAATGACATGATCACTTAAGTAGTTGTAATAAAGCTAAAAAGTAATGTTCATGAAAAGATGTGATGTTGTTTAAACTTAAACTTAGTTAGTAGCTATACTAAGAGTAATAAAGTAACTCATAAAGGTAATGTTAGTGTAACTAATGTGTATTGTCAATACATATGGTATGTGTAGGACTTGGGGTGAACGTGAATAGTAATTGTTTAACCTACGCACGAGGCAAGGTCTCTAACTCTACTTTTATAATTGTGCAAGTTTCTAAACCTATCTTTTTACATTAAGCAAGTTCTCTAACTCCATACTCTCGTTGAGTTAGTTTGTTGTGTTTAAGAAAGTTTTCTAATTCTAAAGCTTCTTTATGAAAATTTCATATGCTATACTTTATTGAGTAAAGTATTTCCATTAAGCAACTTAATTGTATCCAGTTATTCATGATGATACAAGCTTCCCATCTCCACACTTTAGTTGAGATAGTTATTATGATTATGCAAGTTTTTCCTAACTCTAAACTTGTTATATTAGCATGCAAGTATCGTTATTCTGTTGTATCAGTTTATTGTTCAAGTTATTAATTATTGTGCATGCTTGATATTAAATTCTAAGATGTAACCTTAGCTTAATGTTGTTCAAAGCAAGGTATGATTTGTTATTCAATAGTTATGCTATTAGATTATCCCTAAAGCATGAACTTAGAACGAAATATTTATTCAGTTATGATTATTCAATAACATAGTGTTATTATCTTTTATTCAACAAATCCTTAGTTGATGTCCATTGAACTCCAAATTACCTTGAAGTGTATCCAAACCAAACTATCTTTGGGGCGGACTTGTACTCAAAATACTGAGATGAACAACCCTATTTATAAGGGTTACGCTTAGTTTTGTACTTTGCGCTGAAATTTTTGTATACAATATATGTACGAAGGGTTGATCCCCCTAAGTACCTTAAAGTCATTATGGTCGTATATGACCGTAAAAAAAGTTAAGTTGAAAGATTACTTATAACTGTGGACAAGGTTCGTGGTCATTAGACCCTCAGTGAATGTTTAAAATATTAATAGAACTCATTGTTCAGTTCTATTGAGCCCCTAAATGGGCAAGGGATGTTAAGATGTTAATAGGACTTATTATTTAGTTCTATTGAGCCCCTGAATGGGCAAGGAATGTTTAAAATGTTAATAGAATCTATTGTTTAGTTCTATTGAGCCCCTGAATGGGTAGAGAATGTAAAAGTCATTCATTGTTATTTCAAGTGAGCCTTGTTTGCTCACTCTTGCCTGTAAAATCCTTACAGCTAAAGATAGAAAGGGTGACGTACCTAGCACCAGTAAAGGAAAGGGAAAGATGAACAAGTACTGAAGACTTGTAATAGTTTTGATAGTTTTATTATCAGACTTTGGTTTAAAGAATGTAATGAAGTTTATTTAAATTTTTCGCATGAATGATTGTTTGTAAAGGTTAGATAACTTGGGAGATTTTATTTTATGTAATTCCTGTATGGGCAGGTTTATTATTCAATTTTATTTATGATTGGGTAGTTATAAATGAATGTTTTGATTACGTGAACACCAAATCTTGAGGTAATGAAGTACCGAGATTTGGGGGTATCCCAAGTTGGTATCAAAGCCTTAGGTTATGAACCTTAGGTGGGGGAAAAAGCCTTAGGAAGTAACCTTTGAAAAGATAGTGGAGATAACTCTTATCGAGTTTTAAGGAAGAAGTAATAAAACACTTATGTGCTTATGTGTTTATAACTTATGTGCTCGTGAGTGTCGAGTAGAATGATTAATAACTAAAACTTTAAAATTTTATTGTCAGGATGACTAATGTCGGAGAATCCAGTCAGGCTAGGGAGGAGGGACCTCAAATGCCTATAGAGGAGGAGCCTCGCGAGATTCAGGTTGTTTGGGAACAACTCTCGCCACGGAGTCGACCCGTTGGTCACAGTGGTTGAAGATGAGGATGATGATGTGGAGACGGATGAGGAGGACCCCGTGGAGTTGCCACAGGTGGATGAGGATAACGAGGACGAGGAGGAAGAGAATCCACTAACCTCGATGGCTGCTCGTATGTATGATGAAGTCTACGACCGTAACGTGGAACTTCAGGACACAGTTGAGGAGTTAGAGGAGATAGTAGCTGAACAACGATATCGCAATGACACGAAAGACGATTTACATCCAGGATCGAGATGAACGTCTAACTAATGTTGAAGAGAAACTGATGCAGACTGAAGGAGAGAAGGAACAACTGATCGAGATGGTCATGGAACTGAAGAAAAAGCTGAATGAAGAAGCTACCAAGAGGGCGAGAGCTGAAGACGCATACGAGGAAGCTTATCAACGAACTAGAAGAGCAGTAAGGGACGCACAAGCAAAGAGGATGAAGATGGAAGAGATGGATAAAGTATTCAATACCGTGATCAATCGAGCTCAAGATCGGGTCATGGGTTATCCAATTCAGTTCGAGACTCTGCCATCATACGTGTTAGATCGCCGAACCATGTTCCGTGTTATGGAAGAAGAGCGTCAAAAGGATACTGATTATCTTAATAGATCATCGTAGGAAGTATACCTATTATGCACGTAATAAGTGTTAAATAATGTGTAAATTCATAGTGTTAAGTAACCATGGGATATGAGAATGATGATGTTGTCCTGTAACTTTTGTAGTTCAGGAAAGAAATGTAAATAGCAGTGATGCTATTGTTTTTATGTTTTCGAAGTAATGATGAATAAATAAAAGTTATTATTTTATTCAAAAGTGTTATGTGGTTATTTCTTTTATGGAGGCAAGATAATTAGAAAATACTTAAAGAAGTTGGGTAATAGTCTAATAGATGTTTTTTAACAGAAAATGCCTCCCAGACGTGAACCAATGCGAGAACTAACAATAACGATGTTGAGGATAATTCCGTGCAATAACTAGTGATATTACTAACAGGAGCGTTGCAGAATCAACCTCAAAACCAAGGCACAACGTTTAAGGAGTTTAAGGCGGTCGAACCACCTGAATTTCATGGGTCAACGAATCCGATTGAGGCACGCACACGGATTATGGAGATTGAGAAGATATTTGAAGTCGCTAGGGTAGTGGATGAAATAAGACCGCTTTGCAACATTTATGTTGAAAGCGAAGCTAGTTATTAGTGGCAAGCCAATAAAACACGGGAAGGACCAGGAGTGATGACTTAGGATAGGTTTAAGGAGTTATTCTTTGAGACCTACTTCCAAGAGAGTTCGAAGAGTCAGTTAGAGGTTTAGTTTTTGGAACTGAAGCAGGGAGCGATGACGGTGTCTGACTATGCCGTGAAATTCAATGAATTGGCGAGGTTTGCGCCATATCAAGTCAAAGACAGACGCGTAAAGCGAAAGAGGTTCGACAGGACCAAGCCTGGTACATCAAAGATAGCATTTCCTATTCGATTGAAGACGCGTTTGCAGCAGTGATGGAGAAGGCTATACTCACTAAAGGTGGAGGCGAGGTAGTGACAAAATTCAATCAAGAGCAGAAGAAAAAAAGGAATGAGGTGGAAGTGAAGAATGGTAGCGGAGGCAATGGAAATGGCAGCAACAACAACAACTTAAAGAGGAAGTGGAATGGAAATGGGGGTACTGGAAACCAGCAGAGTAACCAACAGTTTAGGAAGTTTGAAGTATGTACTACATGCTGGAGGTTTCATAAGGGTGTGTGCTTGATGGGGAAACGTGCATGTTTCAACTGTGGCCAGGAGGGTCACATCGCCTCAAATTGCACCCAACCCAAGAAGAATGTCTGTTTCACATGTGGATCCAAGGATCATTTTGCTCGTGAATGCCATCAGAAGAAGGTCGGAGAAATAGTAAGAAGTAAGGGAGGCATCAGTAGAGGTACTTGGGCCATTCTTTGGACCTCTGACGTCAAAACAAACCCACAGCCAAAACTTTCAACATGACTATGCAAGATCAGTGCAATCAAAAGATGTGGTGTCGGATATTATCCCAATCAACGATATTAATACTTATGTATTATTTGATTAAAAGTCTACTTGTTCGTTTATATATCGATGAATTTGCTAAGAGGTTAGAATTGCTTGAGAAGAACCGAATTTCCCTTTGAACATAGAAATTGCGAATAGGGAGGTGATTCCTGTTAGGTTTGTATACAAGACTGTAGAGTAAACATTAAAGGGAATATCCTGATGGTAGATTTAATTCCGATTAGACTCGGGGAATTTGATGTAATTTTGGGAATATGGAGCAGTAATTGATTGCCACAAGAAGTGTGTAAACCTTATGACTCCGTCAAAGGTAGTTTTCTATGGTAGCAAATCGCCTAGATAAATGAAATGTCTGACGATTATGTAGGCCAAGAAGTTGTGAGTCAAGGCTGTGTGGGTTATTTAGCTTACACAGTCGATACTCAGAAGAAGGGTGTAAAACTGGAGGAGATACCAGTGGTTAGAGAATTCGTAGATGTATTTCTGGAAGATTTGCCAGGACTTCTGCCTGATAGAGAGATTGAGTTCGTAATTGATTTAGCGCCAAGAACTGCACCGATATCGAAGGCCCCATACAGAATGGCTCCAGTAGAAATGAAGGAACTGATGGTGCAACTGCAAGAACTGCTGGACAAGAAGTATATTCAACCAAGCGTATCACCGTGGGGAGCGCCGATATTTTTTGTGAAGAAGAAGGACGGATCAATGCGTCTTTGCATTGATTATAGGGAGTTAAACAAGGTCACTATTAAGAATAGGTATTCGTTACCTAGAATAGATGACTTGTTTGATCAGTTGAAGGGTGCTAAATACTTCTCGAAAATAGATGACTTCCATCTTCTCTCTTTACATAGTAGAAATGAGGGTTTACACCTTGGGAGAGATTCCAACATAGGAGAAAGCCATAACGTCTATTTTTCTCTACTTCTTCTTGGAGATCTCTGTCATCGTGGATATTGATTATTGTTTATTGGATTTCTTTGTGGATTTAATAGTTAATCTTTGATTTCTATTCAGCGATTGGGTTTGATCGTTTTATCCTTCTTACTTTGATTGTTTGTTTATTGATCATGCTTAATATTGATCTCATAATGGCTTTTGGTTCAGTCGTGAACTAAACCCCATTATGGGTTCTAACGGATTTCAATATGTAGTGTGGTTGTACATCTAAATGTTAGATTTGTTTTGCATATCATATGGGTTATCTATCATGGTTGTTTTACATGTATGAATGACTGATAATCATTCATTTTAGTATTTGTATGGAATTGGAAATGAATATATAAAATATGGATTGTAAGCATGATAGAATACGAATATGGGGCTAGAGTAGGTCTTGCATATTTTGTGAATCAGATAGGAATATACTGTTTCATCGTATGAGCTAGAATAAGGGTTGTGCTTAAAATCAATAGGATTACAATTGCGCATAGGAATATGGTAATTGCGATGGTATTGGTGATTACATAGATTCTAACATCTGTAGATGATATGTGAGTTGGTTATAGTGCATTGGAAAATGGTTATAACTCTCTTTGTGCTCTTGGCTATTATCCTGAGATATGTGAACACTTCTTGCATGACATATGGCAATTAAGCGAAATATTGAATGAAGTTAGGATCCCATTGTTTCCACATTATATTTAGTCCATTTATATTTGTATTTTTAGTTGGTAATCATAATTAGTTCAAATCAACAATTGATGTCATTAGTCTTAGCATATAAATATAGTGAGTTAATTAATGCATAGTAGTCTAAGGTTAACAACTTTCTCTGTGGGATCGATACTTTACTTACTCTGTCTTACTTGTTGACTCGTGTATACTTGCATGAGTTAGAGCTCTTTTATAAGAACTATAAAAGAGGCAACAAGTTTTTGGCGCCGTTGCCGAGGAAAGGCGTTAATTTAGATAATTATCATTAGTTTAAAGCTGTATTGTATGACTTAGACAATTCTGTTCATTTCTCATTTCTATTTTTTTTTTTGGTTACAGGTACTTGTAAAGTTTTATGCACACATGATCTTCCAATTCAGAGTTAACACCAGCACAAGATAATATAAACGGAAAAGGTTGGAAAGCAAGAGTGCGCATAAATTTACAAGCACAGTTAGAGGGTACCATGGATGACTTTGCTTATCAATGGCCTTATGCAAATAGATTCAACCAAGGGACACAAGACCGAAGGACTCAATGTATTTTCTACATTATCGGCCAGATTGCAACACTTTCGGAGAGGTTGGATGTTCTTGCAGCCCAACGCACTCGAGAGATAGCAGTTACATGTGAATACTGTGCTGGCGAGCATTCGAGTTATCAGTGCAACATCAAGGTTGGACAAGTGCAGTTTGGGGGTGATTACTTCAACAACGATGTTTATCCTGATTATCAACAAGGTTGGGGGTATCACCTAGATTATGAAAGGGGTTATAACTATCAAGGTCAATACTGCATCTCAAGTCCAACATATCCACCAGATTTCTCATATCCACCAGTGCAACAAGAAAAAAATTCAGAGTTGAAGGAATTCATGTCAAAAAGCATAGCCGACCATGAGGAGATGATGATGAGTCAAGAGTTATCAAGCCAAAATCTTACAAAAAGGTGGAACAACTCATTAGTTCATCAATGGATGGTCCTCAATACATGGATTTCAAAAGTGAACAAGATGATTCAAGATTGGAGGATTTGAGGTTCAAATTTGTAGCATCAACTGAGGAGAAGATGATTGAGCAAGAGAGGTCAATTCAAAAGCTTCAGAATCATATGGATCAAATGTTCGAAGCCTTGAACAATCGCCCTCCAAACAATTGGTGCTATGACATGGATGATGAAATCGATGGAGAGCAGTGCATATACCCAATCGAATGAACTGAAAGGAGTGGACATTGAGGAGACAACTGGGGTATGGAAAATAAAGAACATGAGTGACTTGTATAATACCCCAAGTGCCTTCTCAATTAGAGTTGAAAAATTCAGTGAACTTTGCACACCCATGTCCCCTTGGTAGTCACATCCAAAGCAATAATTTCTGTGATTATGAGGCCTCTTATAAACCATGGTGGGCTACAGAAGAGATAATAGAAGAAGAAAATCCCGATGAATCTTTCATGCATAAAAATCTATTCACATATACAACGGGAAAAGCACATGGCATTGCAATGGAACTAGGGACATCATGTACAGGAAATATGCTAGGTGGCTTCAATTCACAAATTCTCATGATGGGGAACCTACCAAAGCACATAGTGGTTCTAATGGATGGAGGGTTCTTATCTTATCGTAGAGGAATTGGATAGCAGTGTCAAGAAAAGAGTCTAGCTAATGGACTATAAGCCGAGCGCTAGATGGGAGGCACCCCATCCAATCTTTCTCCCTCCTTGTTTAATTCTTATTTACATTTCCATATTTAGTAGAGGTTAGATAGTGGTAAGTATTAATAATAGTTTGAGTGTTTCTCCTCTCAGGTTCAATCCAATTGCTATAAGCATTCGGGATCAAACAGAAGTTAAAAAGCTGAAAGTCGCCAAAAATCACAGGTCGGGTGGCGGTAGCGACCCTACAAGCCAAACACCACGCTGTGCCTGATAGCTCGCTCATCAAAAAAAAAATTGTTGAATTCTTAGAATTTCTGACTAAAGTGCTCGGACAGTTAGAAGCCCACACTCAGTTTCCAACTACAGAATATATCAAACTTAGCCATCGCCTGATATACTAGCGGATCATGAGGAGGCGAACAGAGATGACATTGCCACTTAGGGGAGTATTCTTTCAATTTTAATTACAATGAGGGCATTGTTTATTTTAAGTTTGGTGGTATTGGATTGTAGTGAGTAGTTGTTGCATATAGTTAGTTGCATATATTTTGATTGCATATTTAAGTTGCATAATCCCAGGTTTTTAGCTAGTTAAATTCTAATTTGGCCAATGATGACATAGAAATTTGATAGATTTTTGAATTTGGTTGATATCTTGAGCTTAGTTATAATTTTATACACGATATAATTCATGCTTGCTGTTTAGATGTTACCGTGTATACACTAAGATGTTCCTATTTTCTTGTTGGTTAAGATTAACATGCTTGTCTGTTGAGAGGAAAATGTTGTTTTTAATGATAGAATTGTGTAGGAAGTGAGACATAGACTATGAAAACACAGATACTCAATCTTTGAGAACACATGGGTATGCTTGCTATTGGGACGAGATGGAGCGTAAAACGCACTCGTTTAAATAGAAATGGAAAGCGAGATGGAGCGTAAAACGCACTCGTTTAAATGGAAATGGAAAGTGAGATGGAGCGTAAAACGCATTCGCTATTAAAAAAAATAAAAAATCAATAAACATCGCGGGAAAGTGCGAGAATCGCCCTCGTGAGTAAAAACAGAGCAAAATAAACCCACTGTTGAACCTTAGTATGTATTGATGTGTTGGAGTAGTTGATGTCTCATTAGTATATGCACTTCTTGAGTTAAACATCAATTTTCTGCCTTAAGCAATAAAGCATGTGGTATTTTCACCTTTGTTAAGCTTATCTGTGAACACATCACACACACACACACAACATCTTTATAGCAAGTTAGGATTATATGATTGTATGTCATTATGCATTTAGCTTAGTTTGATGCTTTGTTCTTGGATCTTGATATTTCTCTGAGGCATGACTTATTAGAATTCTTAACATGGCTAGAAATCTGGGGATTCATTGTCATAGTAGCGTAGCTTGCATAACATGTAGATTGCATTAGCATTGTTGTTGCTTGAGGACAAGCAACGGTTTAAGTTTGGGGGTGTGATAAGTGAATTTTTTATGCATTTATCCGGTATCTTTTACTTGAATTAGTTGCTTATATTCATGTGTCTTAGTTACTTTTCATGCATTTTGTGTTTATTTTGTAGATTTTATGTTTGGAAGTGGTGTGAGCGATTATTGTAAGGAAACGCAAAGAAAATGCAAAGAAAAGACAATCCAGATATCATTTGGGCTTTCATGTTACTTTATGTCTTAGCTTGGAACTTGGATTACATTGTAGAGCATCTTCGTAGCTTTCCAGGATATCTTGAATCGCTATAATCGGAGTTCGGATGCAGGAGTTATGATCGTTGTACCAACGGACATCAAACTTCGCTGTTTTGGTTAGTCATTTTCATAGCAGTCCCTTCCAGCTCAATTTCTGCCTTCATCCGTGCATTATTTCTCAGTACTCAAAGAATAAAAGTTGTAGATCTCGTCGATATCTTCGATTTTATAGGTGGCAACCCCCGTAACTCTTCCCGGATCAAAAGTTATGGCCATTTTACCAGAGCATACTGCAGCAGAAAATCACCCACGCGCGGGCGCGCGAACTAGCGCGCGGCCGCGAGACTTGCAGTAGCAAAAAGACGCAATTTTCATTTTTACGCGCCCGCGCCCAACTTAGGCCAATTCCTGCACGGCCGCGCGACTTCAGGCGATGACTAAAGATGACTTTTCACTAAACAGAGCAATTGAAGCGTGATTGAGTGGGGTGTTCAATTAGGGCTTATATATTAGACATATTATCATCATTTAAGACATATTCCACCCCTTGGGGGCTAGATAGCTACTTCCATCTTCTCTCTTTTCATAGTAGAAACGAGGGTTTACACCTTGGGAAAGATTCCAACGTAGGAGAAAGCCATAACGTCTATTTTTCTCTACTTCTTCTTGGAGATCTCTGTCATCGTGGATATTGATTATTGTTTATTGGATTTCTTTGTGGATTTAATAGTTAATCTTTGATTTCTATTCAGCGATTGGGTTTGATCATTCTATCCTTCTTACTTTGATTGCTTGTTTATTGATCATGCTTAACATTGATCCCATAATGGCTTTTGGTTCAGTCGTGAACTAAACCCCATTATGGGATTCTAACGGATTTTAATATGTAGTGTGGTTGTACATCTAAATGTTAGATTTGTTTTGCATATCATATGGGTTATCTATCATGGTTGTTTTACATGTATGAATGACTGATAATCATTCGTTTTAGTATTTGTATGGAACTGGAAATGAACATATAAAATATGGATTGTAATCATGATAGCATGCGAATATGGGGCTAGAGTAAGTCTTGCATATTTTGTGAATCAGATAGTAATATACTATTTCACCGTATGAGCTAGAATAAGGGTTGTGCTTAAAATCAATAGGATTATAATTGCGCATAGGAATATGGTAATTGTGATGGTATTGGTGATTACATAGATTCTAACATCTGTAGATGATATGTGAGTTGGTTATAGTGCATTGGAAAATGGTTATAACTCTCTTTGTGCTCTTGGCTATTATCCTGTGATATGTGAACACTTATTGCATGACATATGGTGATTAAGCGAAATATTGAATGAAGTTAGGATCCCATTGTTTTCACATTATATTCAGTCCATTTATATTTGTATTTTTAGTTGGTAATCATAATTAGTTCAAATCAACAATTGATGTCATTAGTCTTAGCATATAAATATAGTGAGTTAATTAATGCATAGTAGTCTAAGGTTAACAACTTTCTCTGTGGGATCGATACTTTACTTACTCTGTATTACTTGTTAACCCGTGTATACTTGCATGAGTTAGAGCTCTTTTATAAGAACTATAAAAGAGGCAACAGCTGCAGCAGTATTTGCAGTACCGAAGAGTGAGTTAGACGATGTAGATCCTATGGAGGACATTGATACCTACATCGAGGAGGAGCCCGCTGCTGGGTTGCCAGCATTTCTTCCGAATTCTCCTAGTACCAGTACTTTTGTGATTCAGCACTCGACACAGTACTTAGAGCAAAGTCTTCATCTGATGACCTTTGAGAGAGATTATATTCGATCTATGATGTCGACTGCTCTTGATGTGAGGGATGCCGCTCTATTGGAGAGAGACGAGGCATTTGCTCTTAGAGATGCTGCTATCGCTGAGCGTGATGAGGCTAGGTCAGCCATAGACGCAGTGATAGTTGAGCGAGATGCCACCATATCTGCCCAGGATGTAGCCGTCACATATAGCACTGCAGCGAGGTCCCTTACCGCTGGTATGATCGCAGAGATGAGCGCTTATATTGATGAGCTTATGGTCATCATGCAGATGGCTACAGATCTGTTGGGTCGTGTGGATATTCTCGTACAGGAGACCACAACTTCACCTCCATCTTCGGAGAGGGACGCCATGTTGGGCTTATTAGCACACATATACCCTGACTTGTAGATGAGCTTGTATTTACCTGCACAGACTAGCTTAGCCATTTTGTCATGTACAGTTTACATTATATATATATCAAACAACATTATATATGATAGGGAAATATATTTTTGGATCACTTCCCTTTTAGATATGTCCTGCTATTTTCTTGATATTTTGCCTGCTACTTCAGGGCTTGTGATTTTGATGTATTCTGAATTCCTCCTGGGTGGATGGACATTGAGTTGTCTCTGGATAGTTCAGAATAGATCATCGATCTATGTATCCCTACCATATTTGATGTCTTGGGACTTGTTTATAGATGGAAATATGGAAAGGAGTGTGGCTTTCCTCTCTGAGATTGACCGCACCACAGATGGTCACCAGTACTTCTATTTAGGAGAAGCTTAGTTAATTCCACCTCTTATGGATTGGTGTTGCTGCTTCTTGGGTATGACTGCATGACTTAGATGGTCGCCGAATCTCCTATTTGGGAGGAGTTCAGGTAATTCCATCCCTTAGGTCTGAAGCCAAATGAAATTTAGTGGATTGAAAGAGAATCCCAGTACCAGTTGACAATGGTTTGTGTTTTGGTAGGTGTTATTTGCCGCACCATGAATGGTCACTACGTACTCCTATTGAAGAGGAGATCAGGTCTGCGTAGTTCAAACCTGGTGTAAGAGGTTCAACGCTGTATATGGCTGACATGGTGTAGGAATGTTTTTGGTTGTTTTTATTAGGAGAAGAGGGTAGAAATATTTTTGTTGTTTTTATTTTATTGCGATAAGCCATATGAAATGGTTGCCTCGTACTCTATTGAAGAGGAGATCAGGTCGACGTAGTTAGCCCCTCGATGAAAGTGGAAAAGCGTGATCCCATATGCGAATCGAGTGTGGGGAAGAGAAAGTTTAGTCCTAGGTTGAGGATAAACTGTAGGTGAAAAGTTCGATCCCAAGAATGGGTAGCCAAACTGTAAATGCAAGAGGTTCCATCCGCGGTGGGATGACCTAAGTAGTAGGAACGCAAAGGAGAGCCAGGATGCTGGCTTGAAATATAGGTTTCCTTGAGGGGCAAAGTGTAGAAAATTATGGGTGGTAAAGGGTTAAAGAACCGGAATGACTGGTGACCTGATGATTGTGCACCAGGGCATTTGCTGGTTACTTCAGACATAATACCGTTTCACGGTGTCTGAGTTGATGAGTTGTGGAAATTCATCGCCGTCCATTTCTTGCAATCTGAGAGTGCCTCTTGTCAATACTTCCTTGACAATAAACGGGCCTTCCAAGTTAGGAGCGAATTTTCCTTTTGCCTGATCCTGGTTGTCAAGAATCTTCTTCAAAACAAAGTCATATTGTTTGAACTACCGTAGCCAGACTTTTTTGTTGTAGGATCTGGCGATCCTTTGTTGATATAACTGACCATGGAAGATAGCCGCGGTTCGCCTTTCGTCTATTAGAGACAATTGGTGATACATGTCTTGTACCCATTGGTCTTCATCCACCGGTGGCGTCGATCAACACTCTAAGAGATTCCATCTCAACTTCTATAAGAGAACCTTTGCTTCCATCCCATAGGTTAAAGCGTGAGGGGTTGCCCCAGGTTGAAATCGCATTGAGGTTACAGAGGCTAACAGAGTCGGAGGCAATAGGTCGGGCCAATCTTCGTGGTTGGCGGACATCTTTTAACGTAATCTTTTGATGTTTTTGTTAGCCATTCAACAAGACCGTTCATCTTGGATGATAGATGACAGAGTTAAGATGTTTGATGTGGAATTCTTGCATAATTCCTCCATCATTTTGTTGTTGAGGTTTTTGGCATTGTCGACACAATCACCTCACGGTTGTCCATATCGACAAACGACATTGTTTCTGATGAACGCAATGATGACTTCTTTAGTAACCCTGGGGAAGGAGGCTGCTTCTACCCACTTGGTGAAGTAGTTGATCATGGTGAAGATAAATCGGTGACCATTACTGGCTTTAGGCTCAATGGGCCCGATAACGTCCATTCCCCACATTGAGAAGGGCCAAGGTGAACTCATATTGTGGAGTTCCCGTGGAGGGGCATGTATAGCATTCCCATGAATCTGGCACTGATAGCATCTTTTGACGTGGTCGTTGCAATCAGCTTTGAGAGATAGCCAATAATGTCTCATCCTGAGGACTTTCTTGACAAGGCGGGAGCCACTCATGAGGGGGCCATAGACTCCAGCATGGATTTCATCCATAAGCCTTTGGGCTTGATCTTTGTCTAAACACCCGAGGAGCCCTAGTCCTGCATCTCTTTTGTAGAACGCATTTCCATTCAGGTAGAATTTCATAGCAAGTCGATGGATCCGCCTTTTCTCAGTCGGGCTCGCCTCAGCGGGTGTGGATCCATCTCGTAGATATTCCTTGATATGTTGATACCAAGGATGTTGGATGGGAGGTAGCTCATCCGATACTTCTCCAACGTAATTCCCATGGGCTGGGTCCTTGTTCAGGGAAATTGTGACGCTTGGCAAGTGTTCCTTGTCTGATATACGAATCATGGAGGCCAAAGTTGCTAATGCATCCACAAAGTCATTCCTATTATGAGGAATGTGTAGAAAGGAGATTTCTTCGAACTCCAAAGCCATCTTTACAACCTGTCGATGGTAAGGCAGCAAATATAGTTCCTTGGTTTGATAGATTCCGGTGGATTATCTGATTACCAACTCCGAATCTCCAAGGACAGTTAACCGCCTAATGCCCATTGAACGGGCAAGTTTTAGCCCCATGAGACAGCCTTCATACTTAGTCGTATTGTTGGTGCTGACAAACTGTAATTTGACGGCGATGGGATCTCGCTCCCTGTGCGAGATACTAGAAGCTGCTCGGCTCAGCTCAAAGCCTTCCATATTAACAAACTCCATCAAAATACATCTTCCATGATTGAGTGCGTATCGTCTTCGATGGTGTTCTTTGTCTTTGTCATTACTCCTTCATCTGGGAAATATGTTTCCAAGGGTTTGAAATCCCCTGAAAGGTGCGTGACCGATTGATCCGCGATTCCTTGACCTGTGATGGACTTTTGAGTCACATATACGATGTCAAATTGTTGTAGGATCAACTGCCATCTGGAAAGCCGGCAATTTAACATGGGTTTGTTGAACACGTATTTGAGAGGATCCACGCAGGATATAAGATGGGTTGTGTGGCCATGGAGGTAATGTTGTAACCTCATGGAAGCCCATGCTAAAGCACAACACGTCTTTTCGATCAGAGTGTACTTGTGTTCACTGTTGCTGAACCTTTTATTGAGGTAATAGATAGCTCGTTCTTAGCCTCTATCGTCTTTCTATCCCAGCATGTAGCCCATAGCATTGTCACTTACGGACTGATACATGAACAGGGGAATATCATCCCTGGGTGGTACCAAGACGGGAGCTTTGACTAGTTGTTTCTTTATTGTAAGGAAGGCATTCTGGCACTCATCATTCCATTTCATGGAGGAGTTCTTCCTTAATAGCTTGAAGATTGGCTCACAGTGAGTTCTTTGTGAGTTGGGAGATAAACCTCACTTGATGAAGTTGATCCTTCCCAAAAATCCTCATATTTCCTTCTCTGTCTGAGGAATGGGCATTTCAGTGATGGCTTGGATTTTGGCAGGATCCAGCTCAATCCCTTTGTGGCTTACTAGAAATCCTAGCAACTTGCCTAATTTAACACCAAAGGCGCACTTAGCATGATTCAACTTCAAGTTGTACTTACGCAACCTGTTGAACAACTTTCTAAGATGGTCTATATGGTCATCCTCCTTCCGGGACTTGACAATGATGTCATCCACGTAGATCTCAATCTCTTTATGCATTAAGTCGTGGAAAAGAGCCATCATAGCTCATTGATAGGTAGATTCGGCATTGATGAGGCCGAATGACAACCGTCTATAGCAAAAAGTTCCCCAAGGAGTGATGAAAGCAGTCTTCTCACGATCTTCCTCGGCAACCATGATCTGATGGTACCCATGAAAGAAATCAAAGAAAGGAGTACATGTCGTATTAAGCGATATTATCAATGAGAATGTGGATAAATGGCACGGGAAAGTCATCTTTTTAAGCAAGCTTTGTTCAAGTCCCGGTAATCCACGCAAACTTGCACCTTCCCTCCAGGTTTAGGCACGGGCACAATATTGGATACCCACTTAGGATATGTAGACACCATGATGATGCCAGCTTGAAATTGTTTCACAATTTCTTCTTTCACCTTTAAACTCCACTCAGGTTTCAATCGCCTGAGTTTGTGCTTGACTAGCTTAAATCCCTCTTTTGGGAAGGCGATGAAGGATAATGTCAGTGGACAAACCCACCATGTCTTCTTGAGACCACGCAAACACATCCTGGAATTGGGTTAATAGCGTAACCATATCATTCTGTTGGTTTGGGGTAAGGTCTGAACCAATCTGGATTAACTTAGGGCTTTCTAAGGTTCCGAGATTGAAAGAAGTGGTTTGATCAAGGTTGGGTTTGGGTTTGTCTTTGACCCATTCTTGAATTTCGGAGGCACCTCAATGTCATCCCAGATATCCATCAAGGTTTGAATTCATCTCTACATCAAAGGTACAATCCACCTGTGGGGCCAATTATCGTGTCCGCAAGTGCAGTGCACATCTAAATTCGAGTCTCAAACAAAATATGCTTTCACTTAGTATATATGAAATGCGTTGATCATACACGTGTTAGCATATCTTGGCAAAATAAACCGCTAATCTTTATGCAGAAAAGTAAGCGATTATTATATCTGACAGAAAAAGAGTTCGCCCGCTTTACCCTCGTCGACCAAAGCAAGGAATGCTGTCCCAATTGGCAAGGGTAAAGTCCGAGTGGACCGCAATGATGGAGGGATTGTCATCATCCTCCCTATCCCAAATAATGGCAATTACGTCTGGGCAATCACCGTCTAGGGTGTATCTGTTGGTATGTTCATCATGAACGATGATGCGTATACCGGACATCATTCGTATGACATCTTGCTTGATTCTTCGTTCCTCTTCTTCCACTGCGGGATTTGGAACAAAGATTTCTTTCTCCTTCACCGGTACCAGCTTCAGAAATAACATAGCCATTAAATTGGCTGGCACCTTTACAGGAGGTTGTGCGGACTCAGAATTTGAAGGCGAAGATAAACGCCACATTGTTGAGGCTGAAGGAATCTGCTGATGCTTATGAGGATTCTTGTGACTTGAGCTGACAGAATACCCTAGCCCAGCTGTTCCAGCTTGTTTGGTTAAATGAATAGGGTACTTGACACCCTGGAAATCTTTACCCAACCCTTGTCCTGGCTTATAACCCAATGACATCATTTCTTGAGTGGTGAAGCATTACTTGACGTAAATTTTATGTTCGACAATGGTGCTCAAATAGCATGGTATTGGGTATTGCTTATTTCAAAGCATGAAAAACCGGTCGTTCAACGTCTCATTATTAGCATTGATGAACGACATGTCCCCATCTTTGAGAATCTCCTTGTCAAAGATCGATTGTGACCGAAGCTATTATTAGTGATGATGTATTTCAACTGTTGGCGAAGAGTGGAGGGGACTGCCCCAGCCATATGAATCCATGTTCGTCCCAATAGCAGGTTGTATCTTGAATCTATCTTGAGCACATGGAAGGATACGCAGAATGTATGAGGGCCAATTTCGATTGACAGCTCAATTACTCCGATCGAAGTTACGGCGGGCTCCATCAAAAGCTTTGATAATAGTATGGCTACTCCAAATTCTGTTGAGATTGATATTCATCTTCACCAAGGTAGCGTATGGGCAGATATTCAGAGAGGAACCTCCATCTATTAAGACTCCAACCACCATATATCCGGAGGACAAGACCGCAATGTGTAACGGTTTGCAATGACCGGTCCTTTCGGGTGGTATGTCATCATCAGTGAAGGATATCACATTGTTGTTGAAAATGTGATCAACCATGTGTTGAAACTTTTCCTTATCCACTAATGTCGGGAGATAGGCTTCTTCCAAAACCTTTAACAAGACCTTCCGGTGATTCTCGGAAGTTAGGACCAAGTCCAAGATCGATATTTGTTATGGAGCTTCTTTCAAGCTTAAAACCACCGTAGCTTCATTATGACCCACAGTGTGGAGGAATTTTTCAATCTTCTCCATTGGTATTTTCCCCTTTGATTTGGTGGTGGGCTTCATCACCCGATGGGGGAGATACAGTGGATTTTCCTTCGACACTGCAGCAGTTGTATGTGAGATGGATCCTTCACCTTCTCCATAATTCCATGGAACCTTGCGCAAGCTAACAATAGGATATTGTGCTCTACATGGCAAATTGATTGGCTCAGGAGCGGCAACTTTCAAAGGATTGTTGCCTCCCTTGAGTTGAATTGTCGATGTTGTGAGTAAGGTATTAATCCCCTCAGTTTCAGTGTATATGATTGCCACCACACTTTTCCACTTAGTAGGGCCTGCATTCTCACTTGTACGCAACACAGTGTCGTTATCTACCAAGCGCAACACACCACTGTCGATTAGATTTTGAATAAGGTGGCGGAGTGCCCAGCATTCTTCTGTACTGTGGCCACGAGACTGGGAGTGATATTAACATACTCCATCAGAGTTGTACCATCCCGAACGGGGGTTTATTGGAGGTAGAAGGGAACTGATCCTTCCTTCATTGATTAACATATAAAGAATTTCCTCCATGGGTTGGCCCAAATAGGTGAATTCCCTTTTGTTGGTGAAATCCCGACGGGCTTTAGCATTTGCCCTCTTCGTCACTTTGTCTTCCAGCATTTCATTTTCTGAAAGTGACGAGGGAATATTCATGACAATAGGTAGGAGACTGGCATGCTCCTGGCTGATTAACTGCCGAGTCACTTGATGTTGATAAGTCACCAGTTCCGCCAATTGCTCAATTTGTTTGCCGAGAGCTTTGATCTTTCGTTCCATTATGAATTGGAACTTGGCATAATCCCGTTTGTCATCACCGTCTTTCTTGTCCGGGAAGATTCACACCGAAGTTGGAACTCAGTCCATTGCTCCAATTGATCATGTTGACCTCTTCTTCTTTGTGTTGAGGAAGAGGGTTGTCTTGAACATGAGGCTGATCGGGTTTGGTGACTACGATCTCCCCATTGTCTATCAGGTCCTGGATCTTTTGTTTCAAGGCCCAACAATCTTGAGTATCATGTCCAGTGCCCCGGCATGATAAGAACATTTCCTAGCAAATTGAAACCCCATCCCATTAGAAATCGGTGGAAGAAGATGCGTAATTTTCTTCTATGTTATCAGAAGATTGAGAATGTTCTCGAGGGTATCCCCTAAGGGTGTAAATACTCGAGGGCGTCGAACTTCTCCACCTTTTGTTATTCGAGGGTTTGTAGACTATGCTGGAAAGGGAGTGTAGTTTTTCCTCTGAATAGGCATGTTTTGATTGCCCTTTTACCCCTGTAGTATCAGGGAAACATCTTCTTCTTTCTTTTTATGGACCCTCCGGGGGTTGTTCCCATAATTTCCAGACTGGATGTGATCATCAACAGCTTTGAGTGCAGCTAGGTCTTAAATCTTTCCTGACTTCAATCCCATCTTAGCCATCTCCCCATGCTTGACCATTTCAGAAAATGGTTTACCGATGCCGGCTAAAACTCTCTCATATAAGGGAGCTTCTTGTATATCTATGAAAGTCATGACCATTTCTGATTCCGTCACGGTAGGACTAACTTGGGCTGCCAGGCGTCTCCACCTTTGAGCATACTCTTTGAAAGACTCGTTAGACTGTTTCTTGATCTTGGTAATTTGATACCGATCAGGAGCCATCCGAGTTTGAAAATCAGATTGAGTGAGGAAGGCATGTGCTAGCTCTTCCCAGCTGTGGATTTTGGAGTTGTCTAATCTTGTGTACCATGAACGGGCTTCTCCAGTTAGACTCTTTTGGAACAATTGCATTCTGAGTTTTTAATCCTCTGCATAGGATCCAAGTTCTCCAATAAATACTTTTAAATGTGTATAAGGATCTCCTAACCCGTCATATTTTTTAATGTCAGGAGTTTTAAATTTTTTTTGGTAATGAACACCAGGAAAAATACACAGATCAGCATATGAAACACTCCCGTGGGTTCCAATTCCTTTGATAGCGTGAAGGGTCTCTTCCATTTGGAGGAATTTCTTTTTGATGTCACCAGTGTCTGGATCTCCAGTGGGATGGGTAGCATCATGAATTTTGTTGGTTGTATCAAAATGTAGTTCAAGTATGGTAATGACCGGGATTCCTCATTGTGTGGAGGATTCAGTATGTACGGGTATTTTTTGACCCTGTGTAGACTAGTGTAATTCTTTTAATAGAACAGCCAAATCTGTAATCTGCTTGCTTAATCCATCGAATTCTTTGTGAGAAATTGGATTAAGTTCAGTCTGGTCGGATGATGACATGATTGACTGTAGGCATGTTGCCTTTTTGGATTTTGACCGGGTGGTAGGTCCGATTGATTCCCTGTGAAAGACTTGCATAGTTTAGTCTTTAGGGGAGGTGTATAATAATATGTTATGTGATGTGTTCGTTTTAGGAATTTTATCCTGCAAAACGGGTGTCAGCTGTTTGTAACATGTATGTGGACATATTGCTTCATATTTCTCATTACATGGAGATATATATGGAATGAAATTACAAGTAATTGTGTTTACAAGTAATTGAAATGAGAGCATGAAGAGAATTTCCTCCGTTTTGGGTTTATCAGAGGTTGACCTATCTTAGTTTACTCTCGCGGTTTTTTGGCATGAAGGTTCCCAAATCATCGCAATCTACTTGACAGGAAGTTAATCTGGTCTTTCAACTGGAGCGAATTTGGGTGGTACCTTTCCTGAGACTTGGAGAATTAGTCTTCTCACGAGTCCAGTAATCAAACACCGACGGGATAGCCTCCTGGTGGAGGGACCACACAACATACATACACATACATCGCGTCTCACCGTATGAAATGATGACATGTGTGAAGCACTAATATCATAAGAAGTTTATAGTGCGAAGCACTAACATCACACGCAGATATGATGCGAAGCACTAAGTGCAATCAAGGCATGCATTCGTATACATTTATCCAATGTAAATGCAACATCCACACACAAGCAGATAACAGTTTTGAAAAGATTGTAGTAGCGGCTCAAGTCCTCTTACATGAATCCCCAGCAGAGTCGCCACCTGTCGATGTCGGGATTTTTTGGGTGTCCCTTTCTGTTACTTGTTCTTTGGTGTTCTCATTCTAGGTGAGATTTGTTTGAAAAACAAGTGAAAAGGTCCGACATGTATGATGTCGATGATGGGACTGTTAAGAGTCGCCATTTGGTTTTTTAAATGGTTGTACCAACACAACCGAGAAAAGGTTTGCACATTGACCCAGTGATGTGACACTGATATACGGGTCGGTGAAACCGAGATTCTTTTAGGGTCCGGGGACTTGGTTATGAGGGGGGAAGGTGTTAGGCACCCCCGACATCCAATGTTACTACGGTGGACCGCCTCTTTTCAAGAAACTATTATCCGAGTGTGTGTGTGGGGGAGGGGGGGGGGTCAATGTGCTATTATATGGAAGTTGTGCTAGGCCTTGGTCGAACCTATATACACAGGGTTTGAATTTATGTAAAAAATTTAGTTTTTGGCAAGATATGGCAGTGATGTTTCATAAAAGAGGTTTTTCAAACCCTGATGCTCAATAGGAATTGAGACCTTTTACACTCCCATTTTTATTAAGTGATCAGCTGGATTGATTTTATTTGACGGATGCGAGGCATTCGTACGAAAATAATATATACAAAAATAATGCCGACTTCCTCATGGGTATGGAAACCATCTGAGGAAATTCAGACACCGCAGAATAATTTACAAGTTGCTTACAGCTGAAAAATGTCCATCACAGGAACCGAATCTAGATCCAATGGGATGAATCTGTGATCACATGATTCCTAGGCACACAAAATGCTGCAATTTGTATGGAAGCAATAAGCAGGTATATATATAAAAGCGGTAAATATATATATACAGACATGATCACCAACCACGAAGCACCTCCACCGGGATCGAAATGTAAATAAAGTTGTTAAAAGCTATCAACCGCCACTTGAGGAAACTCCAAAGTGGGACAAAACGTAAATAAAGTCAGAAGCGATCAACTCGCCACGAAGAAAACTCCAGCGGGGATTTAATATATATATATATATATATATATATATATATATAAAATAAATGCACCGGATGTAAAATCAAGGCTCATCGAATGAGTTCGACCACGGTTCATATATATATATATATATATATATAAAGCGAGTAAACGCATACTGGATATAAAATCCAAAGCTCATCGAATGTAGTCGACATACACGGTTAATATATATAAATGTATATATATATATATATATATATATTAAAGCAATAAACGCTCCGCATCAAGTCTAGGCTCATCAAACAAAGTTCGACACACGCTTCATATATATAAATATATATATAGAAAAGCAAGTAAACGCTCTGCATCAAGTTCAGGCTCAATCGAGGCATAACTCGATAATGTTAGTCAATATATATATATATATATATATATATATATATATATATATATATATATAAACGAATGAAACCACGCATCAAGTCCGGCAAAAGCAAGCAACACGACTCTCAACGTGTAGAAGGGTGTGTGCAAGATGAAGAAGAGAAAGACTCTAAGGTGTGTGAGAAGGCTTACAGCTGACTGATAAAAAAGGCTTTTATATCTTTAGAATGGGTAAACACTGACTTTTGTGGGTACAAAAGAGGCTATATATGAGCTCACAGGTGTTTGAAAGTGGGAAATACACTGTATGGGCGAAAGTAGCCAATTAATTACGCAGGTTTCCGTGATTTTCTCTTTGAAATATCAGCACCCCAAGCCCTCTATTTATAGGCATATGAGCCGCAGGTGTACCAGAGGCAACCCGGGTTGGCCTGAGTTTATCGGGTCGAGTCGTCTTGAAGTACGTGCACTTAGGCATTGTAATGTTCACTCGGATGTTGAGAAGTGCAATCTGGGCATCCGTTTGAGGTATACAGGACCTATTTCGGACCGCCGTTGTCGAGAGTTGTACGATGGCATGGGATTAGAGTTTGTACGAAGTCATTGAAGATGGGATGATGCCCTCCGGTCTTCAAGTTTCAACATTCATCCGTTACCCCGCACAATAGTCACTCAGGATTGGTTAGCCTTGTGGGACATCATTTGTGTAGAGACGTGACATGGCATTGTGTTTGACGAGATGACGATGTTGCCCCTCACCGGTGTTATCGCCGGATTGGGCTGATAAAGCAGACGTTGCTCAGACTTCGCTAAGATTGGATTGCTGTAATTATTGAAAGTCCTCATTGTCATCTTTGAGGTGTGCCTGTCTTCCCGATGTTATTGCCGGGTTGGTACAGTGTATCTCTTTGTGAGCGCCAAGATTGAAGCTGGTCGCATTTGAAACAAGCATTTCCGGGGTTATCTCCGAAACTGCATTCCTTGGGGTTATCACCAAGGTTGGTGGCTATTCCCATGGTTAGGACTGAGACGGGATACCTCAGGGCTGTTTTCGAGATTAATCGGTCTTCTCCGGTGTGTGTTTCGGTATTGTATCTGCAGGTCTCGGGGTTATCTTCGAGGTTGGATTTGTTACTCCCAGATTGCGATCCAGGGTTGATGCTGAACTTCCGGTAGTATCCGGTATGGATTTGGATTGTCTTTCTAGGTTTTCTCTTAAAAGACGAAACTGTCCTCCTGCAATGTTAGTAATAGTAGTACAGAAAATTTTGAGTGTCTACAATAGCTTTTCAGATATGAGAACTATTCTCAAATTCCTTAACCAATCCGTTTAATTTGGTCTGGTTAAATAACATCTAATATGCTTAGCAGTGATAGTAATTTAGACATTGTAGAATTCTGTAAATGAATTTATAATTAACAACATTTTAGCATACATTCTTTTATTAATTACCAAAATAAATTAGGTCTTGTTTTAAATTGGTATCTCCCACTATTTTCTTCAAACTATATTACCCTCACTTATATAGTTCGACAAAATATAATTAAAGATTTGCTAGTGAGAATAAGGATCTCATTTCAAATGTATATAGCCTTGTGGTGACACAACAAACTATATATAAATAAATAGGTAGACAACTCTTGTCAATTAAATCAACTATGCAACTCCTTCTATTTTGCCTCTTAAATTATTTTGAGTAAGTGGTGGCACATTCGAATCAAAATTATCCAAGTTAAGTCCAACCTAGCACTCCATATATTCAAAAAAAAATAATATTATCCTTGTGGTGACACAACAAAACAATATTGTTCAATTTTCTTTATAAGCATCAAATATTATAAATTAACATCTTAAATACTTAATACTTGCCTTGTGGTGACACAACAAACTCATATTAAATATTTAATACTCTATTAATTTTTATCATGCTAGAAGGCGACGTTCGATATTCCAAATATCTATGAACGCTTAGGACTTAATATAAAAAAAATTGAGGGATTTTGTTATTAATTTGTCTTATCTTGTTTAGCGCGCATGCACATATATATATATAAAATACGCGTCATATTAATTAACATGCGAAGCATGTTTGCATAATATAATATATATATATATATATATATATATTGTGACGCCCCCAAAATAGGTCCATTCCACCCAACCCATTCTGAGTCGCCAAATACATGGTACAGAAATAACTACAACTTCAATAATACAAATGTCGTGTGAAATACGACAATACATACTGTGAGTTTAAATACAGATATTACCGTCTAGACAATATCCACACGCAAATAAATCCCCATCATAATTATTGATACATTATTTTACAAAAATGGTGAGGACTACTAAACAACTCTCTCTAGAACCTTCATTCCATACCCCCACTAGATCCTGCTATGTTCTCACCTCCCGAGAAGAAAATGGAACAACAAGGAAAAGGGTGAGCTCAACTAGCCCGAAGAAGAATAATATTATGACTAAGATAATATACAACAAATTATCCTTAGTCTTCAACAGGAAAAAATCTAATAGAATACAATAGACAAACAAGTTTTAGATCAACAAATGCAATGGAAATAAGAATCCATTAGAAGAGTCAATGTAGAGAAAGAATTCTCTTGCCTTCTAAGGTTTAAAAGTCCATCATCAATATTTTATCCTCAGAATAACAATCAATATTCATCTTTGCACTACAGTGCCAAAGATATTCATTTAAATCACCAGATTGGTCATGTTCATCTCAACACCTGCTCATCTTTTGCACTACAGCCAAAGATATTCATCGATTAATCGTTCATCTTTGCACTACTGGTGCCAAAGATATTCATCAAGTATCACCATTAAGGACCGAGGATGATGAAAATATATTTTAAGAACGAATCCAAAGAGATAGAAGGACAAATATTAGGGATTAGGTACAACAGCTTTATCCAAGATCGATAATACTTCATAATAAACGATTTTGAAGCGAACTCAAAATAACGATCAAAACATGGATACAATCAAAGATAGTAGCCAAAATAGACATCTTGGACAAAAAGAAAATTTTTATTTTTCTATGAATAGTGTCGTATTCGTGAATAGTGTGCAGATATCGTGAATAGTGCCGTATACGTGAATAGTAACCCCGACACAAAAAAAATAGAAATTTCACAAAAAACATCTTCACGCTTCGTGAATAGTACTCGTGAATAGTAACTCGTGAATAGTAACTCATGAATAGTAACCCCGACATGAAAAAGTTCCAAATTTGATAAAAAATTCAACCAATATTTTGGCATAATGATATTGAAGAAAATAATATCATTTGCGAAAGAAATAACATCCTTTACCTCAAAATAACCGTATTTCCGATTTATATTTTCAGATAGTCTTGATGTAAACTTGCACCGTAGATAAGCAAAGACTCAAAGTATACTCACAAGAATACGCTCGATAATATAGAGAGAGAAAGAGAGAAAACTTAGTTTCTTGTGTGATTTTCAATTCTAACTTAGCCCTCCATTTATAGGAAAATGTTAGAACGCCAAAGGAGACTAAATAATAAAATAATATTATTATTAATCAAAATTCCTACCCACATGTTTTGAAAACTCTAGCATGCCTTCTTTGGTCAAAAACATCAGCCACCCATGTGCCAACAACCACAAAAACGTTTTTCTTATAAAATAATTAAAACTTCCAAAAATCAATTATTTCGAACTCCTAACTTCAATAATTCATGATAAATAGCCCTTTTGTCGGAAAATTCAATCTCGCTAATTTTTTATAGGAAATTCAATTCTCTACAACTTTACGAAGGAAGTGTTTCAAATTCCAAATGAAAATTATCCAAAATCCATAAATGAGCGATTTTACGATTATAATCAATTTTGGTCAAGAATTGTGTCCACCGACACACAAAACATATGTTAAACATTTAATGGTACAAAATACTCTTCCTCCTCATATACTCATATATCCCACATTCATTGTAAAATATCATCACGCTAATATATTATTAAAATAATATATTTAAATGAATTATTTTATCGTAAAAGATAAAATATTAATTTTCAACAATTGTCACATTAAAAATTTTCTCCATCTATATCCACATAAAATAAATATTTTTTTATCATAATAATCAATAATTAATTATTTAAAATAATATTACGTAATCACAAGATCTTGTAACCAAAGCCGCTCCCTGTGAGAAAGGGGGCTTTCCAATAAGGATTTCTCCTTTACTTGGCGTGCAATTAGGTGACCAAACCTCTCCTTATGTAACTTTCTAGACATTGCCAATAATGTTATCTCGATAATATTATTCAAATAATATGAATTATTGATCCGATAATGGAAAATACCGTAATGACAATTATTGAAACAACAAAGGATACCAAATATCAACGCAAAGAATTATTGAATCAATATAATATTGAATAAAGAATTCATCGTAACAATTATTGAGTAGTGCCTTCTTACGTAAGGATCAATAATTCAACAATACTGCAGGTAATACCGCATGCTACTTTGCAACCACGCATATTATCGTATTTTAACCACGGTAACCCAACAAAGTTAATAACGGTAATAATTTACGCCAATTATTTATAAAACTCAATCTTTATCGCTTTCTTTCATCCAACCGCTTTTCCGTTATGGGGCCCACCAATGATCAACGGCTATAAATTTTAGAGATTCCCAAACAAAAAGAATATTCCACGACCAAACGAATATTCCCTAATAATAATGAATATTTTATAACCACTTGCTTATTTTGTAAACTTTGCATATTTCACCCATAACCAAAGAATTATATCAAATTAACCCTTATTAATTTAGAATAATGAATAAAGGAAAATTCAATTTTATTTATAATAAGTTGGGGTCTTACATATATATATATATATATATATATATATATATATATATATATATATATATATATATATATAGTGAAGCATGCACATATAGAATACTATATTCTACTCTGGATTGATTATGGACTTTTATTCTAGTTTGGTTCACTAGAGCCACCACGTGAACCAAAAGGTCAAACCCTAGGGGTGCAAAAATTAATATTTAAATATAACTATTATATTTAAACCCGGGCTCCATTACAAACAGGTCTTCAAGCGCTCCTTGATCTCCAATTCTTCAAAATTAATTCTAATTATTCTTATTACAAAACTATTTAAAATAAAAAGAAACCTTGATCAGAAGTCAATGGGAAGTACATAAGAGGGAGTTAGAATTTACATTAAGAAAAATTAGAGAAGACGAGGTACGCAGACCCCATTTAATAAAACACATACATTCAAGCATCCAACTAAAATAAAATCCAATCACATTGGTCAATAGTCCATAATCAATCTCATTTATTATCATACACATCAGCATATGCATCAATAAATAACATTCATCTCATAACTAATAAACATTCAATATATATATATTGATATCATTTAATGAGCAAATTTAGTTAGTATAAAATCTAATTTTGAATCAAAATAAACTCCTTTATTTTAATCCAAATTTAAATCAAAATAAACCTCTTTTATTTTAATTTATCCAATTTTGAATAAAATAAACTATTTTATTTTAATCAAAATAAACTCCTTTATTTTAATTAATTATGGAATCCAATTCCAAGTAAAAAATTTCTTTATTAAGGGAAACACGAATTCTCTTTCCTATTCACAAATAAACTCTTTTATTTTGAATAATATGAAATCTTAATCCATATCTAAATAAACTCTTTTACATAAGGAAATTAGGATTCTTTTTCCTATTCACAAATAAACTATTTTATTTTGAATAATATGAAATCTTATTTCATATTTAAATAAACTCCTTTATTTAAGGAAACATAGAATCCAATTTCAACTCCAATTAGTTATCATGGAATCCAATTCCAACTCTAATTAGTTAGCATGAAATTCTAATTTTAAAATTAAAATAAACTCTTTTATTTTAATATTAAATTAAACCTTTATTTTAAGATTAAAATAAATTTTTATTTTAATTATAAAATAATTAAAATATTATATATATATATAATATTATAATTGTAACCGTACATGATTCACGTGCAACTAGTTTAGTATATACATATTATATAAAAAAAAACTTTCTTGCTGGTTCACTTGATTACATAACCACTTGTATCATATATTTATATATCATATATATATAATAGCTACCATCCTGAATCACCTTGTAAAGTGATTCCCTTGTAAAGTAATCACTTGAATATCCCTTAAATGATTCACGTGAATCATGTAAAAAGAATGACATATTCTTATGATCATATACTAATGGAAGTACTGATAACATGAATCACGCGAATCAGCAGCGAAGGAAAAAAAAATGTTTTCACGTGTTTTTTTTAAAATAAATTTTATACAACAAAATTATGCTCAATTAAATTATTCTAAACACATATCAATATACATATCAAATCTGAACAATTAATAATTTGCATAAAAATTTAGCTTTGATACCACTGGTAGGTTTGTAATATTCATGAACGCAATCAAATTGCACAAAATAAGCGGAAACGTGAAAAATCAGAATTTAAAAAATTACAAACCATATACCCGGATCATACTTTATGCACAATTATTAATTAAACGAAAAGATATGAAGAATAAGAATCATACCCTTGAAGATTCGAGCTTCCTTAGGTACAACTTTACCTCCAATCCTTTTCGCGTTCAACTTGAATCCACCAGGTTTGGTTCATTCCTTTGATCAACGTTAGCCACCCAAGTGTTTGCCTTCTAGAGGTGATCCACCAAGAAAGAATAAAGATTCAAGAAGATGAGTGTTTGATAAAACCCTAGTTTTTCTATCTCTCATAGAAAAAGAACGTACTCTCCCAACTGTTGGAATTACGTATATTGTTAAAAAGTCAACAACAACTCTGCACCCATAATAAGACTCCTCTTATTTATAGATGTGGGCAACTCTCCTTAACAATTAAGGAATTGAGTTTTATTTTAATTAACTAAATTCTTTTAATTAAATGGGCTCTCTAATTTTATTAGGGATAATTAATTAAACTCCTTTAACTAATTTTTCCTCCTAATCCTATTAGGAATAAACGAGAGTACTTATATTAAATTAATTCCTGAACTCTTTTAGAAATTAAAATAATAATAATTGTAATAATATTAATAAGACTCATTTTATTAATTTATATTTAATATTTCTAAAATATTAAATAATAAATATTAAGCTATTTAATTTATTCTATCACCATAGATTAAATTAAATATACTTAACATATTATTATGATTATGCCATTAACTTCTTAAATAATTATTCTTTCTTTTATGGTGTGACCCTTTAGGTTCTCCATATTAAACCGGTTGTGAATAAATCAATTAGAACAATTCTAATTTTATTTAAATAAATAAATTAAACAATTAATTCAATTAAATAATATTTATTCTACAATAGGGATAAGCCTCCCTAGCGATTAACGATTTTCCAGATAATATAGATTTCAACATTAATCATAAAAGAACATTTGAGTAAATAGTTACCATACAATTCAATCCTTCCACCATACAATGTCCCAATTAAATATAAGACATGAAATTACTGTCAAGTCTTATTTTATTTAATTATATGTATTTCGACTCTTAAATGCACAACACCATATAATGCAAATTAGAAACTCCTTTCTAATTTTTTTTCGCGCGTTAACAAGGACTCTTTGGGTTGTCATTTATCGAATCACATAGGACATTTCTCTTCTTTACTAGAAGCGGTAGATTCTTTATTGATCATACATTATCTCCATGTACAACTTATTATACCCAAGCATACCTTTGATATACCCTAAGGGTTTTAAGGAATAAGTCAAAGTATAACTCATCATACACAAGATACTATGATGATCTCAAGTCCAAGGATCACTTATACTACTATCACTACAGAATTCCTATTGACAGTAAGTAAAACTCCATTAGGTATTCCTTAGCGAGCCAATGCTCAAAGAACTTATTCTCTAATAAGCACCTACATACTTGCTTTAGTGTCTCCACACAAATGATCATGAGATTAATCATCTTCATCCGATGAACAAGCAACGTATGTACCAATTTATCTGGATTCACTAATTCCAATTTAGTAATCCAACGATTGGGAACTATTTTAGTTTTAAGCTTTCTAAGAATTTAGATCTCATTAGAATGATCATCATTATTATTCTAAAAGCATTGCTTAAAACTATGGGTTTATCGCATATTATAAAACAACATCATGTAGATAATTAAAAGTCTTTAATAAATTAATACTTTTTATTAATAAATGAATAAGTTTGTTACAAAGTATATGATTTATCATCAAACATGATTGGCTTGTGTGCATACTACTTTCAACTATTTACTCAAAGGTTCTTTTATGATTAATGTTGAAATCTATATTATCTGGAAAGTCGTTGATCGCTAGGGAGGCTTATCCCTATTGTAGAATAAATATTATTTATTTATTTAAATAAATTAATAATTTAATTTATTTATTTAAATAAGATTAGAATTATTCTAATTGATTTATTAACAACCGGTTTAATATGGAGAACCTAAAGGGTCACACCATAAAAGGAAGAATACTTATTTAAGAAGTTAATGGCATAATCGTAATAATAAGTTAAGTATATTTAATTTAATCTATGATGATAGAATAAATTAAATAGCTTAATATTTATTATATAATATTTTGGAAATATTAAATATAAATTAATAAGAGGAGTCATATTATTATTATTACTATTATTATTATTTAATTCCTAAAGGAGTTTGGAAATTAATTAATAAAAGTACTCTTATATATTCCTAATAAGATTATGAGGTAAATTAATTAAAAGATTTTAATTAATTATCCCTAATAAGATTGGGAGCATAATTAATTAAAGAAATTTAATTAATTAAAATAAAACCCAATTCCTTAATTGTTAAGGAGGGTTGCCTACATCTATAAATAAGAGGAGTCTTATTATGAGGGTAGAGTTGTTGTTGACTTTTTCACAACATACATGATTTAAATTATTGGAGAGTACGCTCCTTTTTTTTGAGAGATAGAAAAACTAGGGTTTTGCCAAACACCCTTCTTCTTGAATATTTCTTCTTCCTTGGTGGATCACCTCTAGAGGCCAAACACTTGGGTGGCTAACGTTGATCAAAGGAAGGAACCAAACCCGTTGGATTCAAGTTGAACGCGAAAAGGATTTGAGATGAACTTATACCGAGGAAGCTCAATCTTCAATGGTATGATTCTTGTTCTTTATCTTTTCATTTAATTAATAATTGTGCATAAAGGATGATCCGGGTATATGGTTTGTAAAATTTTAAAACTCTATTTTATCACGTTTCCGCTTACTTTGTGCAATTTGATTGCGTTAATAATTATTACAAACCTAACACTTCACCTACTCTTTGCAGCACCTCAAAGGGTCCAATAAACCTTGGGCTTAGCTTTCCTTTCTTACCAAATCAGATCTTCCCCTTCCAAGGAGAAACCTTTAGGCAAACGAAATTTCCAACGTCAAATTTGCGATCTTGTCTGTGTTAATCAGCATATTTCTTTTGTCTGTCTTGAGCAGCTATCAATCTTGCCATGATGATTTTGACAATCTCAGCGGTCTGCTATACCAGTTTCGGCCCTAACAGTTGACGTTCACCCACTTCATCCCAGCACAGTGGAGTTCTGCAATTTCTGTCGTACAATGCTTTGTAAGGCAGCATGCCAATACTCGTATGGTAATTGTTATTGTAGGCGAATTCAGCTAACGGTAAATGATCATCCCAGTTTCCTTTGAAATCCATTATGCACGCTCTGAGTATATCTTCCAATGTCTGGATTGTTCATTCGATTTGGCCGTCTATTTGAGGATGGTACGCTGTACTCATTCTCAACTATGATCCCATGCATTCTTGTAGTCTCTTCCAGAAGTTTGATGTGAATCGCGGATCTCTGTAACGTCCATGAATTTGAAACTCCTTATTAATTAAATATGTGATTTAATTTTAATGAGTTAGCTTTGTGAGTTTATTTAAACCTTATGTGGTTATGTGAATGTATGAAATGATTAAAGGGAGTCACTAATAGTTATTTAAATTAGTGAACTAACCCTAAGAGTTTGATATCAAGAATTGATAGGATTCTTAATAATTAAATATTCAATTTATTTGAATATAGTAGCAAGATTTGAACGTATTGATTTATGTCAAGTATGTGTATATCACCTGTAGACACTCGAAATTTTCTGTACACCTGTCACTAACATTGCAGGAGGATAGATTCGTCTTTCAAGAGGGAACCCTGGAAGACAGTTCATATCCATTTCGGATACTACCGAAAGTTCAGCATCAACCCCGGAACACACACCGGGAGTAACAATTTCAACCTCAGAGATAACCCCGAGACGTGCAGATCCAATACCGGAACACACACCGGAGAAGACCGATTAATCTCAGAGATAACCCCGAGGTATCCAGTCTCAGTCCCAACCATGGGAATAACTATCAACCTTGGTGATCACCCCAAGGAATGCAATTTCGGCGATAACCCCGGAAATGCTTGTTTTAAATGCAACCAGCTTCAATCTCGACGCTCACAACGAGATACTCCGTACCAACCTAGAGATAACACCGGGAGGGCATGCACACCTCAAAGATGACACTGAGGACCTTCAACAATTGTAGCAGTCCAATCTCAGCGAAGCCTTGAGCAACGTCTGCTTTATCAGTCCAAACCGGTGATAACACCAGTGAGGGGCAACATCATCATCTCGCCAACGCGATGCCACGCCACGTCGTCTCAACATTTCATACACATCTCTACACAACGATGTCCCATAAGAATCAAGGATAACCAATCCCGAGTGACTATTATGCGGGGTAACGGATGGAATTTGAAGCTTGAAGACCGGGAGGGCATCGTCCCATCTTCAATGACTTCGTAAAACTCTAATCCTATGCCATTGTACAACCTCGACAACCCATGATCCGAAATAGGTCTGTAGATACCTCAATCGGATGCCTGATTGCACTTCTAAAAGTTCGAAATAATATTACAAAGGTTCGAAAAGCACGTCTTCGAGATTTTACGGGCAGAAACTCGGGTTGCCTTCTCTGGTACACCATGGCCCAAATTAGCAGTACACTGAGGATCCACCCTCTATAAATAGAGGGCTTGGGGTGGCCATTTTGAAAGAGAAAACGGCGAGGAAGCCCTGCCCAATTTTGCTCTGCACTCACCCCATACAGTGTACTTTCTCATTTTAAACACATGTGAGCTCATATATAGCTACTTTTGTACCTACAAAAGCCAGTGTTTACCCACTTTAAAGATATAGAAGTATTCTTTGGCAGCCCACTTTAAGCCTTCTCACACACTTTAAAGCCTTTCTCTTCATCTTTGCACACACCCTTCTTCACGTTGAGAGTCGTGTTACACGCGTTTGCCCGAACTTTGGTCCGTGGTTTCATTTCAGTTTGTATATACATATATATTATATATATATATATATATATATATATATATGGACTAACATTATCGAGTTATGCCTCTATTGAGCCTAGACTTCTGTCTGGAGCGTTTATTTACTTTAATATATATATATATATTTATATATATAAACTGTGTGTCGAACATTGTTCGATGAGCCTGAACTTGATGCCCTGAGCATTTATCGCTTTAATATATATATATATATATATATATATATATATATATATATATTAACTATGTGTCGAACTCGTTCGATGAGCCCGATTTTACATCCAGTGCGTTAACTCGCTTATATATATATATATACTTATATATATATGAATTGTTGTTAAACTCTATTCGATGAGCCCGGATTTTATATCCTATGCATTTATCGCTTATATATATATATATATATATATATATATATATATATATATATATATATATATATATATATATTTCCCCCACAGAGTTTACTTCGTGGTGGTTGATCGCTTTTATAGCTTTCTTTACGTTTCATCCTGCCTGGAGTTTACTTCGTGACAGTTGATTGCTTTATATAGCTTTATTTACACTTTGTCCCGCCTGGAGTTCCCTCCGTGGCGGTTGACCGTATTTACAGCTTTATTTATGTTTCCTCCCTCCTGGAGTTTCCTCCGTGGCGGTTGATAGCTTTTACAGCTTTATTTACATTTTCTGATCCCCCATGGAGGTGCTTCATGGTTGGTGATCATGTCTGTATATATATATTACAGATTTTATATATATACCTTCTTACTGCTTTCATACAAATTGCGGTATCGTGTGGGCCTAGGAATCATGTGATCACAGATTCAACCTATTGGATCTAGATTCGGTTCCCGTGATGGACATTTTCAAATTATAAAGCGACTTTTGTAAATTATTCTCATGTGTCGAATTTCCTCAGATGGTTTCCATACCCACGTGAAAGTCGACATTATTTTGTATATTATTTTAGTACGGATGCCTCACATCTGTAAAATAAAATCAATCAAGTTGAACACTTAATAAAATGGGAGTGTAAAAGGTCTCAATTACTATTTAGCATCAGGGTTTGAAAAACCTTTTTTATAAAACATCACTGCCATATCTTTTTAAAACTGGATTTTTACATAAATTCAACCCCTGTGTATATAGGTGCGAACGAGGCCTTGCACTACTTCCAAATAACTGCACATTGACTCACACACACACATATTCGTCAGATAATAGTTTCTTAAAAGAGGCGGTCACCGTGGTAACACGGATGTCTGGGGTTCCTAACACCTTCCTCCGCAGATAACCAAGTCCCCTGACCCTAATGAATCTTTTTCTTTCACCGAATTACCATGAAGCGTTGTCACATCACCGTCAATGTGCAAACCTTTTCTCTGGCCAGGTGTTAGTACAACCATTTAAAAACCAACTGGAGACTCTTAATAGTCCATCGTCGACATTATACATGTCAGACCTTTTTCACTTGTTTTTTCAAATAAATCTCACCTAAAATGAGAACACCAGAGAACAAGTAACGGAAAGGGACATCTGAAAATCCCAACGTCGACATCACCATTGACGAAGTTAAGTTATCCCATATGAAACTTATGTGGTGATAGGAATTGGAACTGGCTTGAAGCTAACCTATTTTGTCACCGCTGGGGACCCATGAGAAACGTCGTCCCAAGAAGACAAAAAAGTTAGCAATTAGCTAAAGTGTCTAAACTTAGAAAGTTAAGTTCTGCTATAGAAAATGAATTGGAACATTGGAGAAATGTGTGACATGCATAGAAACATATAATAAGATTATATTCTAATAAATTAATATTTGTGCATTCCAGAAATCAAAAAAAGAAGTTATGTGTGTACACTTGATATATAAAATTAAATAATGTTATAATATGCCTATTTGAGTAGTAGAGATAATTATGAAACTACCCGGATAATAATACGTGGCTGTGTTATTTTATTGTATGTATTTAATGTACATGGGTTATATAATATGAGTACATAAATAACCCAGAATTTCCTTGTGTAGTAGCATTTACACATTTATATTACATCATTGGAATTATAGTGTCCAAACCAAGCCTTAGTTGGTCAAGTATGCTGAGATTTCTTCTTGTCCCAAAATGAGTGTCACAAAGGTACATGAACAGTAGTATGAAGCTAAAACACGTAACTTTCATTAGCTATAAATTCTAGGCCATTGGCTATGGATGTGGGTAGTTGGCCAACCTTTTGTTGTCCAATGTGTTCTTGACGTTTCCTTTGATTCAAACCTTTGTGTAAATTGAGTGCCCAGTTCAAGCTCCTTCTATAAATAGTAGCCCAATTCTCAGAGTTTATGTTGATGTTGTTTATCTGTGGAACCTCTGAGAATTTGAAATTGAGTGTGGGTTCTCCATAGAAGAGGCTAGCAAGTTCAGAGGAAATAAACTAAGTCATTTAGCTCCAAGAGGTATAAAATCTTAACTTATGTTCTTGAAATGGGTTTTGTCAAATTCTTGAAATTACTTGAAATTCTTTGTTAATTAAAGTGATTTGGCATGCTATAATGTGTTTAGGAAGTAGTCTCGCATATATGAACTCCTAAATGATGGTATTAAGCATGGTGAAATCAAGTTAAATTGTTGATGTTTGAGGCTCTGCAGAGCAGCAGAAAGGTTTCGCTCGAACTCGACTAAGCAATTGCGCCCTATTTGTACTAGGGTGTGGCTGCACCTCGTAAACCAGATTCTTTGGTTTCGCATTTTGTGATATGTGTTACTAACTTGATGTTATAACTTAGATACATACCTAAAGAGGAGTATAACATGTTATGAAAAGCTTTTGTATGTGGTATGAAGTAATCAACTTGGATTAGTAAGAAAGTTGTAGCAAAACTTAAAGTGTTCAAAACTAACTTTGAGGAAAACATATGTTCACAAGTTCTGAACATACGAGACCATATACATGACTGATTTGGAACCTAAATGAGCATGATGTGTGATTCATAGCTATTATATCCATGACCAACTTGATGAGATTTGTGCTAAAACTTAGTTGAAAAGAAAGTCTTAATACAACAAGACTAATGAACACAAATGCTAAAGAAATTCTAATCTTAAAAGGAGGTTAACATGACTTAACTCCTTATGATAAGAGTTTTTGAAGTTATCTTATATGTGCTATCTTGCATCATTCATGAATAAAATGATTTCAAAGACAACCTTGAACATGTTTTCAAACATAAGTTGCATATTATATGAGTACTTAGATACTAAGGTAGTAAGATATCATGTTATGGCTATAATACTCCTAAACATGATTCATATGTATTAAGTATGATGGTACATGATTTTTACGTTTTAATTACATAAATTATTAGTTAAACTTGTGGTATTGAACTCAAGTATGATTGCGTGTTATATGTGAAACTCTAGCATGTATGTATGTTAAAATGTATGTGTAATTGGTGTGTTAGAGTTGGACTGAAGTCAGGAGAGCATCAACTCAACCTTGTCTCAGCTAAAGGTATGTTGCAGGCCTGCTACTTCCCCTAAGCTCTGAATTTAAGCGCAATTGCATCTAGCAGTCACAAATAGATTCTATTTTGGTTCTAAAATTTAAGGCATGCTTATATGATTTCTTTACCTTGTAATATATGACCAATATGCCATATAATGTGTTTAGAAGCATGCTATATGATGACTTGATTCTTTTAAGTGTAGACTCGTACTAGTTTACACATACTAATTGAAATGATCAACTTGATAATGTTAGGTCATTTCAACGCAAGTAGTTAAAGCTAGAATTATGTTGTAGATGAGCAAACAGGAAAGTTCCTTAAACCCTACTTTTATTGAGCAAGTTCTCTAACTTCACTCAAATTATTATTGATCAAGTTTCCTTGAACTTCACTCTTGATTTTGAAAGTTTCATATCCTTCCCATATCGTATTGGGCAGGTTATTGTTGAATTGAAAGTTATTTGTTTAAGCTTGAACTTTATTACCAAGCATGCTATTAAGTGGTTTAATTACCTTACAATTATTCCACATCGATATTATTGATATTCGCACTTAGTGCACTTGAGTTCATATAGTCTTGGACTTGTACATCATTTAAAGTTCAATAATTCTTGAACTATGTTAGATAGAGTCTAAACCTTTGTTCGGTCAGACAAACGTATGAAATTTTATAAAAGCTATCCAAACCAATTGATGGTAAGGATTCTTAGAATAAAAAGAACACCCCTTTCTATGATAGGGGAGTACCAGGTATCTAATATAAGATACAAAGAGCAGATTTAAATGTTATGCATATACATGGTGTACGCGAGGCTGATCCCCTCAAGTGCTTATTATGTAGCCAGTAACCAAAGGGTCAATTAGCTATTGATTCCATTGGAGTGTTATAGTTCAAAGTCTACTTGACTAGCAGTTATTCTAAAAGCAATCATTATCTTTACTTCTAATATTCATATTGTTGAATCCTTTAGATATTCATATTGTTGAATTCATTGTCAGATATTTTCCATTCATCATGATATATCCTTATTGTTGTATTTAAACTTGTTGAGCAAACTTGTTGCTCATCCTTGCTATATCATGAATTATATTACAGCTAAGCCCGAGACCTCAGGAAAGGACAAGGGTAAAGGAAAGATGTAGGATAGTCACCAGGAGTAGACTTTGCTATATGCATAGTTTAAATTATTGTTATGTAATGTGAACCCTAATTATTATTTTAGGGTATGTTTGTAAGATTATATTAAGGTTATCGAATCTTGGGACTAGTAACACCTTTTGAATGAACGACGTACGTTTATTATTTTCCGCATTTTAGTTATTGTATATTGTTTAGAGGTGGATGTTTGTATTTTATCGTGATAACCGAACCGGGGTCAGAGGACCAAGATTCGGGGGCGTCACAGGTTGGTATCAAAGCCAAGGTTATAAACGTTAGAATGCGAAACATATGTTATGTTAGTTCCTAGTAGGCACAATAGTTATCTAGAAGGCGAAAAAAGTGTTGAATAGATATTTAAAAAATCTTTTTCGTTTGAAACTTGTTAGTTAATGATGATTAAAACTTAGCAGAATTCATGTTTGTTTTAATCTCTTTTGCAAAGTAGTGGAGTTATGAGAGTGAGGCAGTTATAGTAGTTATGGCAGATATAGCAGTTATAGTATGAACGTAAAAGACATAGTCGTTTTAAGTGGTTCAGAGCACTTAAAGCTCCTAGTCCACTCTTCTACTCAACGAGTAAGAAATCCACTAAGGATGTCTTTTACAACTTCTGAATCACACATATTCCTTCTGACCAACAGTCTAGGAACTTCTTAGTTCACTCTTGAACTCTTCAAGTCCAGCAGACTTGGCTCTCTTACGCTTCACTTAGAACTCTTCAAGTCCAATGACTTGGTACTCTTCTTCAGATTGATTGGTAGATGTTGAGTTCTTGATGGTTGCTACTCGCCGTTCTTTGCTTAAGCACTTGTTCGATAGATCGAGTAAATGAGCAAGCTTTGCTATTTCTCAGATCGTAGAGTTGAGCTTTGAGGGTTGTTCACGTTGTTTGTTCAATGCTTGCTTAGTCTTTCTCTCATCTGCTTGATTCGCATATATGTGATCTTGAAAACTATCCGTTGGACCCATCCGTTGAGGCATTAAATGCATTTGACCTTTCTGATCTTTGATGGAGACATTTCTGCACATTTTCTGAACTGCATTCTGGCCCACTGACACTACAGACTGCTTTCTCACCTAACACCTGAAAAGGTGTTTTCCCCCTTACCAATGGTACTTTCCTTAGCTTCTTCAATACGCTTCTTTGTTGCATACTAAGGATATTTCTTATGACTTTGGGACTGGTGAGTACTGTAGCGTTTAGAATCCATTCCTCTTATGTTGAAGTCTAAAATCATTTCTGACACAAGACAGATGATACTCTACGATTCTGATCTTGGTGACTTGTCGCCTTGGTGCCTGGTCTGATGCTATCAGCCGAGAGCACTATGATTTCTCTTAAGTCTTTGCACACTTCGATCTTCTCTTGCTTGAGTTGTAAACTCTACGTTTCTGAGAGCACACTACGATCGTTGAGTTGGCTCAGCAAACGTTGGGACCACTCTGCGATTTTCGAAGAGGCCCTTCAAGGCAGGCACACTACGATCTTTGAAGCTCTACGTTTCTGCCTTGACTTCTGCAATGTTGATCAGATTGATACACTACGATTTCTTTGAAGCCTATCTATTACATCTCAAGATCAACCTAACAGCTTTGATCTTTCTATCTATACATTTGATTACAGAATGATACACGTTAAGAGCTTAGATCAACCTAACAAATTTAATCTATCTCTAAGTCCTTATACATATATTACTTGAAGGACTTTACAAATAATCATGAGCATATACATTAAAACATCAAATCATAATATGCATTCTCCCAACAATCTCCCTCTATTTGATATTGACATAACCAATGAAATTTGTTGTCATGATTATTAGTGTCTAGATGCATTTGCAGGAAATTTAAACATGACTTAGTATTTCAATGAGTAGCTAAAATTTCTATAGAATAAGCATGAATTTATTGATGATTAAATAGTATTAAATTTAGCTTTACATCAATAGGAATTTACGCTTTTACTTATCTCTATTTCTTTGATCTTTTTCTTGGAGGATTAGCATACCCTCAGCCCTTCTTTTCCTGCTAGCTTCATCCCTTTTGGCTATATCTTCCAGCTCACTTGGGCTTACTATCGGGTTGTGATCATGCCTATTCATGAATGCTGGATCTCTAATTGGCATTCTTAGGCCTGTGGTGGTCACATTTGGTGAGCTGGTAGTTGGCCTTTGACTTCTTAATGGCTGAGCCATCAAGACTTCCTGATGATCAGATCGTTGAGTCTGATTGCTTGATCGTGGA
The DNA here is from genome assembly GCA_020205605.1 of Panax ginseng. Classification (NCBI taxonomy): domain Eukaryota; kingdom Viridiplantae; phylum Streptophyta; class Magnoliopsida; order Apiales; family Araliaceae; genus Panax; species Panax ginseng. The sequence goes on from CM035148.1 coordinate 98,148,997, forward strand.
GTCTGTTGGTGGAATTATCTTGCAGGAGGGCTTCTTGACGCTTGAGCGTGAAATTGTCCTCTACCCCTTTCTTGGCTTCCTTGACCTCCTCTGCCTCTTCCCTAACCTCCCTGGCCTCCTTGAACTCCTTTCCCTTTATTCTCCCCCTTTATATCAGCATCAAGGGTTCGAATGTCTGTAGAAAGTCGATTTACTCCTTGGACAAGCTCGTTTAATTAGCTTTGTGTTTGAGCAATGTCCTCTCGACTTTCCTTGATCTGGACTTCAGATCTAGCTTCTTTGTTTCGGAGGGCTGTTAGAACAATGTCAGTCTGTTGTTCCTGATTTACATAAGCTTTCTGGAATTCTTTGACTGAAGCTTTCAAGTTGATGATGTTCTCCAGCATAAGTTTATTTTGGACTTCTTGATTTTTCTGCATTTCAAGAACAACCTTTGTTTTCTTGATGGCTATCTGGAAGTGAATCTCATCTCTGTCCTTCATGCTTTGAAGAATTTCTTGGATAATTTCCCTCAGCTTCTTTGTAAGCTTAGCGTTTAGAGTGCCAGGGATATTATTTGCAGCAGTGATCATTTGATTCAGCCGGAGATGAATGAGGTTTGTGTGAGTGTCCAGGCTTTCATCTATGTTCTTGACCATGTTTTTGGACACTTCATTCAAGTCATCTTTGGTGGGTAGATTTGTTAGTGGATCACTTGATTGATGATTGTGGAATGGAGGGGATGTCTTCTGGGATTGATCTTGCAGGGAGTAGAGAGCAAGATCAAGGCTAAAATATTCATTTAAGGAGGAGGATGGTATGTCTGATGGAGGGGCCTTAGTTTCGATGTTTGGAATATGTGGCTCTACGATTTCTATTTGGGACTCTACGATGGGGCTAGAGTCAGGGATCAAAGAGATGGTGGTTTGTGGGAGCAAAATGAAGTTGACTGCATTTGGTTCCTCAGTTACAGAATTTTGGGATTCTGCAACTGGAAATTGATTTAGTGGATGAAGAATCACTTCCAACCATCGAGGGAATTCATAGAATTGACTAAATGAGGATGATGGCAAGTGATTAACTCTGAAGAGGGTTGGAATAGACAATACCTCAGGTTTATCCTTTGAGGAAGAGTTATAGGTAAGTAACTTCTTGGCAAAGGTTAATCTTCCTGCGAATCCATTGGCTAGTACTAAGATGGCTGGATATTCTTTGAAGCTCTAGAACATGTGATCCCAAGAGTTTAGGATTTGGGCTTGATGATATGGCATAATGGGTAGGTAAGAGAACATCTGATTGTAGAGATAGCTTCTATACCCATCTTTTCCCACACCAGTGATCTCAAGATCTTATCATCTTCTTCCTCTTCTCTATTCTCGTTGGAGGATTCCATTATCTCAATGGTCTCTTGATTATCTTACACTGGTTCTTCTTCATTTCTGGCAGGGACCTCTTCGTCTGCCATGGAGATATCCCGAGGCTCCCCTCAACTTGATCATCTTCTTGTGCGATCAATAGCTCCCCCTGAAGTGGAGCATCTTCTTGAGCTTTAGGCATCTCCCCCTCAACTGGTGTATTTTTTATCATGAGAATCTCAAGGTTCTCCCCCTTAGCTGGAACACTGTCCTCTTGACTTACTTTGGACAGTTCCTATGTGGAAACCATGCTCTTGTCTTCCTTTTTGAGCACTTTTTCATTCTCAAGGATGTATTTCTTGACCAGCTTTCTCCTTTATTTGCTAGGCTTAGCCACAGCTTCAGGACTTTCTTGAACCTCAATTTTATCCTGTTCAATAGCCACTATGCTTAATGCAGCTACTTCCTTGCCTGGCATGCTTGGTCTGGTCTCTACGAATAGTAGAGACTCTACGATTGAGGAGACTGATGGCCTTTTGGACTTATGACCAACTTTGTTCTTCTTCAGGATCTGGGATATGGTAGCTTGATCCTCATCTGCTTCATCTTGCTGCTGCTTTCTTCTTAGCATCCTCAGAGTCTCTATATCAGAGGACTCTACAGGTATATCAGTGGTAGATCCTTGAGGTTCTTCTACTAGTCTAGCCTTTAGCTTCCTCTTGCCCTTACTTTTTCTGGTAAGGACAGAGGGTTCTCCTTTGTTGGTTTCTTCTTCTTCTTCGATTTCCCTTACAACAGACATATTTCCTGGAAGCCACGAGTCCTTCAGATCACCAGTTTTCCACTGGACTCGGTCATCATTCGAACATACTCAGCTGGGTTCCTCTTCCAATTTTCAAACAATTTCTGGGTCATTCGTTTGTTTGGGTTGATAGCTTCTCCTTTTTCATCCCCAATTTTGTCACCCAGGGCTGACTGTAGAATGATACTTATGAATCGGTCGTATAGCATCTTTTGAGGGCTTTTTGACTTCTTTGAGTTAGTAATCCACTTCCCAATCCATTCAAGCAATAGGGCTCCATAGTTGAGTTGTATTCCATAACACATGGCAGTCATGAGCTTAAGTTGTACTTCATTCACAAAGTCATGACCTGAGCTCTTGCAGCATATACATTTCCCAACTATATAGGCTAGAAATTCATACCTCTATGGGAACTCTTTCTTCTTGTACCCTTTCATAGAGGGGAGTTTCTTGTGATGCATTCTTCCAAGTCTCTCTTGGAAGTCTACGCTATCTATGACTGGATGCCCTTCATTTTTGAGACCTAGGGCGAAGTTGATGTCTTCGGCCTTCAGTTTGATTTCCACTTCCCTTACTCTCGCAGTGATGGTGTCGTTTTCAAACACACCATTCTTGTAGAATTCTTTCACTAACATGGGATAGATCAATGTGTCTGTGCTCAAGGCTTCTTCGAGACCTTCCTTCTTCAATAAGGTCAGAGTCTTGTGGAATTTAGGTTGAGCTGTTTTGAACTCGTCAAAATAGAGTCTGTAGCCGGAAATTATACTGGAAGTCGCCATTGATTTTCTTGCTGGAAGTGTGATTTAACTGAGCTTTCTTCTGATTTAGGGTTTCTGCTTTGAGAGAGGATGAGAGAGAGATAATCTTTTGAACTTCTGATTTCAAAAATACGATTTCAATTTGTACTTGCAACTTCCCTCTCTCCTTTTTGCTTAGTGGGACAAGTGTCGACTTTTGTTTGGCTCTATGATTTTGACTGATAAGGATTGTACTGATTTGCCCTTGGCTCCTGCAGAGCTGAGGTGTCCTTAGGGAGGACTACAATCGCTGAGGTAGTTTTGTGATCGTTGAGTGCTTTGCATTTGTCAAGTCTGATCTACGATCGTCGAGTCTGTCCAACATTCATCGTGTCTGATCTACGATCGTCGAGTCTATCCAGCATTCGTCGTGTCTGATCTATGATTGTCGAGTTTGACCGGATCCTTGTGATGACTTTTTGACATAGCATTCTTTTAGGGTAACTTAGGAAGGGCCAACCTCTTGGAGTGAGTCAAGGGTTAGGTTTGTTCCTGAGGCGCTTATAAGAGGGATTGTTGTGTTTTGAAGCTTATCATCACAGGAGGCATTCTTGCTTTATTGATGGGGGTTTTGTCATTGTTGAGTCTTCACTACGATGGTTGAGTCTTTGCTACGATCATTGAGGTAGTTTTGTCTCTTCAACTCTACGATCGTGGACTTCCCTTGATCATGTCTACGATTTTGAGTTTAGCCTTTGTATCTGTTATGGTTAGCACAATCTAGAGCATATATTTTATGGTTGTAGATTTAGCATGCCTAGCTCACTTATTAACTTATTAAACTGGATTCATCTAGAGGTTTTGTAAAATATCGACAAGTTGATTTTCGATGAGTTTATATATTGTAAAGATATAGTTCCATTTTTCACATGATCCCTAATGAAGTGATACCTTATTTCTATATGCTTAGTCCTAGAATGCATAACAGGATTATGAGTTATTGCTATGGCACTTATGTTATCACAGTGAATGGGAATAGATTTGAAATCAAACTCATAGTCAGCTAACTAATTTTTCATCCATAGGATCTCGAAAGTACAAAGAGATTGCCAATGAAGAATGTATTCACTTCTGCGATTGAAGTGAGACACCTGCGTTTTGCTTTTTGCTAAACCAGGACACAAGTCTGTTTCCTAGCACTTGACAGGTGCCACTGGTACTTGATAAGTGATATTTTTACTCACTTATTGTATATTAATCCATGCGAAGTGTGCCCACCTTGAGTACATTTCATTGTGTTTTAGTCGCATTTCATGTTATTTTGCATTTCATATACTTAAAACTCCTTTTAGTGAATAAGTGCGAGGAATCGATGTTATTTTGGTGGAAATTGAGGCATCGGTGGCGTATGTGTGTGTAAGCTAGTGGAAAGGCGAGGATGTGCACGCATGGGGAGCATAATGAGGCATGGAAATCAAGCAAGCAAGAGGTTAAGGCATGAGCAAACAAGTAGCAATGACAGAACAAAGCATAAACCGGACTCGTGGATTGTTGAACACAGTCATGTGACAATACAAAGGCAAGCGTTTGGGTTTGATTGTTCTTTCTCTCTTAATCTCATTTGCTTGATTATTGATCATGTTTAGTCTTGATCCCATAATGGTTTTTGGTTCCGCCATGAACTAAACTCCATTATGGGATCCTAACGGATTTTAATATGTCGTTTGGTTGCACATCTAAATGTTAGATTTGTTTTGCATATCATATGGATTATCTATCATGGTTGGTTTGTATGAATGACTGATAATCTTCATGTTAGTATTTGTATGGAATTGGAAATGAACATATGAATATGGATGAAATCATGATAGCATGCGAATATGGGGATTGCATATTTTGTGAAACAGATAGGAATATACTATTTTGCCGTATGAGCTAGAATAAGGGTTGTGTTTAAAGTAAATATGATTGTAATTACGCATAGGAATATGGTAATTGTGATGGTATTGGTGATCACATAGATTCTAACATCTGTAGATGATATGTGAGTTGGTTATAGTGCATTGGAAAATGGTTATAACTCGCTTTTATGCCCTTGGTTATTATCCTGTGATATGTGAACACTTTTTGCATGACATATGGCGATTGAATGAAATATTGAATGAAGTTAGGATCCCATTGTTTCCACATCATATTTAATTCGTTTATATTCTTATTTTTAGTTGGTAATTATAAATGATTCAAATCAACAATTAAGTTTATAGTCTTAGCATATAAATATAGTGAGTTAATTAATGCATAGTAGTCTAAAGTTAACAACTTTCTCTGTGGGATCGATACTTTACTTACTCTGTATTACTTGTTGACCCGTGTATAGTTGCATGAGTTAGAGCTCTTTTATAAGAACTATAAAAGAGGCAACAGTACTCTTTCTATCTCTTTTGCATCCTGCAAAATTAGTATCTGTGTATCCTGTTAGTTCAAATGAGGATTCCTTGGGGGTACCAAAGTCCCAAGTAAGGTGTACCCTTGAGATACCTGAAGATCCTCTTTACATGAGATAAATGTGACTCTTTAGGGTTAGCCTGAAATCTAGCACATATGCATGTTGCAAACATTATGTCTAGTCTACTGGCAATTAGATATAAAAGAACTACCATCACCTCTCAGTATTGAAGTTATATCAATACTTTTACCTTTTCATCTTTGTCAAGCTTGGTTGCAGGAGCAATTGGTGTTTTCATGGGAGAGGCTGATTCCATGCCATACTTCTTGAGTAAGTCTTTGATGTACTTGGCTTAGTTTATGAAAATTCCTTGATCAGTCTGCTTTACATGCATTCCAAGGAAGAAATTCAGCTCACCCATCATGCTCATTTTAAACTTGCTTTGCATCAGCTTAGAGAATCTCTTGCATAACTTTTCGTCAGTAGAACCAAAAATAATATCATCAACATATATTTGAACTAATAAGACTTTGTCTTTATGCTTTCTAAGAAATAGTGTGGTATCTACTCTACCTCTAGTGAACCCATTTTCAATTAAGAAGTTAGTTAGTGTTTCATACCATGCTCTAGGTGCTTGTTTAAGACCATATAAGGCTTTATCTAATCTATAAACATAATTGGAAAGAGATGGATTGATGAAACCTGGAGGTTGCTCTATATAGACTTCTTCTTGGAGTTCTCCATTTAGGAATGCACTTTTGACATCCATCTGAAAGATTTTGAACTTCATGTGAGCAGTAAAGGCAAGAAAGATTCTGATGGCTTCTAGTCTGGCAATAGGTGCAAATGTCTCATCGTAGTCAATGCCTTCCTCTTGAGAGTAGCCCTTTGCCACTAATCTTGCCTTGTTCCTGGTTATAACTCCATCTTCATCCATTTTGTTTCTGAAGACCCACTTGGTTCCAATGACAGGATAACTTTTTGGTCTTGGTACCAATCTCCATACTTTACTTCATTCAAATTGGTTGAGTTCTTCCTGCATGGCTTCTATCCAACTAGAGTCTTCCATAGAATCATCTATCTTCTTTGGTTCTATTTGTGATAGAAAGCTTAGATAAAAGCATTCATTTTGAGTGACAGCTCTTGTTTTGACTTTAGCACTCAGATCTCCAATGATTAGATCCTGAGTGTGATCTCTGGCCCATCTATTGCCGGTTGGGACATCTTTCCTGATGCCTTCTTGTCTTAAGTCTTCAAGATCTATTTCTTCTTCTTGGTGTGGAGGTTCATTGTCTTGCATAGACCTCTCTATGATCTCATTTTTTTGCTCAACGATTTCACTATCTGGCACTAAGATTGTAGTGTTGGGCTCGACGATTTCATTCGTAGTGTTTGCACTATCGGTCGTAGTGTCTTGAAGCACTATGTTATCTAAGTCTGTTTCATCGAAGATGATATGAATCGAGACTTCAACACTCAGTGTCTTCTTGTTGAACACTCAGTAGGCCTTACTGTCTGTGGCATATCCAAGAAAGATTCCTTCGTTTAACTTGGGCTAAAATTTTGTCAGGTACTGCTTTCCAATGTTGAGAATGTAGCATGCACAGTCAAAAACATAAAAGTAGCTTACACTTGGCTTTCTTCCTTTCCACAGTTCGTAGGGCATCTTCTTGATCGTAGATTGTATTAGTGATCTGTTCTGAGTGTAGCATGCAGTGTTGACAGCTTCTGCCTAGAAGTATTTAGGCAGATAAGCTGCTTCTAGTAGGGTTCTTCCAGCCTCTATCAAGGTTCTGTTCTTTCTTTCAGCTACTCCATTTTGTTGAGGAGTTCGTGTAGCTGAAAAGTTATGACTTATGCCATTGTCTGTGCAGAACTGGTCCATTTCTGAGAAATCGAATTCTCTTCTATGATCACTCCTTATGGCCTTGATTTTCTCTCCTTTCTCGTTCATCACCAGCTGAACATCTTGATTAATTAGGAGCTCGTTTCATCCTTTGAAGTTAGGAAGAATACCCATGTGAATCGGGTGTGATAGTTTAACTATAACTAGAGAGTATCTTTTTCCTCCAAGACTAGTTGTTGGAATTGGCCCAAATAGATCCATGTGGAGCAACTGCATGGGCTTGTCGATAGAGTTGGCAGTTTTTCCCTTGAATGAGCTTCTGGTTTGCTTTCCAAGCTAACAGGCATTGCATGGCCTTTCTTTTACGAAGTTGAACTTAGGTAGGCCAGCAACGAGATCTTTTGATGCTAGTTTAGACATGCTTTTGAAGTTTAAGTGAGACAACCGTCTATGCCATAGCCAACTCATTTCTTTAGATGATTTTGCCAGAAAACATATTGTCTCGTCTGAGCTTAGTTGACCAAGATTCACTGTGTAGACATTTCCTTCTCTTGTCCCAGTTAGCTTTACAACAAATGTCTTCAAATCTCTGACTTGACAATGGTTGTTGATGAATGTTACTTGATGACCCTTGTCGCAGAGTTGACTGATGCTTAGAAGGTTGTGTTGGAGACCTTCCACATATGCTACTTTGCCGAACGATACTGCACCATTTCCAGCAGAGCCATATCCTCTTGTTTTGCCCGAGCCGTTGTCTCCAAAGATGATTGAGGGACCCTCCTTCTCTATGTAGTTAGATAGAAGGGCTTTGTTCCCGGTCATGTGACTTAAGCATCCACTGTCCAGATACCATGTAGTGATCGTGGAGCTCTTTTCCTGTCAAAACATTGAACCTTCATTTTGGTACCCATATTTGCATGGGTCCTTCTTTGTTAGTGCCTTTGAGAACCCAAATCTATTTAATCTTGGGTCTCACATGCATGAAATTATAATAACACTTGGCAGCCTTGTGACCATATTTATTGCATATAAAACATTTAGTATGATGCATGCCTGTGTGTGTATGATGATTCATCCTCCATTTGGACTTGTGTGGTTCTTTAGTTGTCCTTCTGTTAAACTGATTCTCATTCTTCCACGTGTCCTTGGATTTCATAAATAGTGATGAGTGTGCCTTACCTCTACTGTACCTTCCCAGTTGATTCGTAGAGTTGGTCTTGCTTGACTCTACGATTCTTCGAGGTTGGTGAGTAGAGGTTAGGTTACTCTTCTCTTTTATGAAGCCCAGGCCAGCATGAGATCCTTTACTCCTTTGAGTGTGAATGGAAACAGTAGAATAGGGTTGAACTAGTTCTTCATTCTGTGAGGATTTCACAAAGGTAATGCTTCTACTAAAACTTGAGGCATTACTAGTGCTAGTTTCCTTTGTCTTTTCCACACATGGCTCTAAGATGGATTCCCCAAAGCCTAAGCCTATTCTGTCGAATGTACTTCTCTGACTAGAGAGCAGGGAGTCCATGGATGATGAGGATTTGTTCCATATAGAGATAGTCTTCTCTAGATCCTCAATTTTAGAGGTTAGATTAGACTCTCTTTGTGCATTGAGTTTATTTGTCTGTTCTAAGATCTCATTCCCAGCCTCAAGCTTGGAGAGAAGGTTAGTACTTAGAAGGGCTGTTTCAAGCTCTTTTTGAACTTTCTTCTTCTCCTCTTGAAGAAGTGAATGATCCTTCGACAAAACTCTGAACCACTTCATGTATTGATGTAGATCAGTGGTTATGCCATGCAGTGCAGTTCTTAAATCATTTATGTCTACATCAGGTGAGTTGAAGTCAAGTACCTCATCGAGACTTACATCATGAATGTTGAAATTTTGTTTGTCCTTTGCATGTTTGGCCAATAGGCACAGATTAGCCATTTGTGGTTCTTCATCATTTCTGGAGTCAAGATTGGAGTCATTGTCTTATTCACTCCATGATTCTCCAGCTACCAGGCCTTTGTCTCTCTTCTGAGGCCTTTTGTTGCATTTGTATTCCTTCTTTGCATGTGATTTCTTCTTTAGTTCTTCTCTGAGAGGTTTGTTGCAGTTGGCAATGAAGTGGCCAGGCTTCTTGCAGTTGTAGCATAGATCATTCATTTGCTCCTCGGGTCATTGTAATTGCCGACCTTCTTTGGCTTCTTTTGGTTTTGCCTTGACGCATGAACCTTCTTAGTCTCTTTACCAAAGATAAAGCAAGATCTTCATCATCGCCCTCATCATAATCGAGTCAATCTCAGGTCTTTACTTTTGATGCACCTTGATTTGCCTTGAGAGGAACACCCTTATCCTTCCTTCTTCCTTCTGATAGGGTCTCAGCTCGTTGAGTCAGCTCTAGTTCGTATGTCAGGAGATTGCCATATAGCTGTTGAACTGTCATCTGTTGCTTCTTTTTTACGACTAACAAAAGAGCTCTAACTCATGCAAGCATACATGCGTCAACAAGTAATATAGAACAAGTAAAGTATCGATCCCATAGAGAAAGTTGTTTAACTTAAACTACTATTCATTAATTAAATCACTATAGTTATATGCTCACACTAAAGATTAAACTTGGTTGATTCTTGAATTGCAAATAACAACTAAAATAATATAAACGATATAATAAATGATATTGGAATTAATGGGATTCTAACTTCATTTACTATTTCATTCAATTGCCACTATCATGCCTGACTTGTTCACATATCATAGGAAAGTAGCCAAGAGCACTAAAAGAGTATTAGCCATTTTTCAATGCACTAAGACCTACTTACACAGCATCCACAGATGATAGACCTTATGTAATCATCAATATAACCAACATCACTATATGTCTATGTGAAATTGCAACTATATTGATTTTAAGTTCAAGCTCTTATCTTAACTTATATGGTGAAACAGTATATGTCTATCTAGTTCACAAAATACATAAGACATATAACACAGCCCTATATACGTATACTATCATGATTACAGTCCATATTTGCATGTTCATTGTCAATTCCATACAAATACTGAAACGAATGGTGATCAAGCATTCATGTATGCAAAACAATCATGATGTACATCCCATATAATATGCAAAACAACCCAAAGATTTAAGTATGCAATCAAACTACATAATAAAATCCGTTAGAATCCCATAATGGAGTTTAGTTCATGACTGAACCAAAAGCCATTATGGGATCAAAGTTAAACATGATCAATAAGCAACAATTGAAAGAGGAAAGATGAAACTATCAAACCCAATTGCTGAATACACATCAATATCCAATCTCCATAAGATTCCAGCAAAAACTAATATTAATAATCCGCTCTCATAGAGAAATCCCAAGAAGGAGTAGAAAAGTAGCGTTATAGCCTCCTTCTACGTTGGAATCCTCTCTCCAGAGTAAAACCCTAATTACGATGTAAAGTATGTCGAATGATACCCCTGACACCAGTAAGGAATCGTTTTAAATCAATTACAACCTTTAAAATTTGAAAATAAAATAAAACACATCAAGAACATCAGGACATCGCATACAGCGGCCGCAAGGCGCTCTTCCAACATGATAATCTACGGCCAGAGACTTGCGATGAGGTTCATATGTTCGGTTTGCTCTCGGCATGCGCCTAGCCCATAAACTTGTCTATTTCGCTGCCGTGAGACTTACAGTAGCATCCAAGATCTGGCTGGGTGATCGCGCGGGCCCACATTCTTAAGGCTGTTTTGCCGCGCGGCTGCGCGGCTTGAAATCTGCAGGTCCTGGTTTCTGTTTTCCTACTGCTGCTGCGTATTCCGTTATGCTCTATTTCCTTGCACCTTCATGCCATGCATATCCCATCCTTTTACCTCGTTTCAAACATCTATTTGCCTTATGCTCCAAATCACCACCAAAACAGGTCGATTCCTGCATTTATTCACCAAAAGGAGTTTTAAGAACGTGTAATGCAAATTAACATGAAATGCAGCTAAACTAGACTAAAATGTACTTGAGATGGGCATAGTTCGCATGAATTGGTACTCCATAAGTAGGTAAAAATCCTACTTATCAAATACCCCCAAACTTGAACCATTGCTTGCCCTCAAGCAATATATACTAATGAATAATGAAAGATGCAACTACATTACTATGCACTTAATTCTCACATTGTCCCAACCATTATAGGCATTCAGTCCAATTTTCCTCAAATAAGTTTTTCTAGATTGAGAATACAAATTCAATCCAAACTATGAGCATAATGTCATATCACGCAAATAATTCACCAATGCTATATCTGAGATCTTTGTGTGTGTGTGTGTTGTGTTCACCCATACTTGATTTAGGTGTAGAATGCTCATGCTATCTTGCTCAAACCAGAAAAATTATAGCATAAATCAAAACTTATGTTTATATATGTGACTTGGACTATTCCAACATCTTAAAATAAACTAAGGTTCAACAATGAGTTTATCTGCTTTATTCTACTCACGAGGGCGAATTTTGCTCTATCTCGCGGTGTTTATTGCTATTTTTCTTTTCTTTCTTTTTTTACATGACTGTGAAATGTCTTACTCCATTAGGCACACTACTACCACTTAGCGAGCTTTCGACCAACGACTCCCAGACCATGAAAGACCTTAGGGCGCTAGGTGTAGAGACAATCCCCTCGGGCGTATTTGCTCAAGTAGCCAGGGCCCCGAAATAAGACTAGCCATGCTATTTCTACTTTTCTTTTCTTTTATTTTTTTATACACAGATACCCATGTTTTCACAGAGTTTAAAAATCGATGTTTTATACAGTTTCACAGCCACTTTTCACATATTTCTCTTTTTAACACTACATTTTTTCGTCGAGTAAAAGACACGTGTTTCTTATACCTACAAGTACTTGTGAACCCATTTGTCCAAACCGAGAGCATGTATACAGCATTATGAATTTCGTTGTATAAAACGTTATAACTCAGCTCATGTTATCCCGAAATATTCAGAATTCATTTAAAACTTCACTCTCATCATTGGCTAGACAAATTTTTTTTTTCTTTCTAAACGGCAAGGACTATGAGGTAAGCAACATGCAACTATGTGCTAAAATGTGAAACTAAACATGCACATAAAATTAATCTAATCATGCAACTATATGAGTTATATAAAACTAATCATGCAAAACTAATAATAATAATAAAAAAAAACTAACTACTACCTAATACCCCCAAACTTAAAATATTCAATGTCCCAATTGAATGGTAAAAGGTATGAAAACTCCCCTAGTTATCGGTGGTGCCACCCTCCTCGGGTGGTGAGTCCGGTGGTGGATATGGTACTGCTGTTCCAAACTGAGGCCATTCTTGTGTTGTTCCTTGTTGCGCAAACGCTTCGGCTAGAGCCCTTGTGAGCCCCGTCGCAAATGTGCCCAAATTATCGTACATGGCATCGACCTTGCGCTCCAACCTTTGGAGCTGTCGATCGTCATAGGTGGCACGCGCGTGCGTGGACGGGCCCGCCTCGTCTGTTTGCGGGGGTTGTTATTCTAGAAAAATAGGATGAATGATGAATCTTAGTCCTCGTGGATGCGGTACACCACCTGCCCAGTCTTCGAACTTTTCGATCGTGGCATGAGTAATGTCCTGGCTTGGGTATTGCATCTGCTCATTTCCCTAGTTGCATCCCTGATTAGCACAAAGCATGGCTACCACGGATGCGTGTGGAATGCTCCCAACCGTTGTTCCCCGTAAATAGCGCAACATATTCTCATGAATGAGATGACCAATGTCGATGTATTTTCCGGTGATTATGCCCCACAGAAGACGTGCCCTCTCCGCTGATATTTCGTGCTGATGGGCTGAAGGCAAGAGCATGGCACATATGAACAAGTTCCACGCTTTTGCATAGCAATTTAGTCTGCAGCTGGGAATAACCGCGGTTTGTGTTATGCCAGCTTTATACGTCCATTTTGTACCCGGCACACATAACTCTGCAATGATCAGCTCCATGTCGGTCTCCAAATGAGCGCCGGTTATCCAATTAGCAGCCCCCACTGGCGGTGCATCCGTAATTTTGAAAATTGATCGAATAGCATGGGGCTTGTAATTTACCTCGTTACCCCGAACCAGAGATATTCCGCTCATAGTCACCTTGGCATTGGCATAGAATTCACGAACTATGCTCATAGGACTGGGTATTGGAGTCGCCGTCAGTCCACCCCAACCTCTCTCTCGAATCATGGTTCACAACTGACCATCCTGACTTGCCGGCTTGAATCCTCGCTCCTTGACGAATGTTTTCGCCACAATGCGGTAGTACTCTTGTTGAGCTTCCAAATTAAGGAATTTTTTGTGATCTACAATGTCAACCTCTTGACTGCCCGCAGAGGATGAAGAAGACGACGCGATAGATCGTGCTCGCTTAGGCCCCATTTGTATTTGCTAGTAATTGCTTAGATTATATGATTGGGTAGGAAGAAAAGCTTGAAATTGATAACACTCACTCTTGATTCTGCACTCCCACATAGAAACCCTAGCTTTATAGCACTGTTGGAGAATTTGAGGAGATATGGACTTTGAATGAGGAGAGAATCGTGGTTGATTGATTGAGAGATGTACGACACGAAATTATAACTGATGAAGAGATAGCGACGTGAGTTATGGAAAGCGAGAGAATTTCGCTTCTGTTGATATCCCAAATGAGAGTCCAAATGGTCCCCAACTCTATTTTAAACCTACGGATCGACTTAACCCTTGTCATGTGGCCATGAAGCTTGTTTACTAAGATGGGCACGCGGGCGTGAGACTTACAGAAACATTTGGTGGGTTTTTTATCTGGACGCGCGATCGCGAGATTTTCTCCTTCTTGGAATCGTACGCGCGAGTTTTTAGATCATTAACCATATCGACATTGACGCAAAGCCGATTTTCATAGGCTTGTGCCCATGACGTAATGCATGTGTGTTCATTTCCATTCTGCATGTCAGTGATGTTATCCAGTGATGGTTCCTGCATAGATATTAATGTACCATGTTAAGGCATGACTTAGTGATTTCATATTAGTAACAGCATGCAAGCATTCTCATAGCCATTCTTGTGACAATCTTAAGCATGAATAATGGTATCCAATTAAAAAGGAGTTTGATATAACTACTAACATAACTCAAAATGAAAGATTAAAGACTAAGCAAGGGAGAGAATAATAATGGGTTGCCTCCCATTCAACGCTAAGTTATAGTTAATTAACTTGACTGTCTCTGAATTCATTTCACCGTTGGAATTATGGTGCTTTCCTTCGTATTCTCTGCACCCTGAAATTTCATGACCTCATCTTCCGTTAATGACTTTTCCTTCAAATCTGCATTTTTACCCATTGCATATAGCAATGGTCCATAATCCCTGGATTTCTGTACTTCATCCTGTAGGCACCAGTCCACCACGTCAACTAGAAAGCACTCTTCTTCATCCGTTGGTAAACTAATTTCTTTAAAGACGTTGAAAGTAATCTCTTGATCCTAGACACGCATAGTAAGTTCACCTTTCTGCACATCTATTGACGTTCTGCCTGTGGCCAAAAAGGGCCTTCCCAATATTATTGGTATGCTTTTGTCCTCTTCATAGTCTAAAATGATGAAATCAGCTGGAAAAAAAAACTTGTCTACCTTTACCAACACATCCTCAATAATTCCTCGCGGATATGTGATCGATCTGTCAGCTTGCTGCAATGATATGTTTATCGGCTATGGATCCGGCAATCCCAACTGATTAAACACTAACAAGGGCATCAAATTTATGCTTGCCCCAAGATCACATAAACACTTACTGAAGTTCAACTTTCCTATAGTACATGGAATTGTGAAACTGCCTAGATCCATCAACTTTGGAGGTAATTTCTGTTGAAGCACTTCACTGCATTCCTCTGTCAAGGCTACCATCTCAAACTCATCTAATCTCCTCTTCCTTGACAATATACCCTTTATAAACTTGGCGTAGCTGGGCATTTGTTCCAATGCCTCGGCGAAGGGTATGTTGATGTGCAGCTTTTTGAACACCTCCAAGAATTTGCTGAACTATTTATCGTCCCTTTTCTTTATTAATCTATGCGGATATGGAACCTGAATGTGCATTGGTGGTACTGGACTCTTAACTGTCTCCTCTGAACCTGCTTTGTCTTTCTCTTCCTGCCGATCCTCAGATATCTCCAACTTTTCCTGCTCATTATCTGGTTCCTCTGCCTCACGCGACCGCGCGCTCTCCTTAGTATATACTCTCATGCGGTATGCGACTTCCAAGATGGTAGCGAGTGTCTTTCCCAGATCTCAAAGTAATCGTTTGGCATTGTTCTTTTCCTTCTCTTCTTGGATTCGTCTCCGTGTTACTTGGCAATGAACCATGGGGCCTGTTAGTAAGCATGTTTGCCATTTGACCCATTTGAGTTTCCAGGTTCTTTATAGCCACTGCTTGGCTCTTGATCATAACTTCTGTGTTTGCCATGTATTTCATCATCATCTCCTCCACTTCTGATTTCTTTTCTTGCTGAGGTGCAGCTGGAGTGTGATGTTGCTGTTGTTGTTGAGAAAATCCTGGCGGGAAAGGTGGTCTAGGATTAAATTATGGTTCTTGTTGGTACATGTACTGAAATTGGTTGTTTGGTTGAAACCGAGCTTCTTTGATTCCTTGATTATTCGACCAACTACAATTTGGATGATTTACATTGTTGGGGTGGTATGTGTTACAAATTGGCCTTGGTCTTTTTGTAGTTGCTCACATCTTGACCGATTACGGTGATAGCACATTGGTCCGTCGAGTGTGACCCTTTAAATCTCACATATGTAGGCAACCATTTTTACCTTTCCTTCAGCCAAAGTATCTATCTTCTTTGCCATAACTGCCATCTGTGCTGATAGCTGAGTAATGACATCAACTTCAAACACACCCGCAAGTTTGGTTTGTGGCGTGCGGGATGTAGGATTCTGAAAGTCATTAGATGTCATTGTCTCGATAAGATCATAGGTTTCCTCATAGTTCTTTCCCATAATGCACCTCATGCAATTTGCATCTCTGATCGGTCTCGATCGCCATCCCAATCCATTATAAAAGCGTGTTAATTACCATCCAATCGGCATATCTGGTCTTTGTGGGCACTATCTCGAAGATTTCTTTATATCTCTCTCATGCTTCATGTAATGATTACCCGCTTGTTGTTGCTCAAATTGAGAGATAGTTGTCCTCATCTTTGCGATCTCTTAGCCATTGGGAAAAACTTAGCTAAGAATTTACATGCTAAATCCTCCCATGTAGTTATAGATCCTACTGGCAGAGAATGAAGCCAACTTTTTGCTTTATCCCTCAATGAAAATGGGAACAACCTTAGTCTAATAGCATCCTCCGTCACACCGTTGTATCTGAATGTATCACAAATTTCAATGAAACTCAATAGATGTTCATTCGGATCATCCGTAGTAGCACCCCCAAACTGAACTGTGTTCTGCACCATTTGAATAGTGCCAGTCTTGATCTCAAAAGTATTGGCCGCTATCGTTGGTCGACTATGTTGGGTAGTCCGTTGATATTGGGCATGGAATACTCTTTTAGAGCCCGATGCTCCTCTCTTTGATCTTCTCCTTGTGCCTCTCTTGCCATATTATTATTTGTTGTGTTTTCCAAGCGTTCTTGTAAATTTCTCACGTTACCCGCTTTCCAACCTCTCCGTTTATATTATCACAAGCAATTATTAACTCGGGGTTGGTTGACCGTGTCTTGCATAAAAATTTATCCAAATTCACAAAACAAGAACAAAAACTGAAATGAGATAAGACTAGAATTGTCTAAGTCATACAATATAGCTTAAAACTAATGATAATAATACTAAATTAAACGTCTTTCCCCGGCAACGGCGCCAAAAACTTGTTGGGTAATTTCTAGTTACACACAACACGCAAGTATACGTGGTCAACAAGTAATAAAGAGTAAGTAAAGTATCGTTCCCACGGAGAATTAATTAATAAAGTTCACCAAGCATTAGCCCATAACCATTTCAGTCTTATTTAAACGATTTCTTTGAGTTTTTATATTTAAACTATGAAATTAAATAGTACTAACTACCCCTAGAATGAGTCTAGATAATAAAGACATGAGATTACAATTTCCCTTATTGCATCATTTAAATCAACACACTTCTAGTTAAACCAAATTAATTATAACGGATTGTTAGTCGAGAACACGAACGTGAAATATAGCCATCTCTCGATGTACCATACTCATATTACATATAATCCACAATTGATAGAATACAAATGAACACCCACATTACCTAAGCCACTATATGTCTATGTGATTTACAAATAATTAGGGTTTGAACCCAAGTCCTCGATTGACTACTTAGTGGTGCTTCGGTATATGTCTATCCTAAGCACTGAATCATATATTCCATCACCATGTAGAACATACAAACACAAGCTATCAAGATCAAATCTAAACCCATACTTAAATCTTTCAAGTTCATATGGGTTATCACAGTAATTGATGGCCAATCAACTAAGCAAATAAGCATAAATCTTAATAGACAAACCCATAGCAATCAATAAGGTTAACAATGAAGTATATCGAAATAAACTAAGCAATAGATTCCATTGTAATCTCAAAATAGAGTTTAGCTCATTATAGAATCAAAATCCATCATCCACAATTGAATATACATTGAAAGATACAAATAGAAGTAAAGAGAGTTAGGGATTAAGAATAGCAAATGAGTTTCTTCTCTTCTTTTCATACGAACTTTCAAGGATCTTCAATTGCTTCAATCCCCAAATCTTAGTTATTATAGGGTTCTAATCTAATCTAAAAAGAAAGAGAAGAAAAGAAAATAATGATAGTTCTAGCCCCCAAGGGGTGGAATAATGTTTACATGATGAGAATATGTCTAATATATATGCCTTAATTGAAACCCCCTCTTCGTTACGCTTCAATTGCACTGTTTAATGAAAGCTCAGCTTTGGTCAACACCCGAAGTCGTGCTGCCACACAAGAATTGGCCTAAAGTTGGTGCGGCAGCGCCTGAAGTGAAAATCGCGTCTTTTGCTCTCAAGTCTCAGCGTCATGGCCAAGAAGTTCAGCGCCGCAGCGTGGGTGATTTTCTGCTGTAGTGTGTTCTGGTAAAATGGCCATAACGTTTGATCCGAGAAGAGTTACGGGGCCTGCCACCTATCAAATCGAAGATATCGACGAGCTCTACAACTTTTATTCTTTGAGTACTGAGAAATAATGTAAACCCCAAATAATTAATAAATGAAATTTAATTTCCTCTATTTATTATTTTGAAATAGTAAGGGTTGATGTGATTAATGTGGATAGTTATGGGTAAAATACGCAAATATTTCAAAATAAGCAAGTGGTTATAAAATATTCATTGTTGTCGGAGAATATTCGTTTGGTCGTGGAATATTAAATGCTTGTGAATATATTAAATGCGACCAAATAGCGACCGTGTGTGAGCCCATGTAATGAAAGCGATTGGAGGAAAAAACGACAAATATAAGTTGTTTAAAAATAACGACGTGGTTATTCTGGAATTTACCTTCGTTGGAATACCCGGTGGTTAAAACAAAGTAATCTGCGTTGTTGCACGATGGCACACAGTATTGCACCAATTATTGACTCTTAAGTGAAGGCACTACTCAATAATGGTTCTGATAATTCTTATTCGGTCATTTTTATTTTATTGGTTCAATAATTGTTGCGTTGATATTTTATATTGCTATTGTTTCAATAATAGTCATTAATTTGTATTTTCATTATCGAAGCAATAATTCATATTATCTCGAATAATATTATTAGATAACATTATTAGCAATGTCTAGAAAGTTACATCTAAGGAGAGGTTTGGTCACCTAATTGCGCGCCCATAAGGAGAAATTCTTATTGAAAGCCCCTCTTCCTGAGGAGGCTGCTGGTTTATCAATATTGTGACTCTGTAATATTATTTGTGAATAATTAATTATTGATTCATATGATGAGGAAAATATTGATTTTATGTGGATATAGATGGAGAAAATTTTAATGTGACAATTGTTGAAAATTAATATTTTATCTTTTTCGATAAAATAATTCATTTAAATATATATATTATTATATTTAATAATATAATAATGGTGATATTTTTACAACGAATGTGGGATATATGAGTATCTGAGGAGGAAGAGTATTTTTGTTGCAATAAATGTTTAAAACATGTTAAACATGTCGGTGGGACCCCATTTATTGATTGAAATTTGATTATAGCCTCTAAAATCGCTTGGTTTGGATTTAGGACAATTTTACATTTGGAATTTGGAAAACTTTCTTCTACAAAGTTGTAGATAATTGAATTTTCTATAAAAAAAACGTGAGATTTGAATTTTCGACAAAAGGGCTATTTATTGTGAATTATTGAAGTTAGGAGTTCAAAATAATTGATTTTGGAAGTTTTAATTATTTTATTATGAAAACGTTTTTGTCATTAAAGGTGGGGCTTGTATGTGATGAAAATGCTGAATTTCAGATCTTAGAAAGTAATGCGTAGAAAAATTTAATATATATTAATATTTTAATTAAATTTTACGCTTTGGTGTTCTAAGCATTTTCCTATAAATAGGGTGCTTAGGTTAGAATTGAAAATTACACCGGCGAAGTTTTCTCTCTATATTATCGGCGTATTCTTGTGAGTATTTTGAGTATACTTTGAGTATTGCTATACTGATGCAAGTTCAAGTTATAGCCTATATCCGATTATTCCAAAGGAGAAATCTTGTCTTTCCCGAGGTAAGGGATATTTTTTTTTTATAATGATATTATTTCTTCAATATCATTATCTTTGAAATATTGATATGAAGTTTTATCAAATTTAGAACTTTTAGTGATTTGGGTTACTATTCACGTATCTGACCTATTCACGAATCATTTACATTATTCATCGAAAAATGAAAATTTTTCTTTTCGTCCAAAATATCTAATCTGGATACTAGCTTTGATTGTATCCATGTTTTGATCATTCTTGAATTTTACACCACTATGATTATTTTTGAGGTATTTTTGGACGTGGATAAAATAAAGTACGAATCCTTAATCCTTAATCCTTGTCATTTTGTTTCACTGGATTCGTTTCTTTAAAAATATTTTTCATCATTCTCAGTCTTAAATGATGATATTATTGAATATCTTTGGCCTGTAGTGCAAAAGATGAATGATTTATGATGAATATCTTTGGCTGTAGTGCAAAGATGAATGATTTCGATGAATATCTTTGGCCGTGAAGTGCAAAGATGAACAGTGTTTAGATGAACATGACCAACTGGTGAATGTCTTTGGCCTGTAGTGCAAGGATGAATATTTGATCCTAGATATATATTGATTGATGTTATAGGGATAAAAAAATAGATGATGAACTTTAAAATTCATACATAGAAGATAGTAGTTTGCATTCTCTACTTAACTCTTCTAATGAATTATTATTTTCGCTGCGAATATTGATTTAAAACTTGTTGTCTATTGTATTCTATTATATTTTTCCCTGTTGAAGACTAACGATAATTTTGTTGTATATTATCTTAGTCATAATATTCTTTCTTGGGCTAGTCGAGCTCACCCTTTTCCTTTTTGTTCCATTTTTCTTCTCGGGAGGCGAGAATATAAGCGAGTACGAAGTGGGGTATGGAATGAAGGTTCTAGGGAGAGTTGTTTAGTAGTCCTCACCATTGTTGTAAAATAATGTATCAATAATTATGATGAGGATTTATTTGTATGTGGATATTATCTAGATGACAATATCTGTATTTAAACTCACAGTTTTACTATTGTAATAATAAAGTTGTAGTTGTTTCTGTACCGTGTATTGACAACTCAGAATGGGTGATGTAGACCTATTTTGGGGGTGTCACAAATAATGCATGGATGAAGGCTGAAATTGAGCTGGAAGGGACTGCTATGAAAATGGCTAACCAAAATAGCGACGTTTGACGTCCGTTGGTACAACGATCATAACTCTTGCATCCGAACTCCGATTAGAGCGATTCAAGATATTCCGGAAAGCTACGAAGATGCTCTACAATGTAGTCCAAGTTCCAAGCCAAGAACATGAAGTAACATGAAAGCCCAAATGATCTCCGGATTGCCTTTTCTTTGCATTTTCTTTGCTTTTTCTTACCAATAATCGCTCACATCGCTCCCAAACGTATAACCTACAAAATGAACACATAATACATGAAAAGTAACTAAGACACATGAATATAAGCAATTAATTCAAGTAAAAGACACCGGATAAGTGTATAAAAAATCCACTTATCAAATAGTTAGAATTAATTTTGAAGAATTGGAGATTAAGGAGGAAGGAGCGCTTGAAGATCCGTTTTTAATGGAGCCCGAGTTTAAATTCAATTTTTATATTTAAATTTTATTCTTGCACCCTAGGTTTGACCTTTTGGTTCACTTGGTGGCTCTAGTCATGAACCAAACTAGAATAAAGTCCATAATCAATCTGGGTAGAATATTGTATTCTATATGTGTATGCTTATACTATATATATATATGTGTGTGTGTGTGTGTGTGTGTGCGCGCATGCGCTAAACAAGATGAGACAAATAATAACAAACCCATCAAAGAATTTATATTAAGCGTTCAAAGATATTTGGAATATCGAACGTCGCCTTCTAGCATGATTAAATTAATAGAACATTAAATATTTAACATGAGTTTGTTGTGTCACCACAAGGCAAATATTAAATATTTAAGATGTTATTTTTATCACATTTGATGCTTATAAAGAAAATTGAACAATGTTGTTTTGTTGTGTCCCCATTTGATCAAAATAATCTAAGAGGCAAAAGAAAAGGAGTTACATGATTATGTAATTGGCAAAAATTGTTTACCTATTTATTTATATATAGTTTTTTGTGTCACCACAAGGCTATATACATTTGAAATAGAATCCTTATTCTCATTAGCAAATCTTTAATTAAATTTTGCCGAACTATATAATTGAGGGTAATATATTTTGAAGAAAATAGTGGAAGATACCAATTTAAAACAAGACCTAATTTATTTTGGTAATTAATAATAGAATGTATGCTAAAATATTGTTAATTACAAATTTATTTACTGAATTTTACAATGTCTAAATTATTATCACTACGGAGCATATTGATGCTAATTAACCGGAACAAATTAAACAAATTAGTTAAGGAATTTGAGAATAGTTCTCACAGCTAAAAAGCTATCTTTTGTCCTTAATATGCTTATCCTGCAATGGTTGCAGACAATGCCTCTGAGGAGGAGATTGCTACTTTAGAAAGTAGCAAGATGATGCACAGTTGACTAAATGCATCATGCTCGCATCCATGAGTAATGAGCTTCAGTGTCAGCATAAAACTATAGATACTCCTACTATACTCCTGCACATCAAGTAGTTGATGGTGAGGAAAGTAGGACTGATAGATATCAGATATCTAAGGAGCTCTTCCAATCTAGAATGATCGATGACACTACAGTACAGACAAAAGTCCTTAACATTATCAATTTAATTGAACAATTAGGACAACGGGTTTGATCATGGATAGAGAGTTGAGCCAAGATTTGATCTTGCACTCACTCCCGGACTCCTTTCATAATTATTGTGAATTTTTCATATGAACAAGCTAGATATTAGCCTCGCTGATTTGCTTAACATGTTGAAAAATGTTAAGAGTCACTTTTCAACCAAGAAAGATCAAGACTAACTGGTAGGGACCAAATGATCTTTTGAAAAGAAGAACGATTTAAAGAATATAAATAAAAAAGGCAAAAATAAAGGATAATAAGAACAAAACTAATACAGATAGAAAATAAGTTTGCTTCCACTACAATAAGTCAGGACACTGGAAAGAAAACTACGAGAACCATCTTGTAGTGGCTAACCAGAAGAAGCTTATTGAAGCTTCGGTTATAAATACAGTTTTGTTCATGAATAAAATAAATCCTTTTATAAGTTAAAATTCTATTTGGGTATTGGATATTGACTTTGGTTATCATAAATATAGATTTATAAAGGGACCAAGCAGAAGCAGAAAGCTAAACAAGGGATAAGTAATCCTATGTGTGGGAAATGAAGCAAAGGTTGCTGCATTAGCCATAAGAACTTATAGTTTAGCATTGCCTACGGGCAAGTCTATTAAGTCAATAAGTTGTTATTGTATTACAGTTCTCGTTAAAAATATTATTTCCATTTTGTTGTTAGACAATAAAATTTTTGGTATTATATTTAAAGAACAATTGTTGTTCTATTTATAATAATAATGTTTTGTATAGAACTGAAATATTACTTAATGGACTTTATGTACTTGACTTGCATGAAAATTATTTTGCAAATTGAACAAACTAGTATAAGAAAAAGAGATGATCATTCAAAGAGGTGAATGTGTGTATTGCTGAAATACAAATCTGAATCATTTGAAAGGTTCAAAGAATTTAGAGGTGAAACTAATTGGCAAAGTATTAGGATTCTTTGATTGGATTGAGGAAGGAATACCTGTGCAATAATTTTCTAGATCATCTCAAATGGTTTTCTCATAATGGAGGCCTCCTGATATGCAATAATTTATTGGTGTATCTTAAAGGAAAAATTGTACCATGTTAGACATGATGTAGTCCATAATGATTTTACCGACATACCAGTATCCTTCTAGGGTAATGCCCTAGAATTGGCTGCATATCTACGAAAAGGTAACCTCAAAATCTACCCCTAAGACTCTATAAGAGCTATAGACAGGGAAAATTCTTAATATTAAGTATGTTAAGATAAGGGATTGTCCAGCTTATATGAAAAGGTTTCAAAAAGATAAGTTTGGGACAAGATTTGACAAGTGTCGATTTGTGGGACATCCTAAAGTATGTTTAGGGTATATGTTCTATAATCCTACTTAGCAAAATGTATTTGTTGCGAAACACGCTGCCTTCTAAGATAAAATGTGTTTATCATTGAAGGGCTAGCGGGAGGATAAAGATCTTGAAGAGTTCAAGAACCACAAAACACTATAAGTCAAATAAAAGGAATCTGTAGATAGACCTATTGTACCATAATCGAATCATAAATCTGGAATAGTAATGACAATACCTTGGAGGTGTGGACTCATCATAAATGATGATGATGATGTACACATCATAGAAGATAATGATCCAGTTACATACGATGAGGTAAGAGTTGTAGACATTCAGAGAAATGGATTGAAGCAAGCTTCTCAAAAATAGAACATTCATTTTGTTGAGACAATCAAAAGAGTTTGATTTTATCAAAAATAAGAATGAACATAATGTGTACAAAAGGGTCAGTGGGAGCGCTGCGACATTCCTAGTACTCCCTCTGTCCCATGATAAAAGTCCTTATTACTATTTTGGGTAGTCCCATGTTAAATGTCCACTTTCCTTTAATAACCAAACTTTTACACATTTTTTCCTATTATGTCCGTATCATTAAATATCTCATACTTTTCTTATTTTAATTCTCTCTCCATATTTAATAAGTATGGAGAGAGAATATTTTGAATTGAATAGCTAGAAAGTCACTCTCTCACATGCATTGAAATTAATTAATGACATTATTATGGGAAATTTTGTCATTTCATTCCTCTTATTAATATGCGTGAAAAGTCCACTAGGACTTTTATCCTGGGACATAGGGAGTATTATATGTTGATATACTACGGATAAGGAATGACATACCAATGCTACAATCAGTAAAGATACAGTTGTCTAAACATTCCTCCATGAATGATTTGGAAGAGTATCTTAATTGGTGATACAAATCAATATGTATAGATTTAAAAGGATGCTCGACTTAACCCAAGAAACATATATTCATTTGATGCTAAAGCCGTTTAGCATGACAAACTCCAAGAGATGTCTCATGATGATGAGCCATGGAGTGTAT
Organism: Panax ginseng; assembly: GCA_020205605.1. NCBI lineage: Eukaryota > Viridiplantae > Streptophyta > Magnoliopsida > Apiales > Araliaceae > Panax > Panax ginseng. The sequence continues at coordinate 98,174,060 of CM035148.1, forward strand.
CTCTCTTAATAGTCCCTATAGACTCCTGAAAAGAGAGATTGAATGAGTAACTATCATGTATGCAATGAAATGTACGAAACCTGATGTTGATCGGTCATATTCTGAAGAAGATCACTGTAAGACAGTGAAAAACATCTTAAAAGTACTTAACATATACTAACGATGTGATCATGATTTATGGTGGGTCTAAATTAAAACTATAGGGCTTAACAGACTCAAGTTTTTTAGACTGACCAAGACGACAAGAAATCCACTTTAGGGTAAATCGTTACATTGAACGGTGGTGCAGTGAATTAGAAAAGTTCCAAATAGCAAAGAGTTGGTGGTTTAGTGATAAATACAAAGTATGTAGTTGTAAATAAAGCTGCAAGTTAATTGTTTGGATGAAAAGTTCATTACATAACTCGGAATAGTTCCTAAGTCTCATCTTGGGTCTAAACATGTGTTGTAGCACTTTTATTTGATTAGAGAATCATTGAAAGATGAGAAGTCACTATAGAGATAATGGACCATTAACTGAAGCTTATCCAACAACAGGATGATCGCCACTTAGAGAAGAAGGGTATGAGATACCATGGCTTGGCTTTAGTGCAAGTGGGAGATTGAAAGTAGTATGCACACAAGCCAATCATGTTTGACAATAAAGCATATACTTTGAAACAATCTTATTCATTTATTAATAAAAGAATTATTTAATTAAAGGCTTTTAATTTATCTACATGGTGTTGTTTTATAATATGTGATAAACCTATAGTTTTGAGTAATGCTTTTAGAATCATGAAGATGATCATGCTAATGATATCTAAATTCTTAGATAGCTCACAAACTAAAATTGTTCCTAATCGTTGTATTACTAAAAGGGGATTAGTGAATCCGGATAGATTGATACATACATTGTTTGATCATTAGATGAGGATGATTGATCTCATGATCATTTGTGTGGAGACACTAAAGCAAGTATGTAAGTGCTTATTGGAGAATAAGTTCACTGAACGTGGCTTGCTAAGGAATATCTAATGGAGTTTTACTTACCTATCAATAGGAATTTCTATAGCGATAGTAGTACAAGTGATCCTTAGACTTGAGATCATTATAGTATCTTGTGTATGATGAGTTATACTTTAACATATTCCTTAAGACCCTTAGGGTATATCAAAGGGTATGTTTGGGTGTAATAAGTTGTACATAAAGATAATGTATGATCAACAAAGAATCTACTGCTTCTAGTAAAAGAAGAAAATGTCCGATATGATTCGATAAATGACAACTCAGTAGTCTTTGGCCAAGGCAGAATGAAATTAGAAAGGAGTTTTTAATTTGTATTATTTGGAGTTGTGCATTTAAGAATCGAAATACATAGATTTAAATAAAATAAGACTTGACAGTAATTACATATCTTATATTTAATTGGGACATTGTATGGTGGAAGGATTGAATTGTACGGTAACTATTTACTCAAAGGTTCTTTTATGATTAATGTTGAAATTTATATTATCTGGAAAATTATTAATCGCTAAGGGGAGGCTTATCCTTATTATAGAATAAATGTTATTTATTTAAGTAAATTAATAGATTTATTAATTTATTTAAATAAGATTAAAAATGTTCTAATTGATTTATTCATAATCGGTTTAATGTGGAGAACCTAAAGGGTCATATCACAAAAAGGAAGAATATATATTTAAGAAGCAAATAACATAATCGTAGCAATAAGATAAGTGTATTTAATTTAATCTTTGTTGATAGAATAAATTAAACATCTTAATATTTATTATTTAATATTTTGAAATATTAAATATAAATAAATAAGAGGAGTCTTATTATTATTATTTAATTTCTAAAGGAGTTTGAGAATTAATTAATAAAAGTACACTCATATATTCCTAATAAGATTAGGAAGCTAATTAATTAAAAGAGTTTAATTAATTATTCCTAATAAGATTAGGAGCTTAATTAATTAAAATAAAACTCAATTTCTTAATTATTAAGGAGGGTTGCCTACATCTATAAAGAAATGGAGTCTTATTATGGGTGGCCTACATTGTAAAGGTTATCAGATTGAAATGTAAGATTTTATATAATAACTTTGATGAAGCAAATCATAAAATAACTTAATTTATAGATGTGTAAATGATTAAGGTTTTGATTCAGGGAATTGAAGTAAGAAGACAGAAAAGTTTAAATTTTTCGCATTTTATTATGTTTAACATCAAATAATGATGTAAAATCAGAAGTTAGACGTATTATTAAACAAAACTCATACTCTTCATCCTTAACATGATTTTCATTAATTTGTCAATTCTAAAATTGCTTGTTGTTTACATATAATAGATTATATGTATATTAATAACAAATATCATCCATTTTCTTAACAATTCCCTCATTAAAATCATTTACAGAGAAAACTTTGAAAACACAAATTAAAGTTCAAAGCTAGAATATTATCGTTGATTCTTCTTTAAACCTAGAATAGATTATATGAATCTTCTTCTTCTTCCTTCTTTGATTCTCAAAACCTTGTCAATTTACATAGAATTTCTTCTCTTTCTCTCTCAATTTCTCTCTTTCTCTCTTCTTATCTTCTTCTCTGTTTTTCTAACTCTTAGCTTTAGGAAAATACTGAGCGTAACCCCCAGCTAATGAATACGTGAACTTTAAGTTGGGTTATTAGTTAAAAAATAAATAAATAAAAAGTTTTAGCAGTTATAAAATACAAAGAGTATAGGCCATGTTTTGCTAGAACCCTTCACCCATTTTTAATTTATTTTAATAATTCTCCTTATTATATGGTATATCTTCTTTTTTTTTAAATGTCACACTTTAACTATGTTGCTAAATTATTTAGCTAACTACATAGAATAATTATACAATTATAATTTATATAATTATTACACTTATACATTATGAAATTATATTCATAAACACCTCCATTTAAAATAATAAACATTTTCATTAAAATAGTTAATATTTATTTCATAATTATTTTAATTAACTCAAATGAATTATACAATTATTATATATAATCATTTCATTCCTTTTCTCACATAAATTGTCTCAATACAATTTATTTAATCCGTATATCTAATCCCCACTTAATTATTAATTTAATTTATTAATCTCTAACCAATAATTATTTATAGGTATATTGGTTTTTCTTCTCTCACCATCAATTTATATTTTATTAACATCATTAAAGATATTAAACATTTTCATATATTACCATGACATGTAATATATATTAAGAATACCAAATTTAATTAGCAAAACTTGTATATTAACTCACTATTTTAATTAGGTGAATTAACTCTTTTATCCACTTTACTACAACACCACTACTAAATAAGGTTTAAATAATCAAACAATATTATTCCATAATATAGTTTTGACTTAATTTAAATTACCCAATATTTATATGGTTAATTTTCCTTGCCACCAAATTCCTTATCGTGACTAATTTCTTTTATTTCCTTTAATAGTTTAATCAACTATTAAATCTCATAAAAGTTTAATTTTTTTCACACCAAAACACATAATTCAAAATATATACATCTCATAATAAGAATTTTAATTATTAAATTCTTATTTTAATAACTTATAAAAATTTGGGTTGTCACATCCTTACCCCCTTATAAGGATTCCGTCATTGGAATTAACGAAACCTCCCTTACTTGGTTTTCACCAATCTCTTTTCAAAAATTATCATTGAATATCTTCAACACATTACCTTAATATAGATTTTATTTATTACCACTCCAACCATTCTTCACAATAAATTCTTGTAAGCTTTATTTCATAACCTTTAATCTTTATCTTTACCTACCTTTGAACCATACTTAGTTTATTACTCACTTTATCAAAGTTAATAAATAAAACCTACATCCAGGTTCAATACCCTTTATACAACGAACAAAACTTAAACATTATAACTAAAAATCTATTAAACATCATACATTATTCGGAACCTTAAACATGATTCAAATAATAACAACTCAGCCAAAGTATATAAATCTTCATGTACTACATCTGATTCATGTCTTTCAAGTAGCACATAGTGTTACCTTGTGTCCTTAACATGTAAAAGTGGTTATTTTCAAGGTTGAGCTCGATAGCCCAAAAAAAGCTAATAGTTTTCATGCATCACGTAGCACATAATAACATGCTCAACATACATTTCATAAAAATTGAACTAACATAACATACATGCCTCAGTTCATATAACAAGTATAAAGATTGAGTTCCTTACTCAATCAACATTCATTACTCAACCAATGTAGTTGACTTTAACGTTTCATACTTTCAACATATATATATAACACATCATGCTCTTTGCAACAAAGATTTAAAATAGTTCATCATCAAGTTCACATAGCAAATAAGAACTGAAAGACTTGCCTTGATCGTTGTTTACCAATAATAGATTAACAACTTATAACTATCTGCACTTCACATGCCCTACACAATTATATAAACACCAACTATTAGTCACATAGAAATGCATATTAGTTGTAATGTAAACTTTACTCTACATCTTATAACCCTTCATGTTAATCAATACACAATGTTTAATTTGATTGTGTTAACTTTCAACTTATATCTCACTATATTTCTTCTTAGGTCACACTCGAAATTCATTCAAGTGTTTAAGTCTTGCTAGGACTACATATTGGTTTTATATAAACCCCATTTCATATCTTATAATATTCATTTCATTTGACTTAAAATATTTTTTACGTTCCTTAACACTTGTCACGGCGTTTCGACGTTTATTGGTCACATGCCTTATTTGTCTCTCTTGTGTATGCTTAGTATGCTTATACAACTTATCTAATACATCATTTATTAATGTTAAACATCATTATAATTCATACTATTCATGTTTTATAATTTATAACATCTTTCATCATCAGAAACACTACACTTACATACGTGCATGCCCGACGCCCTCCGATTGCCTCTGAATAAACATGAGTCCCAAAGATGACAATATTGACCCCTTTTCTCGACCTAAAATCGAACAACTTAAAGAATGAAAGTTGTAGGTCTATTCTTCCTTGTTCCGGATCATCTTGTATTTTCTCAATCGGAGTTCGTATGAAAACGTTATGCCCGTTTTACTACAGGAGGTCAAAATAATCAGACCAGACACACCTAGAGTACAACTACGCCCAATTAAGCCTTTGACACAACGCAGTAGCGCCAGATTCTGTAGTTTACTATTCTCGTGATTTTTGAACTTTTTCTCCTTCTAATCTTCATAACTTGAGTTATACACATCCAAATTAGTCTGTTTTCGATTTTATGGATTCGTAATTCATAGAACTACAACATATCATAGAATAAATAATTTACAGAACCATTAACCAACCTAAATCTTGACACTAAACTCATGTTCATATTAGTTTTACATGTTTTAACATGTTTAGCAAATTCATTCACTACGAATTCGTTTCTTAACCAAATTGATTCATTTAACTTGCATTCTTTTCATTTCTCAATCTGGGTACTTAATTCCCACACGATTTGGTGTTCACTTTCTATTCATATATTTCTAACTACTAAACATAATAAAATTTAAACAATAAACTTCCCATTAAAGGGTTACATCATTAAATTAAATAAAATCTCCCAGGTTATCTAACCTTAAACATTCATCAAATTCAAAAAAGTAAATAAATTACATCACAGTAGTTGAAATAAAGTCTGACATCATAAAAATCAGTAAATTTACAAGTATTCAACACTTGTTCATTTTTCATTTTCCCTTGCTAGTGGTAGGTTCATCGACCTTCTCAACCTTAGCTGCAGTGGTTATATATGCAAGAGTGAGCAAAACAAATGCTCATTTGAGAATTATAATGAATAATAATTGCCCATGAAAAACTCAATAGAGCTGAATAATATTCTCTATCAATGATAATCAAGAACTGAAATCAAAATGTGAAATTTAACTGAGGGTCACAAGACCACGGACTATGTCCAAGGTTATAAGTAATCTTTCAACTTAAACCTAAACAGTCGTAAGATTGTAGGGACTTCCTGTACTTAGGGTGATTAGCCATTCGTACCATGTTTTGTGCATAAACATCTAAACGCTTCGCATAAATAATCCCCTATAATAGGGTTGTTCTTCTCAGTTTAGAGTACAAGTCCGCATCAAAGAAAGTTCGGTTTGGATAAGCTTCAAGGGTAATTTAGGGTTTAATGATCATCAACTAAGGATTAGTTGAATCAATAAAGTTTGATATCATTTCAAATGTTCGATAACAACATGATATGAAATAGTCATGAATCATAGGTGAATCAACATTATACATCGAAGTCATGCTTAGAGATAAACTAGAAAGCATAAGCATTGAATAATATAATAAACCTTGCTTGAACAATATTAAGCTAAGGCTATAATCTTGCCTAATAAAAGAATTGAGTTATTGAATATACATAATTGATAACAAGTTGAGAAACAAAACTTGTTCATCATAAGAATAATGGAATATATATATTTGCATAATAAGAAACAATTTTAAAGATAGGAAACCTTCTCAAAGTAAGAGTTAGGGTAAAGATCTTGAGTGAATATAACAAAGTTATATAAGTAGGATTAGGAACTTGCTCAAAATAAAAATAAGGATCAAAAACTTGCCTTGTGCGTAAGCTATTAAATTACAACTCACGTTCACCTACACATATTATTAGAATCACAACATCTATTAGGTATACCAACATTAACCTTACAAGTTAAATCCGATTTTAGTTGAACTTGTTATTTTAGTACAAGTTCCAATCACTAACACCATACACAATTCTAAAATCACAAGTTTTAGCATTATCACACTTAATCACCATCTCTAGACTTTAACAAATCTCAACGTAAAGTTTTTACAACTTTGGAACTATCACATACATGTTTTAAATCTGTTATAGCATCTTTGTTACATGCTCACCACCTTAACATTTTGATTAGACTAGGTTATAATGAGTTTTAAAGATTAAACCATCATCAGAGCATCACTACCACTTTTTTGGTTAGGGCACAGCTGCGCCATTTATAGTTCTAGAACAAATGCAGTTGCGTTGCAACGCAACTATGCCATTTCTGCCTTTGTCACCAAAATGAAAGGCTATGATCTTGTGCATAAAACTACGCAGACAGTTTCTTGCTCTGTTCAGACCCAAAAGTCACGAACTTCACCAATTAAACAGCAAATTACATACACCAAAATAATATATTATTTATATAAACATTACACATCATATATATACTGATTTAAAATAACAAAAAAACAACAACAATCAGATTAAGTCCTTTGAATTCCATATTTTTGCCTAAACTCCATTTTTGATATCTTTAGCAAAAATCATCACTGAAACTTCATTACTACACCAAATCAATTCATTCAAACTGTATTCTTTTCGTTTCTTAATGAATTAACACATTCAAGAATCAATTTACAATTTAGTTCACGAATAAACTATCAACTTTGGACTCCTACAAGCTATATGCATACATACACTTACTGTAATCAATTTCTCTTCTTTTTGGACGTGATTTTCCTAAATTAATATACGAAGTCCTTGCCTAAATGTTAGTTGTAAGACCCCAACTTTTTCTAAATAAAATCGAATTTTCTCTAATTATTATTGTGAATAATAAGGTGTTATTTTAATATAATGCTTTAGTTATGGGTGAAATGTGCAAATTTTGCAAAATAAGTAAGTGGTTATAAAATATTCATTGTTGTCGGGGAATATTCATTTGGTCGTGGAATATTTCTGTTGTCGAGGAATATTTGTACGATGGCGCAACCATTTGTGGGCCCCATAATGGATAATTGTCAGATGAAGAAAATGATAAATTTGAGTTTTTATAAATAACGACATAATTGTTACCGTTAACACTGTTGGATTACCTGATGGTTAAAATACGATGTACGTGTGGTTGCACAAATGTTAGCACGCTATCGCATAAAGATTTTGAATGATTGATTCTTACGTGAAAGGCACTACTCAATAATTGTTACGGTAATTCTTTATTCAATATTTTATTGATTCAATAGTTGCTATGTTGATATTTTATATTATTGTTGTTTCAATAATTGTCACTGCACAATATCTCTATTATCAGATCAATAATTCATATTATTTGAATAATATTGTTAGATAGCATTATTGGCAATGTCTAAGGAAGTTCTGTCTAGGAAAGGGGTTTGGTCACCTAATTGCGCGCCAATAAGGAGAAATCCTTATCGGAAAGCCCCCTCTTTCCTGGGAACGACCTGGTTGTCATTATTGTGATTCTGTAATATTATTTATGAATAATTAATTATTAATTTATATGATAAGAAAATATTTATTTTATGTGGATATAAATTATGGATATATTTATTGTGGTTATAAATGAAGGAATAAATGTTGAGGTGTTTTATCAGTATTTTGTCAGAATAGAGGTTTTGAAAATCGTCCGTATGTGGATTTCGGTCATTTTTCGTTTGGAATTTGGAAAAACTTAAACTTACAAAGTTGTAGAGAATTTAATTTCCTATTGAATAAACATGAGATTTGAATTTTTCTGATAAAAGGGCTATTTATTATGAATTATTGAAGTTTCAAAAATAAATGTTTTTATTAAAAATATGGTGGGCCCCGCTTTTGGTTAGTGAGAAATGAAATATGCTGGAATTTATTTTCAAAAGTGGTGGGCTCGAATAGTAGCAGGTAAAACCATAAGGTAGCAGGTTAGTCTGGTATGACGTTCTAAGCATTTTCTTATAAATAATGTGTTTAGTTAGAATTGAAAATCACACCAGAAACAAGTTTTCTCTCTTTCTCTCTCTATATTATCGAGCGTATTTTATGAGTAGTTAGATACTTTGTGAGTTGCTATTCATCAGTGCAATTTTCCTTGAAATTTATAATTCTATATTTCAAATTGTAATTATTGTTTTTTGAGGTAAGGGATGTTATTTTCTTCCTAATGATGTTATTCTTTCAATATCATTATACCGAAATATTGGTATGGATTTAATTGTGGAATTTCTACCTTTTTGTGTTGAGGTTACTATTCACGTATACGACATTATTCACGTATACGACACTATTCACGAATACGATACTATTCACCGAAAAATAAAATTTTCTCCTTTTTGTCCAAGATGTCTATTATGGTTACTATCTTTGATTGTATCCATGTTTTGATCTTTATTTTTGAATTTTGCTTCACAATTGGTTATTATGGAGTATTTTTTAACTTGGATAAACTAAAGTACGAATCCCTAATCTTTGATCTTTTATCTCACTGGATTCGTTTTCTTTAAGATATTTTTCATCATCCTCAGTCCTAAATGATGATATTCTTCGAATATCTTTGGCACAGTAGTGCAAAGATGAATGATTACCTAATGAATATCTTTGGCTGTAGTGCAAAGATGAGCGAGGAGTTGAGATGAACATGACCAACTAGTGATACAAATGAATATCTTTGGCCTGTAGTGCAAAGATGAATATTTGATTCAAGATGTATATTGATTGATGTTACATGGATAAAATATTGATGATGGACTTTTAAATCTTAGAAGATAGTAGAATTCTTTCTCTACTTGACTCTTCTAATGGATTGTTGTTTCCGCTACAGTTGTTGATCTAAAACTTGTTGTCTATTATATTTTATCAGATTTTTCCATGTTAAAGACTAATGATAAATTTTTTTTATATTATCTTAGTCATAATATTCTTTACTGGGCTAGTTGAGCTCACCATTTTCCTTTTTGTTCCATTTTTCTTCTCAGGAGGTGAGAACATAGCAGGAACTAGCCGGGGTTTGGAGTGATAGTTGTCTTAGTAGTCCTCACTATTTTGTAAAATAGTGTATCAATAATTGTAATGAGGACTCCTTTTGAGTTTTTATACTGTCTATTAGACAATATTTGTATTCAAACTCACAGTATGTGTTGTCATATTTTGCACAACAATTGTATTACTGAAGTTATATTTGTTTATGTACCATGTATTTGGCGACTCAAAATGGGTGATGTATACCTATTTTGGGGGCGTCACAGTTGGCATCAAAGCTTAGGGATATGATATCTGGCGGAGATCGGGGAATAGAACTAGGAGGGGAGAGACGAGTAACTCCTTCGCTAGTGTGTCCTACCTAAGCTTATTTATTGGTCGGTCATAATATAGGGATATTATGCGATATGTTAATTTGTTTAATTAACCCTTGTTTTATGGTAGTTTTTAAGAATGACAGCAGAGAACGTTAACAATGGAGTGAATGAGACCGTGGAGACACCTCTAATCACCAAGCATGATAATGTGATGTCAGGCGAAGAAGGAATTAGAGATATTCTTGTGGGGGGGGGGGGAAGAATTAATCGTTGCACCCGAGCTAGTCGTAGAGGTAGCAGCTGAGAGTGAGGAAGAAGTGTAACGCCCCAAAACTCGGGTACTTGAAACCCGAACTCGGTGCTTTACGATACCATTTCTATGAGCGGAATAATACTAATACTAATAACAATAATATAAATATCAAACTTAATTTACATATATCAAAGTCTAATCCCAAGTACGCAACCTTTACTACAATACATTACATGATAGATAATAAATATCATTGTCTTAATACTGTCTAACTATTACAAAAGATAACATAGAATTATTCTGATTGCTTTCCTTTTCCCTTGTTCTGGCCTGAACATTTCGGTTGATCATGCTTAGCTGAAAACATTTAAATTTAAAGCAAGAATGAGCATTTGATTGCCCAGAAAGTAATAGCAACAATAAATATAAGTTGAAAAGGATTAAATGTTTTCTTTGAATAACTCTTCTACAAATCGAATCAACCGCTTTGAAGTAATTTGAACCAATAATAACTACATACCAAATCTATCTCAAATTTTGAAACTACGTCATCGACTATAATCGGAGATTAATCGATGACTATGAACATTGTTTTTTTCATTTTCACTAGGGTTTAGCGTAACTTCATCCGCAAACCGTCATAACTTACTTATTAACACGAGGGTGATCTCGCCCAATGTGCCCTGTGATTGATCAATACTACATGCAAGAACGATATTATTGTTCACTCTATCCACCTTAATTGCACAAAGTTTTCCCATATTCGGGATGTTCATACTTAGTCGGAATCAACCAAAACAATCTGGGTTGGATACAATAACGTTCTATCTTGTTCAATAATATTTTTATGTCTAAATTTGAATCAAATAACTTAGACGGCTTTTAAAGTCAACGATACATACTTGAAATCAATAAGTATGTATCAACATATGATTAAATACAATGGTTATCTAAGTGGGGACACTTGTCTAACCCTATATATGAATTAATTGAATGTAATAAATATCCAATTATACAATAATACAATGATCGGATAATGTAAGAACTTGTATGAATACAAAGATTGGATACATAATCAATAATAATAGAGTTAATAATTTGGCACAATAATAATATAATTCTGAAACTTTCTTACTTATGTCCATCAGATAAAGTAAATGCGTAAAGTAGGATACTTGCACAATGTAAAGAATAATAATTCGGATACTTGCTCAATAATAATTGGAGTAAGTTTAGGAAACTTACATAACATGATATACCCATTGCACGAAATAAAAGTAGTGCATAAGGTTTAGATATACATTTAGAATATATCACAATAACGCAACTTAGATTAATCTTTTATACAAAACTATATCAAGAATAAGATCATTTGTTTGATTAGAATAATATATCGTAATACATAACACTGTCTATTGTAGTCAGCACATAACCTAATCACCTTGTCACATATATCTAACAGTTATTGATTCACTAACAAACACATATCTAGTCAATTTATTCTAGATTAATTTCTAAAATATTTCGGTGTACCGACGACTTTATCGGGTAAATATCGAGTCCAAGACTCTATCGTGTAGTTCAATATTCGTTTAGATATTTTAAATATCAGTCATATTATTTTTCATAGCCTTATAATAATTTTTAAATAATTATTATACTTTATCATGAATTTTCAAACACTAAAATCATTATTAAATGATTTAAATATTAACTAATTCTATTATCATTAATATTTAATTAATATGAAACTATTAATGAAACCATTGCCAAAATATTAAAGTTATTTATAATAACTCAAAATATTTTTAAAGTATTAATATTACCCTTAAATAATTTTTAAAACATTTAAAATCATTTTTAAATAATTACCATTAATATTAGAATATTAATTTATTATTTATCAAAATATTAAAAGTCATCGATTATAACTTAAAATATTTTTAATTCATTTATTTCCTTTTTAAATGATTTTTAAATCAATAAAACTATTTTTAAACTATTTATTTAATATAATTATTAAATAAACAAATATCGCTTAATATTAAATTAATATCATTAATATTAAAATATTAATATTTTCATGACAAAATATCAAAAGTTATATTTTATAACTTAAAATATTTTTATAACCTTTAAATCATTTTTAGATGATTTTTAACTCATTAATTCTATTTTTCATTATTTATTTAATATATTTATTAAATAACTTAATTATCATTAATATTAATTTATTAATGAAATACATCACAAAATATTAAAAGTCACTAAAATAACTTAAAATATTTTCTTATATCATAATATAATTTTAAATGATTTTTCAAGTATTAAAATCATTTTTAAATAATTTATTTGATATAATAATTAAATAAATTAAATACCTTTAATATTTCAAAAATATTAATTATTTATGAAATATATTAAAAATTATAAAAACTAATTTTCAGACTTTAAAATAATTTTTAGTAATTTAATTTGTATTTTTAATAATTAAAACTAATTTTCTTTAATTATTTAATATAAATATAATTTTCAAAAATTAAATGTCGCTAAATGGCCCTATAGCGACAGAACCGTCGCTATAGGTGTTCTTGAGCCTGCCCAGAATGTTCATGTCAACGTTCAAGGTAGGAGGTTCGGCCAATTTTAATTACATGTTCTTACGCTTTACGGGTTGAAATTTGTGTTACAGCTTATATAATACATATGTAATACTTCAATATCATACCAAGTTCATGGCCATAAAACATCCGATCAGTGAGTTATAAGGCAATAAAAATCTTGTCAGGCCTGTTCTTCATTTTTCTGGGTTACCCAGAAATGAAGAACAACCAAGGTACTTATTTAGCAAGCTTTAATCTTTGCTTTCAAAGCTAGGTTTGTGTGTTATGAAGGTTTAATCCTATAGTCTTGATGTCAGGGTACAACACCATGTAATTATTTCAGTCCATCAATATCAATAACACCAGATTTGAGCCGGTCAACGTAGGTCAGAAAACTCGCTCATGAAGAATCTGGGTTTTCCAGAAAACGGATTTCAGGACTGAGCAACCTACTTTGACCGTTTACTACATGCATCCTGTTTGTTTTTAAAGTGAAATAAAAGTACTAATCTGTAGTCCCTATACCATATTACAACATAGAAAAACAAACACCATCAAATCATTAAACACAAGTAAGATCTGGGCTCATGAATATGTTGTCAGGACGATCTGGGAAAAATCTGGGTTACCCAGATTTGTTCTTCAGGCAGTTTGGTCAACCTACTTTGACCGTCATTAAATTCGATTTCGTGTGCGATCTAGGGGTTCTAGAGGCATGATTGTGTAGTCCTTATATTATACTAAAACATCAAAACAACAATATGGACTAACTATAACAGATCAAAGAAAAATCGAAGCTCAAAGTGGTATCGCCGAAATTTCAGGTTTACGGGTTGCCCGAAACTCGAAATTCTGAATCAATCAACTCACTTCGACTACGAATACCTTTTAATCTACAAAAGAGATGGACCTGATTCAAGTCCCATATTAAAGATCTCATAACCGACTACAAGATCAAAGCCTTAAACAACAAAAATACATATCTGACAGGGATCTATGGGATCTGACATTCATTGTCAGACCTTTATTTTCAAAAATTTCCAGATTTAGAAAATTATCAAATCTAAGCCTCTAGATGTTATGGATCTAACATCTAGCAACCCAGATCACTTTGTTAGACTCCATACTACATATTTAACACAAACATTTTAACATCAAACATAAGATCAAGGTCAGATTATAAAATAGGGTTCATACCTTTAAGTGAACAAATCTGATTTCTATGCTTCTAATCTGTTTGTGGATTTCATGGGGCTTGATTAGGGGACTGATATGCTATACAATTTCGTGGTTTTTAGAGAGAGGAGTTCTAGGATGAAAGTTGTGAATAATTTAGGCTAAATATGCACTTTCTCTCTCTCTTGAATTATATATAAAACATGTATGCAATGACTTGTAATGGCTGGCCATGTTCTGGTGGTGTAGCTCATAGCTAGGTCTAGGGTAGGGTGGCTAGCCAGATTTGATGAATATTTGCTAGCAATAATTCACAAATAAGACAAAACGGTACTTTAGTAATTTTATTTTAATCTCAAGGGTATTCTTGTCCAAGGTGATTGAATCTAGGGTTTAATCACTAGATTTTACATCATAAAGTTTCCCAATTAAATACTAGGGTTTGGATAATTAAAAATTAAAGTGTAGTAAAATTTTAATTTTAAACACACTAATTAAATTAGGGTTTTAAATAGAAATTATGATTTTTAATAGAAAATTAGGGTTTAAATAATTAGGGTTCCTTAATTATCATTAGGGTTCCCAAATTAATAATTCAATTTACTAAAATAATAATTAGGGTTTCTAATTTTAGCAATTAGGGTTCCTAATTTTAAATTAGGGCTTCCAAATATTAATCAGGGTTTTATCTAATTAACATTAATTCTATAATATGCACATAATTCATATAACACAATTTCTGACCGATCTTAATTTCTAGTTTTAAATTTCCAATCATGGTTTATGACAGTAATACCAGGGTTTGTCGTGATACATCATAATTGACTAACCATTAACAATCTACACATATACTGTATATATTTATAACACTGAAAAATAATATTATATTTAATATAATATTATTATTCTCATTCATAGCTCAAAATCCAAAATTAGGGTTTGGATTCCATATCTGATTTATTTTTCACATATAGCATGCATTGTTAATTAAGTTAAAATAATTAACTTAAAACTACGAACTAAAATTCATATAATAAAATAGTAATTATAATAATTCCAATAATCATTTAATATATTATTTAAATAATATAAAAATCATATTTTCATAGTAAATAAATAATAAAGACATTTTACTATAAAATTAATTATTATAAGTATATACTTTATAATGATCAATAATTCTAAAATAAAATTGTTTGAAATTATTTATGAAATAAATAATTTTATTTATCACATATATACATACACATTACTTGACACATATTCTTATCTTTAAAATAAATAAAATTTAATATGCAAAATTTCTTATTTATTTATATAGAAAATATTCAGGGTTATTACAAGAAGAGGAACCTGAGGAGAATTTATTAGAAGAATTTTATGATCGAAATGTAGAATTACAAAATCGTATTCATGAGTTAGAAGAGCAGTCAAGAAGAACGACAGCAAATGTGAGCAAAAGGATACTGACGATTCAAGCTTGTGTTACCCGATATGTGATGTTTGAAATGAAGCACTCTTTCGCAGAGTATAAGATGATAAAAATTTGAATCGAAATTTGAAAGAAGAAATAATCGAGCAGTGAGAATGAGTGATGCATGGGTAAAAGCCGCATTTATCGTTGATATTGTGGAAAGAGATGTCCGATCTAAGAAGGCTAAAATAGATGATATGTATTTCTCTTTTTGGACAGCAATTGAGAGAACCCAACATCAAGTTTTGAATTACCATGTACATTGTGATCAACCCCAATTC
Source organism: Panax ginseng (assembly GCA_020205605.1). NCBI lineage: Eukaryota > Viridiplantae > Streptophyta > Magnoliopsida > Apiales > Araliaceae > Panax > Panax ginseng. Next base: position 98,189,950 of record CM035148.1, read on the forward strand.
GATATGGATCGAAGATTAATGATTCAGATCATGAAACACGAGTACGACGAAGTAGTTGAGGGTGGAATATGCCCTATAGCGAAAGTCAATTCTAGCTATAATGATGACACTAAAGGCTGTCCTAGACAAGTCAAAATCGGTGGTTCAAGTGAGAGCGCCTTTCATAACTTTCCAAAATGCGAGAAACCCGAACGAGGTGATCACGGTTAAGCTAATCATAAACTCTTGCGAAATTTATACCTTATTAGATACCGATTCTACCCATTATTTTATTTCTCCTGCTTGTGCTCAACGTTTGAACTTGACTCCGGAGAAATTAGATATTGACTTATCTGTTGAGACTCCGTTAGAAGAAACTTTCATTACATCTACTGTTTATAAATCTTGCTTGATTCAAGTCGGTACCATCACATTACTTTCCGATCTTATTTCTTTGAAAATACTTGCATTTGATGTGATTTTAGGGATTGATTGGTTAACCACTCATCATGCTAAAATTGATTATTTTAAATAAGGTTGTTAGTTTTCATATTCTAACCAACTGTTATGTAAATTCAAGCAACCAAACCTCTAAAGTCAATCAACTTTGTTATATCGCTTATAAAGCTATTCGTTTATTAAAAAGCAGGATGTCAAGCTTTCTTAGCCCATGTCATGACTTGAACAAAAACACGTCGATTTGAATAGTATTTCTATTGTTAGTGAATTTCTTGGCGTATTTCTTGAAGAACTTCCCGCCTACCCCCAGATGTGAAGTTAAATTCTTTATTGACATTGAGCCGCATTTTCAAAGCCCATTTCTAAAACCCCATATCGAATGGCTCCTATTGAACTTGAGGAGTTAAAGGTCCAACTACGAGGAGTTGTTGGACATCGCCATTTCATTCGATCTAGTACATCTCCTTGGGGTGCTCTTGTGTTATTCAGTAAGAAGAAAGAGCGGGGAGTATGCGACTTTGTATTGACTACCGAGAATTGAACCATGTCACCATCAAGAATAGGTATTCGCTACCTCGCATTGATGACTTGTTCGACCAGTTGCAAGGAACACAATTCTTTTCAAAGATTGATCTTCGCTTACGGATATCATAAAGTCAAGATTAAAAATCAAGATATTCTCGAAGATCGCCTTCGTAACTTCCAGACGAGTATTATGAATTCTTAGTCATGTCCTTTGGATTGACTAATGCTCCTGCTGCTTTCATGGATATAATGAACCGTGTGTTGAAAGAATATTTAGATCAGTTCGTTGTTGTCTTTATTGATGACATCCTCATCTATTCCAAAAGCCGTGAAGATCATGAACACCATTTGAAGCTAGTACTGCAAAGGCTTCGTGATAACAAGCTATATGCCAAGCTGAAGAAATGCAAGTTCTGACTTGATGAAGTAGCATTCCTTGGGCACGTGGTGTCAAAACATGGAGTATATGTCGACCCGATGAAGATTGAAGCAATACAAAGTTGGGAGCAACCGAAGTCGGTGACCAAAGTACATAGCTTTCTGGGCTTAGCTGGTTATTATCGGAGATTCGTGGAAAGATTTTCTCGAATCGCTACTCCGTTAACTCAGCTGACTCGAAAAGATACAAAATTCGGTTGGAGCGAGGATTGTGAGAAGAGTTTTCAAGAATTCAAGATGGGACTCATTTCGGCACCTTTTCTGACAATACCATCTGGTTCGGATGGATTTGTTATTTACAGTGATGCTTCAGACAATGGGTTAAGATGTGTTCTCATGCAACATGTGAAAGTCATAGCCTATGCCTCGCGATAACTTAAAGAATATGAGAGGAATTATCCTACTCATGATTTGGAGTTGGCAGCAGTCGTTTTCACGTTAAAGATCTGGAGACACTACCTATATGGGGAGAAAGTGGAGATCTATACAGATCATAAAAGCCTCAAATATATCTTCACCCAAAAGAAACTCAACATGCGGCAACGATGTTGGCTCGAGTTGTTGAAAGATTACGACCATACCATCTAGTACAATCCTCGAAAAGCAAACGTGGTAGCTGACGCATTGAGTAGAAGATCACATGCGGGTACTTTATGAATAGTACCCCATAAATAGTACTTTGTGAATAGTACCATAAAAATGAATACTACTCATGGACAGTACTCTGGCATGAAAAGCTTAAAATTTAACAAGAATGTTCAGAAAATATCCTTGTGAAATGATACTAGATGAAGCGCGAATTTAAACGATATTCTACTAATTTCACGGAGTATAGAAGCAATACTTTAATAACATAAGGGTATAATCAAGAATACGAGACTAAATAATATTACTCACATACTACAGAGTATGGAAGATAATATTATTCCTATGAATACTAAAAAAAATATTAATTCCTTACCTCAGAAGAAGACTGAATACTAGAATAGTGATGTAGTAGACTTCTCTTCTACTTTCTCTCTAAAGCTTCTCTTTCTATAATTGCTCTTGTGAGTCTTAGTGAATTGGTGAGAATTAAAGAAGAATGAGCTTCTATTTATAGGAAAACATAGTTTCGATAATTGCATGTTTTGGGGCTCAAAATATTACAGTATAATACCTTCATCTTTTCTTTCATTTTTAGTTTAGTCTTGCAAGTATTATCAAACTTGCACCACCTCCCCTAATAGTACATCATGTGAATCAATAGTACAATCATGTAAATAAATAGTATAATCATGTGAAAAAATTAATTACAGTTTAGTACCTTCATCTATACCTCCATTTTTAATTTAGTCATGCAAGTATTATCAATCTTGCACCACCTCCCCTAATAGTACATGCATGTGAATCAATAGTACACACATGTGAACAAATAGTTATAAGCATGTGAATTAATATCAATTAATTGCTCATTTATCCGATTAATTACTTGATTGGTCAATATAACCTCCAGACATCCATTATTATCGAAATAGATGTCGATTTCCACTAACACTAATAATCCCAACAGAATGAAAATATCAATTTTATCTTTAATCAACACGAAATTATTCATCATTTATATTATAACTCACAATATTTAATAACCAGATCATTCCAAGGAAAGAGGGGGCTTTCCGATAAGGATTTCTCCCTATTGGCACGCAATTAGGTGACCAAACCTCTCCTTGACAGAACTTTCTAGGCATTGTCAATATTGCAAATAATAATATGAATAACTTTATCGTCCCAATTATTGATTTAATAATATAAGATAATATGCAGATGATACTGTGACAATAATTGAATCAATAACATGAGAGATATTATGCAGCAACTACTGTAGCAATAATTGAGTATAACTGAGTGACTTCTCATGTAAGCATCAATAATCAATACCGTGTGCTACTATGCAACCACGCGTATTATTGTACTTTTACCACCGGGTAGTTCAACGGTTTAACGGTAAAACTTTACCGCTATTTTTATAAAAGATAATTAAATCGCTTTCAACTACGACAATAATACTTCCGTTGGGGTCCACTGATGATTATGCCGTCGCATTCGTCTGAATATTCCCTGATAAAACGAATATTCCCCGACCAATCGAATATTATATAACCACTTACTTACTTTGCAAAATTTGTAGATAATACCCACAACTATAACATTATATCAAATTCGCACCATAATATTCAAAAATATATTTCGAGAAAAATTAATATTTATTCATAAAAGTTGGGGTCTTACAACCTCCCCTTCTTATGAAATTTCATCCTCGAAATTAGGGTGCCTACCTAGTATATTGAAGAGGTGAGGATACCTTGACTTCATTTCAGATTCTTACTCCCAGGTCATTTCCTCAACATCGTGGTTTCTCCACAAAACTTTTACTTGAGGTATAACCTTGGAGCGTAAAATATGATCTTTCTTATCCAAGATTTTAACTGGTACCTCTTCATACGTTAAATCTTTCGCTATCTCATCCAGTTCTAAATCAATAATGTGGTTCAGGTCTTTCACATATTTACGTAACATAGATATGTGAAAAATGTTATGAACACGAGACATATTTAAGCAGTAAAGCGAGTCTATAGGCCACGCTTCCTACTCGATCGAGAATTAAAATGGGCCAATGAATCAAGGATTGAGCTTTCCTCTCTTTCCAAATCTCGTAACTCCTTTCTATGGAGCAACACGTAACAACACATGATCTCCAATATTGAATTCCACGTCCTTTCGATAAAGATCAGCATAACTCTTTTGTCGATCTTGTGAGGTTTTTATACGTTATCGGATCGTTTGAATCTTTTCCATAGTCATAAGTACCAACTCCGGTCCCAACAAAGTTGCTTCACCCACTTCATCCCAATATACTGGAGAACGACACTTTCTTCCATACAATGCCTCAAATGGAGCCATGCCAATACTTGTTTGATAACTGTTGTTGTAGGAAAACTCCACCAATGGTAAGAACTTGTCCCAACTTCCTTTGAAGTCAAGGACACAGAGTCTTAATAAATCTTCAAGAGTTTGAATAGTCCTCTCCGACTGCCCGTTTGTTTGAGGATGATATGCCAAACTAAATCGTAAATCCGTGCCCATAACTTTTTGCAAACTAACCCAAAATCATGAAGTGAATCTTGGGTCTCGATCAAAAACTATGGATACTGATATACCATACAATCTTACAATCTCGTTTATGTACATACGAGCAAGATGTTCAAGTGTATAATTTTCTCGTATCGGTAAGAAATTTGCAGACTTGGTCAATCTATCAACAATTACCCAAATCGCATCTATGTCTTGAGAAACCTTGGGAAGACCCGATTAAAGATCGAAATCCATGGTAATGTCTCCCCACTTCCATTTGGAATTTCAAGTGGTTGCAATGGACCTTTTGGCACTTGATGCTCCGATTTGATTCGTTAACAAGTTAGACACCTTGAGATAAACCCCGCTATCTCTCTCGTCATATTGCTCCACCAAAATGTATGACGAAGATCACGATACATTTTGGTACTCCCAGGATGGATTGCAAAGCAGGTTGTTGTCGCTGCCTCCATCATGATTTTATACTTCAAGTCGAATCATTAGGAACACAAAGTCCGAGCCGACTTTCGAAGTATTCCTTCTTCATCGATTCTTTCTTCGAATAACACATACCATTTCTATAAGTTCAATAATACAATAGTAATATTACATTCAAACTTAATTTACATACATCAAAGTTTACTTCCTGTGTACGTTAGACCTTCAAATACATTCCTTACAATACTTGAATAGATATCCATACAAATTTATAACCATTAACTCATAATACACACTTATTCGATCACCTTTCCTTTTCCTTTGTTCGTGCTCGAGCCTTCAAAGTTGCTTTCCATACATAACCGAAAAACATTTAATTTAAGCAAGGATGAGCATTTGAGTGCCCAAAGAAGTAATAGCAATTATATATAAGTCGAAAGAATATAAGTATTCCCTTTACATAACACTTCTACAACGAATCAAAAGTTGTGAAGTAATCAGACCGATAAAAGATTCACATAACAACTCTCTTTCAAATTCTTGAAATGAGGCTCTACCCATGAATAGGTTTTAAGAAACATACTATGAACATTCTTTTTCATTTTCAAAAGGTTTAGCAGAAATTCATCCACAAACCGTCATAACTTACTTAGCACCTGAGGGTGATCACCACATTGCAATTCTCGTATTGATCAATACTACATAACTAGAACGACATTCATCGCTTTCATCCTTTGTCCGCCAAGTTATAAAAATTTTCCCATTATCTGGATGTTCATACATGCCCGGGTTCCAAACCCAAGGTTTTAATCTTGCTCAACAATAATATGTAATTCAACATATATGTATACGGGTAATCGACATGGTATATCAACATGTGAATAAATGCTATGATTATCCAAGTGGGGACACTTGATAACCATTTAGAAATCAACTTAATGTAATATATATCCGAGCTAACATGTTGATAATCAAAGCGCATATAATCTGTATGTAAATAGAATAATTCAAACTTACTCATGTCCATCAGATAAAGGAAATGCAAAGGTAGGATACTCACCGATTTGGTCGATTACAAATCTCAACTTAGATCTTATCTCTTTATCACAACCTATCAATAAACAAAAGTCATTCGTCCGATTAGAACAATATATCATAACACATAAGATCGCTGCTATGGTCAAAGACATAATCGCAAAGGATCATACTTTTTTAGTTCACATTCTATACTTTTATACATTTTTCAAATATCTCATCCATGTTCTTACAAAGAGTCTTTTTCTTTCTATTATAGGTCCGACAAATTGTTTGCATGCATCGACAAATTTTTTATTTGGGTACATACCGAGTCTAAGACTCTTATTCTATACCTCAACATCTCGTGAATATCGACATTTTACTTTTTAATCATTTTCGAATTTTTCCGTAAATTGAAAAATTTAAAATAATTCAAATCATTACCAAGGTTTATAGTGATATAATCATTATTATGGTTGCTCTTCACCAAATCTCGGACTTCATAACCTGCCTCTCTAATCACCTAGTTCGAATTTGATATCACTTTCAAACATCGTAATTATAATTACATGATTTAAACATTAAATAATTCATTTATCATTAATAATTTATTTATATTAAACTATTAATGAAACCATTGCTAAAATATAAAAGTTATTTATAATAACTCAAACTATTTTTAAAACATTTATTTTACCTTTAAATGATTTTTAAAATAATTAAAATCATTTTTAAATAATCACCATTAATATATAAATATTAATGTACTATTTATCCAAATATTAAAAGTTATTAATTATAACTTAAGATATTTTTAAATCCTTAATATCCTCTTTAAATGATTTTTAAATAAATAAAACCATTTTTAAACTATTTATTTAATATAAATATTAAATAAACTTAATATCACAAATCATTAACTAAATATCATTAATATATAATTATTAATGAAATTATCTTCTAAATATTAAAAGTTATATTTTATAACTCAAAATATTTTCTTATATCATAAAATAATTTTTCATGATTTTTCATGAATTAAAACTATTTTTAAATCATTTATTTAATATTATAATTAAATAAATAATACCTTTTATATTTCAAAAATATTAAATATTTATGAAATATACTCAAAATAATTAAAAACTATTTTTCGTACTTTAAAATAATTTTTCATAATTTATTTGGTATTTTTAATAATTAAAACTAATTTTTCTAATTTTTAAATTAATTTCCTAAAATAAAATGATAATCTGTCATTAGCAGCATCTATAGCTGGCTGTAACTGCCGCTATAGGTGTTCTTGAGCTTCATGTCGTCAAGGCACAAAGGTACTAGTTTGACCGAGCCTTAAATCCATGATCTAAATGTTTTCGACTCAAGAAAAGCTTCAATGTTGTAAGACTAATGTAATACTACAACTACATACTCATTTCATGACCAAACAACAACAAATCAGAGATATGATCAACAGTAAAACCTTGTCGACGTGTTCTTCATAAGTTTCGGTCATTTAAAACCTCTCGTCAACAATTCCCCAACTACCTTTAAGGGTCTTATTCTCGTCGATCCGCATATGTTATAGTGTTTTATACGCTTGCCATGTAGTACAACTTACAGAGAACATGATTAAATCAAGTTTCAAGTCTAAACATTAACAATACCAAAGATATAAATCATCAAACTCTCCGACAAAAACTCAGATGCCAATTCGGGTTTTCCAGAATTTCAAAACAGATCGTCGTAATGCTACTTTCGATCTTTATATCTTTCATTCGAAGTTTGATCTAAGTGATCTATCGATTCCAGTTGTAGATAACATGTAATACTACAACTCTATTACATATAAGACATATAACAACAACAGATCCAAGAGATAGAGGCTTCATTAAAGGTGACCTCAATAATCGTTTTTTGAACATTTCGAAAACCCGTAAATGTTCTTTGAGCAGCTTCTAATAACGGTAGTTCACCATAAATAACTTCTAATCTACAATGATATGACCATGATTCCTTTTGCGTAATAAAGACAACATACCAAAGTGCTACACATAGCAAGCTTTAAACATCAAAAACGCTTAATGTGATGGGATCTACAAATTCTCCACATTCGCTGTCGTAACACAAAATTAAAATTTCCAGATTTTGAAGATCTTCAAACCGAGCTTCAATGTTATGGAATCAACATCAAGCAACCCAGATCATCCTTAGACACTATAATCAACATGTTTTAACATTTAAACATAACATCTAACACCAAAAGTTTAAGAAAAATCAAGCTTAGGGTTTATACCTTTTTAAGCTTTGATTCTCGATTTTTGGCTACCGATTTGTTATCGTGTGAATGGGGCTTGTTTATGACCGATATAATGAGAGAATTTCAGAGGTTTAAGCATCGGGAGAATGAAGCTAAGTGCTTGGGTATAAATAGGCCAAAATGTTGCATTTCTCTCTCTCAATCCATAAATTAATGCAATGAATTGATTATAGTGGTCGATCGATGGTAATACTACGTTCTATAGGTAATTTCTAGATGGATCGGCCGGATTTTGTGGACAAGTGGTAGCAATAAGACATAAATAATGCATTTTCCTTTCTTTTAATTTAAAAAAATATTTTAAATACCTTGATGCTAAAGTGGAATGATTCCTTGTTTGAGAGCCGATAAAGATGTAGGTAAAGGTGTTGGGGGCATCCTTGTTGCAAGATCCTATCAACAATGTAAGTAATAATACACTAAAATGACAAAAGGGTATTTTGGTCATTTCACATATAATTCCAAGGGCATTTTTGTAAAAGGCCATTAAATGTAATATTTAACCATTAAATTATAATTTTACCATTTACCAATTAATTTCTATCATTTGGTAAATTAAAACATTTATATAATAACGTCGTAATTAAACCCGATAATTTTAAATTAGGGTTTTCTTTAGAAAATTAGGTTTTCTAATTAGGTTTCTTAACGTTATCAATTAGGGTTTTCTAATCGATCATTAGGTTCTCTAATTATCTCGTATGATCTAACACACCATTACTATTTCTAACTTCAACCGATTAGGGTTGTAATAATTGTGGTTTGTCCTAGCTTATCGCCGTAAAAATAGTAATTAGGTTTTTCTTCTAATTACCGACATTCGTGTACACAAGAATTTCATATACACAAAGAATTTCATATACTACTCACCATTTCTCATAACCGAAGTTTAATAATTAGGGTTTCACAAAGACTCAGAATATGCTATGACCTAATCGACCGCCATCAAGCTCAATAATATCTCGTCTCACATATACACAAGATATAATTATTGTATCAGAAAATCATTATAATAATAATATAATATTATTATTATCATCTCTCGATCATAATCCCAATTCGTGGTTCGATCTCATATCCGACTTTCTTTCGTATATCAAGTTAAAATACTTGATTTAAATATTCTAACAATTTATATAATAAAATATATATTATATAAGTTCTAATTATCATTCATATATTATTTCCAATCATGTTATCATGGAAAACATTTCGCCAAAATTATTTCTAATTTTTCAAGTAATAAATATATTCATATTTATCGCTCACATTACTAGACACTTATTCTCGCTATTAAATAATAAAAAAAATTTATACGCAAATTTTCTTAATTATTTTATTTAGAAATCTCTAAGTTATTACATTCACCTCCTTTATAAGGATTCCGCCCCTAATCACCGCTCTAAAACTCATAAACATAAGGGTACATAAAGACATATAATCATCAGACGTAGACCTCGATCATACTCGATCGAATCCGATCTTTAACTATTCTTCACATCACTTAATTAGGCGTAAATTTGATTTCCGAAAGAACTCAAAATTTCTTTATAAAATCACTTACTATATATATATATAGAAAACATATAAGATATATAAGTTGATTCATATAAGACCTGGAGTTCTGCTTCCAAATGCCAATGTATCCTCGGACCGCCATGTTGTAGAACTTCTGAGTTGCTAACGTTGGGGTACCGGCCGAGTGTGGTCCACTGCTTCTCCCCTGGGTTATGTTTGTCACGCCCATTCCCTCTTGATAGCTTCCTCACTGATGCTCACCGATCCGCATATATGAAGCATCCACTAATCTTCCTTGAATTGGGGCAATGGGAGAGATATGACCTCTCTCGCCTCGCACTTAAAGCACGCGAACTTACCTTTTTGTAGACACTCGCCAGAGTGATTCTTTCCGCAGCTTCAGACCGCACCGCCTCTGCTTTCTTCACACCTTCCTCGCTTCACTTGAACATTCCCCTCGAAAATTCTCATTCTCTTCTCACCCCTATTCCCACTACTACTTTCCATCTTCACCGCCTCCTCCCGACCCGCCTCGGTTCTTTTTCTCCTCTGTTGTAGAGACTCATGGCCTCGCCTCCCTGCTCAAATTTATGATAGCCTTTTTCCATGAGTGCCGCAAAAGTATCTATTTGCAAGATCGCCACCTTATCAGAGAGCCGTGGTTTTAAGCCTCGCTCAAACCTCCTCGCTTTCTTCGACTTCTTCAGACTCACTTGATGTGGAGCAAACCTAGCTAACTCATTAAACTTCATGATACTTCGTAATACCATATGTTTTCCTGCTTTAACTCCGTGAATTTTACCTCCATTCTAGATCAAGATACTAACAGAGAGATAGTTTTCAAAAATAAATCTTTAAACCTATCCCAAGCAATTTCTTCTTCTCCCCGCCTCGAGTCTTATTTGCCTCCCACCAAAAGTTAGCCTCCCTTTATCATATAAGTGGCAAAAGCGGTCTTTTGCCCTCATCTACTCTAGCAATTATGAACGCTTTTCTATTTCATTCACCCATGTCCGGGCTTCAGAGGGTCACCGATCCTCCTCAACTCGTGGTCCTACCGCTTTGAAGTCTTTGAATTTTGCCAAGCGATTGTCCGTTGGTTCCCAAAGCAAATTGCATTCCCTCGCTTCATAGCTCGAGCCATCATGTTTGCAAAGTTTTGCATCGCTTCTCGTCATTGTTCTCCATCATTAATGATTCTTCTACCCTCGGGTTTCGAAGTTCGACTTGATCATGATTATCCGTTAAATAAAACCATAAATTATACCTTTTACATTTTAAACATTATCAGCATAAGATTAATGTATTAAACTCGCTTTCATTTCTCAAACTTAGATTCATATTCATTTATCGAATATTTACATAAAGACATAACGCTTTTAATCAACAAATATATCCTTTCAGTGACTACGAAAGCCTGGATTTAAAATTTTGACCAACATAAAGTTGAAAATAGCCATTACTTTTACACACACACACATAACCCATATACCACTCATTTACTAAGCCTTTCTTCTGACATTCATTCGCCGATGTCCCTCCATTCCACAATTAAAACATCCACCTTGCTTATAGTTGGGGCAACGAGGAGATGTATGTCCCTCACAAATTAAAAATAACATATCTTCTTCCCTTTCTTCTTATCGTGTTTTCCCAAGTCGATCTTCTATCTTTCTTTTCCTTTACCTTCCTGAGTCGCATTACCTAAGTGTCGCTTGAGGCTCCCATCCGTCAATTTGGATTTTGAGCTTATCCTCGCTTCTTTCATTGTTTCCAAAGAATGCTCGACGCAGCTTGAATATTAAGCAACGCCTCTATCTCCCACAAATTTTTTCCAACAGAAAGAACCTTGTTCTCCAGATCTCGCACTCCGCTGATGCTTGAGCAGCCTTCAACTTTAGTGTCTCGAGTCACTATCTCACAAATCCACCATTTCGATCTCGATACTACGCTTTCCACTATAGCCACCTCGTCCGATTTGGGGTTCCCGGTAAGCTTTCTATTTCAAATTGCTGGCCTTGATATTAGCTCTCTGGGTATGGATCTCGATCCTTCTTATTCCACATATCTTTTCCACCGTATATCTACATACATAAGTTACCCCGATTAGATATATAGTATATATACACAAAGAATCAAGAGTTTTATATACGCTGTCTTTTATTTTGTTTTACGATAAATTTATTCAATTCTCATCAACGCCTTATCCTTCTCTCGCCGAAAGGCAAATTCCATCCACTTCATGTCGAATCGCATAAAGGCGATGCCTAAAGCCCGCTTCCAAGGTATATATCTTGGTGTCTTTGGCTTTTATCTCAACCTTCAACCGCCCCACCAGATCTCTCTCTCTCTGCTCCAACCTCCTCAGAATCCTCCTGCTTAATTCTATCTCAGGTTCGTGGAGCAGCCATTCTTGTATCATCATTGCTCAAACTGAGAATACGATTCTCGGCTCTCGCTTGCTCAAATTTCTAGCCGCTAAGTCGCCGCTTCCTAACTAACAAATCTCTTATCATCTCACCGTCTGTGGTACTCCTCGCTAGAGTCCATCGCCTCGGGTCAAGGAATCACTTTGACTTTCGCCATCCATCCTATGACCACAATAAACGAGACAACATTAGCACCAAATAAAATATATTCATCAGAAAATGAAGGAATATTTTATTTAGTACAACTAAAACTTGATGGATCTCTTCGACTCATCATATCTTATAACTCCTCACCGTAGTACTTCGCCTCCTTCGGTTCACCAATATTTATCTTATCTTTCGCCCTCCATTCTACTAAGGTTATAACCTAGGTTTCGCACTCCTAACGCTTATAACCTACATGCCTTTTGATACCAACCTCGTGACGCCTCTAAATCCGGATACTTGAAACCCGAACTCAAAGGTTTCACGATACCATTTCTATAAGTCAATAATACAATAGTAATATTACATTCAAACTTAATTTATATACATCAAAGTTTACTTCCTGTGCACGAGACCTTCAAATACATTCCTTACAATACTTGAATAGATATCCATACAAACTATAACCATTAACTCATAATACACACTTATTCGATCACCTTTTCCTTTTCCTTTGTTCGTGCTCTCGAGCCTTCAAAGTTGCTTCATACATAATCGAAAAACATTTAATTTAAGCAAGGATGAGCATTTGAGTGCCCAAAGAGTAATAGTAATTATATATATAAGTCGAAAGAATATAAGTATTCCTTTACATAACACTTCTACAACGAATCAAAAGTTGTGAAGTAATCAGACCGATAAAAGATTCACATAACAACTCTCTTTCAAATTCTTGAAATGAGGCTCTACCCATGAATAGGGTTTAAGAAACATACTATGAACATTCTTTTTCATTTTCAAAAGGTTTAGCAGTAAATTCATCCACAAACCGTCATAACTTACGGCACGGAGGGTGATCACCTTCATTGACTTCTCAGATTGATCAATACTATATAACTAGAACGACATTCATCGCTTCATCCTTTGTCCGCCAAGCGCAGATAAAAATTTTCCCATTATCTGGATGTTCATACATGCCCGGTTCCAAACCCAAGGTTTTAATCTTGCTCAACAATAATATGTAATTCAACATATATGTATACGGTAATTGATACGGTATATCAACATGTGAATAATGCTATGATTATCCAAGTGGGGACACTTAGATAACCATTTAGAAATCAACTTAATGTAATATATATCCGAGCTAACATGTTGATAATCAAAGCGCATATAACTGTATGTAGAATAGAATAATTCTCAAACTTCTTACTCATGTCCATCGTGATAAAGGAAATGCAAAGGTAGGATACTCATTTCGATTTGGTCGATTACAAATCTCAACTTAGATCTTATCTCTTTATCACAACCTATCAATAAATGTGTCATTCGTCCGATTAGAACAATATATCATAACACATAAGATCGCAATTATGGTCAAATATAATCGCAAAGATCATACTTTTAGTTCACATTCTATACTTTTATACATTTTTCAAATATCTCATCCATGTTCTTACAAAGAGTCTTTTCTTTCTATTATAGGTCCGATAAATATGTTGCTGCATCGACAAATTTTATTTGGGTACATACCGAGTCTAAGACTCTTATTCTATACCTCAACATCTCGTGAATATCGACATTTTACTTTTAATCATTTTCAAATTTTCCGTAAATTGAAAAATTTAAAATAATTCAAATCATTACCAAGGTTTATAAAGTGATATAATCATTATTACGGTTGCTCTTCACCAAATCCTCGACTTCATAACCTGCCTTCAATCACTAGTTCGAATTTGATATCACTTTCAAACATCGTAATTATAATTACATGATTTAAACATTAAATAATTCATTTATCATTAATAATTTATTTATATTAAACTATTAATGAAACCATTGCTAAAATATAAAAGTTATTTATAATAACTCAAACTATTTTTAAAACATTTATTTTACCTTTAAATGATTTTTAAAATAATTAAAATCATTTTTAAATAATCACCATTAATATATAAATATTAATGTACTATTTATCCAAATATTAAAAGTTATTAATTATAACTTAAAATATTTTTAAATCCTTAATATCCTCTTTAAAATGATTTTTAAATAAATAAAACCATTTTTAAACTATTTATTTAATATAAATATTAAATAAACTTAATATCACAAATCATTAACTAAATATCATTAATATATAATTATTAATGAAATTATCTTCTAAATATTAAAAGTTATATTTTATAACTCAAAATATTTTCTTATATCATAAAATAATTTTTCATGATTTTTCATGAATTAAAACTATTTTTAAATCATTTATTTAATATTATAATTAAATAAATAATACCTTTTATATTTCAAAAATATTAAATATTTATGAAATATACTCAAAATAATTAAAAACTATTTTTCGATTTTAAAATAATTTTTCATAATTTATTTGGTATTTTTAATAATTAAAACTAATTTTTCTAATTTTTAAATTAATTTCCTAAAATAAAATGATAATCTGTCATTAGTTAGGCATCTATAGCTGGCGTAACCGTCCGCTATAGGTGTTCTTGAGCTTCATGTCAAGCCGCACAAAGGTACTAGTTTGACCGAGCTTTAAATCCATGATCTAAATGTTTTCCTGACTCAAAAAGCTTCAATGTTGTAAGATTAATGTAATACTACAACTACATACTCATTTCATGACCAAACAACAACAAATCAGAGATATGATCAATGTAAAACCTCACGACGTGTTCTTCATAAGTTTCGGGTTGCCCGTAAAACTCTCGTCAACACCCCACCAACGACCTTTAGTGGGTCTTATTCTCGTCGATCCGTATATGTTATAAGTGTTTTATACGCTTCAAGCCATGTAGTACAACTTACAGAGAACATGATTAAATCAAGTTTCAAGTCTAAACATTAACAATACCAAAGATATAAATCATCAAACTCTCCTCGACAAAACTTGCATGCCAATTCGGGTTTTCCAGCACTTTAAAACAGATCGTGTAATGCTACTTTCGATCTTTATATCTTTCATTCCGAAGTTCGATCTAAGTGATCTATCGATTCCAAAGTTGTAGATAACATGTAATACTACAACTCTATTACATATAAGACATATAACAACAACAGATCCAAGAGATAGAGGCTTATTAAAGGTGACCTCAATAATCGCTTTTGAACATTTCGAAAACCCGTAAATGTTCTTTTGAGCAGCCTCTACCAACGGTAGTTCAACCATAAATAACTTCTAATCTACAAATGATATGACCATGATTCCTTTTGCGTAATAAAGACAACATACCAAAGCACATAGCAAGCTTTAAACATCAAAAACGCTTAATGTGATGGGATCTACAAATTTCCGACATTCGCTGTCGTAACACAAAAAATTAAAATTTCCAGATTTTAAAGATCTTCAAACCGAGCTCAATGTTATGGAATCAACATCAAGCAACCCAGATCATCCTTAGACACTATAATCAACATGTTTTAACATTTAAACATAACATCTAACACCAAAAGTTTAAGAAAAATCAAGCTTAGGGTTTATACCTTTTTAAGCTTTGATTCTCATTTTTGGCTACCGATTTGTTATCGTGTGAATGGGGCTTGTTTATGAATCGATATAATGAGAGAATTTCGTAGGTTTAAGCATCGGGAGAATGAAGCTAAGTGCTTGGGTATAAATAGGCCAAAATGTTGCATTTCTCTCTCTCTGAATCCATAAATTAATGCAATGAATTGATTATAATGGTCGATCGATGGTAATACTACAAATTTCATAGGTAATTTCTAGATGGATCGCTTGATTTTGTGGACAAGTGGTAGCAATAAGACATAAATAATGCATTTTCCTTTTCTTTAATTTAAAAAAATATTTTAAATACCTTGATGCTAAAGTGGAATGATTCCCTGTTTGAGAGCCGATAAAGATGTAGGTAAAATATGTTGGGCATCCTCATTGCAAGATCCTATCAACAATGTAAGTATTAATACACTAAAATGACAAAAGGGTATTTTGGTCATTTCACATATAATTCCAAGGGCATTTTTGTAAAAGGCCATTAAATGTAATATTTAACCATTAAATTATAATTTTACCATTTACCAATTAATTTCTATCATTTGGTAAATTAAAACATTTATATAATAACGTCGTAATTAAACCCGATAATTTTAAATTAGGTTTCTTTAGAAAATTAGGGTTTTCTAATTAGGGTTTCTTAACGTTATCAATTAGGGTTTTCTAATCGATCATTAGGTTCTCTAATTATCTCATGTATGATCTAACACACCATTACTATTTCTAACTTCAACCGATTAGGTTGTAATAATTGTGGTTTGTCCTAGCTTATCGCCAGAAAAATAGTAATTAGGGTTTTTCTTCTAATTACCGATATTCGTGTACACAAGAATTTCATATACACAAGAATCTCATATACTACTCACCATTTCTCATAACCGAGTTTAATAATTAGGGTTTCACAAAGACTTGCAATATGCTATGACCTAATCGACCGCCATCGCTTCAATAATATCTCGTCTGTCATACATACACAAGATATAATTATTGTATCAGAAAATCATTATAATAATAATATAATATTATTATTATCATCTCTTGATCATAATCCCAATTCGTGGTTCGATCTCATATCCGACTTTTTTTTCGCATATCAAGTTAAAATACTTGATTTAAATATTCTAACAATTTATATAATAAAATATATATTATATAAGTTCTAATTATCACTATATATTATTTCCAATCATGTTATCATGGAAAACATTTCAAAATTATTTCTAATTTTTCAAGTAATAAATATATTCATATTTATCGCTCACATTACTGTAAAACTTATTCTCGCTATTAAATAATAAAAAAAAAAAAATTTATACGCAAATTTTCTTAATTATTTTATTTAGGAAATCTCGTTATTACATTCACCTCCTTATATAAGGATTCCGCCCCTAATCACCGCTCTAAAACTCATAAAAGATAAGGGTACATAAAGACATATAATCATCAGACGTAGACTCGATCATACTTGATCGAACCGATCTTTTAACTATTCTTCACATCACTTAATTAGGCGTAAATTTGATTTCAAAGAACTCAAAATTTCTTTATAAAATCACTTACTATATATATATATATAGAAAACATATAAGATATATAAGTTGATTCACATAAAGACTGGAGTTCTGCTTCCAAATGCCAATGTATCCTCGGACCGCCATGTTGTAGACCCTGAGTTGCTAACGCTGGGGTACCGCTGAGTGTGGTCCACTGCTTTCCCCCGTGGGTTATGTTTCCGCCTCCATTCCCTCTTTGATAGCTTCTCACTCGATGCTCACCGATCCGCATACATGAAGCATCCACTAATCTTCCTTGAATCAAAGGGCAATGGGAGAGATACGACCTCTCGCCCGCACTTAAAGCACGCTAACTTACCTTTTAGACACTCGCCAGAGTGATTCTTTCCGCAGCTTCTTGCACCGCACCGCCTCGCTTTTTCACACCTTCCTCGCTTCACTTGAACATTCCCTCGAAAATTCCTCATTCTCTTCTCACCCCTATTCCCACTACTACTTTCCATCTTCACCGCCTCCTCCCGTCCCCGCCTCGGTTCTTTTTTCCTCTTGTGTAGAGACTCATGGCCTCGCCCCCTGCTCACCTATGATAGCCTTTTTCCATGAGTGTCGCAAAAGTATCTATTTGCAAGATCGCCACCTTATCAGAGAGCCGTGGTTTTAAGCCTCGCTCAAACCTCCTCGCTTTTCTCGACTTCAGACTCACTTGATGTGGAGCAAACCTAGCCAACTCATTAAACTTCACAAGATACCGTAATACCATGTTTTCCTGCTTTAACTCCGTGAATTTTACCTCCATTCTAGATCAGATACTAACAGAGAGATAGTTTTCAAAAATAAATCTTTAAACCTATCCCAAGCAATTTCTTCTTCTCCTCCGCCTCGAGTCTTATTTGCCTCCCACCAAAAGTTAGCCTCCCTTTATCATATAAGTGGCAAACGCGGCTTTTGCCCTCATCTACTCTAGCAATTATGAACGCCTTTTCTATTTCTGCTCACCCATGTCCGGCTTCAGAGGGTCACCGATCCTCCTAACTCGTGGTCCTACCGCTTTGAAGTCTTTGAATTTTGCCAAGCGATTGTCCGTCGGTTCCCAAAGCACTGCATTCCTCGCTTATAGCTCGAGCCATCATGTTTGCAAAGTTTTGCATCGCCTCGGCCGTTGTCCTCCATCATTAATAGATTCTTCTACCCTTGGTTTCGAAGTTCGACTTGATCACAGATTATCCGTTAAATAAAACCATAAATTATACCTTTACATTTTAAACATTATCAGCATAAGATTAATGTATTAAACTCTGCTTTCATTTCTCAAACTTAGATTCATATTCATTTATCGAATATTTACATAAAGACATAACGCTTTTAATCAACAAATTTATCCTTTGTGACTACGAAAAGCTCTGGATTTAAAATTTTGACCAACATAAAGTTGAAAACAGCTTCATTATTTTTCACACACAAACACAACATAACCCATACCACTCATTTACTAAGCCTTTCTTCCTGACATTCATTCGCCGATGTCCCTCCATTCCACAATTAAAACATCCACCTTGCTTATAGTTGGGGCGCAACGAGGAGATGTATGTCCCTCACAAAACCAAATAATATAATATCTTCTTCCCTTTCTTCTTATCGTTTTCCCAAGTCGATCTTCTATCTTTCTTTTTCTTACCTTCCTGAGTCGCATACCTAAGTGTTGCTTGAGGCTCCCATCCGTCAATTTGGATTTTGAGCTTATCCTCGCTTTTTCATTGTTTCCAAAGAATGCTTGACGCAGCTTGAATATTAAGCAACGCCTCTATCTCCCATGTACTTTCCAAACAGAAGAAACCTTTGTTCTCCGTGATCCTCGCACTCCGCTGATGCTTGAGCAGCCTTCAACTTTAGTGTCCGAAGTCACTATCCGTCAAATCCACCATTTCGATCTCGATACTACGCTTTCCACTATAGCCACCTCGTCCGATTTGGGTTCCCGTAAGCTTCTATTTCAAATTGTCATTCTTGATATTAGCTCTGGGGTATGGATCCGATCCTTCTTATTCCACATATCTTTTCCACCGCATATCTACATACATAAGTTACCCCGATTAGATATAGTATATATACACAAAGAATCAAGAGTTTTATATACGCTGTCTTTTATTTTGTTTGACGATAAATTTATTCAATTCTCATCAACGCCTATCCTCCTTCTCGCCGAAAGGCAGCCCATCCACTTCATGTCGAATCGCATAAAGGCGATGCCTAAAGCCCGCCCAAGGTATATATCTTGGTGTCTTTGGCTTTTATCTCAACCTTCAACCGCCCCACCAGATCTCTCTCTCGCTCCAACCTCCTCGTAAATTCCTGGCTTAATTCTATCTCGTGGTTCTTCGGAGAGCAGCATTCCTCAGATCATTGCTCAAAATCTGAGAATACGATTCTCGCGGCTCCGCTTGCTCAAATTTCTAGCCGTTAAGTCGCCGCTTCTAACTAACAAATCTCTTATCATCTCACCGTCTGTGGTACTCCTCGCTAGAGTCCATCGCCTCGGGTCAAGGAATTGCTACTTTGACTTTCGCCATCCATCCTATGACCACAATAAACGAGACAACATTAGCAATCAAATAAAATATATTCATCTGGTAAAAATGAAGGAATATTTTATTTAGTACAACTAAAACTTGATGGATCTCTTCGACTCATCATATCTTATAACTCCTCACCGTAGTACTTCGCCTCCGGTTCACCGAATATTTATCTTATCTTCGCCTCCATTCTACTAAGGTTATAACCTAGGTTTCGCACTCCTAACGCTTATAACCCATGCCTTTGATACCAACCTCGTGACGCCCCAAATCCGGACATTTGAAACCCGAACTCAAAGGCTTCACGATACCATTTCTATAAGTCAATAATACAATAGTAATATTACATTCAAACTTAATTTACATACATCAAAGTTTACTTCCTGTGCACGAGACCTTCAAATACATTCCTTACAATACTTGAATAGATATCCATACAAATATATAACCATTAACTCATAATACACACTTATTCGATCAAATTTTCCTTTTCCTTTGTTTCGTGTTCGAGCCTTCAAAGTTGCTCATACATAACTCGAAAACATTTAATTTAAGCAAGGATGAGCATTTGAGTGCCCAAAGAAGTAATAGCAATTATATATATAAGTCGAAGAATATAAGTATTCCCTTTACATAACACTTCTACAACGAATCAAAAGTTGTGAAGTAATCAGACCGATAAAAGATTCACATAACAACTCTCTTTTCAAATTCTTGAAATGAGGCTCTACCCATGAATAGGGTTTAAGAAACATACTATGAACATTCTTTTTCATTTTCAAAAGGTTTAGCAGAAATTCATCCACAAACCATCATAACTTACTTGCACGGAGGGTGATCACCTTTCATTGTACTCATTGATTGATCAATACTATATAACTAGAACGACATTCATCGCTTCATCCTTTGTCCGCCAAGCGCATAAAAATTTTCCCATTATCTGGATGTTCATACATGCCCGGTTCCAAACCCAAGGTTTTTAATCTTGCTCAACAATAATATGTAATTCAACATATATGTATACGGTAATTGATATGGTATATCAACATGTGAATAATGCTATGATTATCCAAGTGGGGACACTTGTATAAACCATTTAGAAATCAACTTAATGTAATATATATCCGAGCTAACATGTTGATAATCAAAGCGCATATAACTGTATGTAAATAGAATAATTCTCAAACTTACTCATGTCCATCAGATAAAGGAAATGCAAAGGTAGATACTTGGCCGATTTGGTCGATTACAAATCTCAACTTAGATCTTATCTCTTTATCACAACCTATCAATAAACAGTCATTCGTCCGATTAGAACAATATATCATAACACATAGTATCGCCATTATGGTCAAGACATAATCGCAGTTAATCATACTTTTTAGTTCACATTCTATACTTTTATACATTTTTCAAATATCTCATCCATGTTCTTACAAGTAGTCTTTTTCTTTCTATTATAGGTCCGATAAATGTTTGCACAGCATCGACAACCTTTTATTGGGTACATAATCGAGTCTAAGACTCTTATTCTATACCTCAACATCTCGTGAATATCGATATTTTACTTTTAATCATTTTCAATTTTTCCGTAAATTGAAAATTTTAAAATAAATCAAATCATTACTCAAGGTTTATAAAGATATAACCTGTTATTATGGTTGCTCTTCACCAAATCTCGACTTCATAACCTGCCTTCTTCAAATACCTAGTTTGAATTCTGATATCACTTTCAAACATCGTAATTATAATTACATGATTTAAACATTAAATAATTCATTTATCATTAATAATTTATTTATATTAAACTATTAATGAAACCATTGCTAAAATATAAAAGTTATTTATAATAACTCAAACTATTTTTAAAACATTTATTTTACCCTTTAAATGATTTTTAAAATAATTAAAATCATTTTTAAATAATCACCATTAATATATAAATATTAATGTACTATTTATCCAAATATTAAAAGTTATTAATTATAACTTAAAATATTTTTAAATCCTTAATATCCTCTTTAAATGATTTTTAAATAAATAAAACCATTTTTAAACTATTTATTTAATATAAATATTAAATAAACTTAATATCACAAATCATTAACTAAATATCATTAATATATAATTATTAATGAAATTATCTTCTAAATATTAAAAGTTATATTTTATAACTCAAAATATTTTCTTATATCATAAAATAATTTTTCATGATTTTTCATGAATTAAAACTATTTTTAAATCATTTATTTAATATTATAATTAAATAAATAATACCTTTTATATTTCAAAAATATTAAATATTTATGAAATATACTCAAAATAATTAAAAACTATTTTTCGACTTTTAAATAATTTTTCATAATTTATTTGGTATTTTTAATAATTAAAACTAATTTTTCTAATTTTTAAATTAATTTCCTAAAATAAAATGATAATCGTCGCTAGTTAGGCATCTATAGCTACGTAACCGTCGCTATAGGTGTTCTTGAGCTTCATGTCGCCAAGCACAAAGGTACTAGTTTGACCGAGCTTTAAATCCATGATCTAAATGTTTTCTCTGACTCATAAAAGCTTCAATGTTGTAAGACTAATGTAATACTACAACTACATACTCATTTCATGACCAAACAACAACAAATCAGAGAGATATGATCAATGTAAACCCTGTCGACGTGTTCTTCATAAGCTTCGGGTCGCCTGTAAAACCTCCTCGTCAACACCCCACCAACGACCTTTAAGTGGTCTTATTCTCGTCGATCCGCATATGTTATAGTGTTTTATACGCTTGCCATGTAGTACAACTTACAGAGAGAACATGATTAAATCAAGTTTCAAGTCTAAACATTAACAATACCAAAGATATAAATCATCAAACTCTCCGACAAAACTTGCATGCCAATTCGGGTTTTCTGCACTTTAAAACAGATCGCAGATGCTACTTTGATCTTTATATCTTTCATTCTAGTTTGATCT
Source organism: Panax ginseng (assembly GCA_020205605.1). Lineage (NCBI taxonomy): Eukaryota > Viridiplantae > Streptophyta > Magnoliopsida > Apiales > Araliaceae > Panax > Panax ginseng. The sequence continues at coordinate 98,212,920 of CM035148.1, forward strand.
AAGTGATCTATTGATTCCAGTGTTGTAGATAACATGTAATACTACAACTCTATTACATATAAGGCATATAACAACAACAGATCCAAGAGATAGAGGCTTCATTAAAGGTGACCTCAATAATCGCTTTTGAACATTTCGAAAACCCGTAAATGTTCTTTTGTTAGCCTCTACCAACGGTAGTTTGACCATAAATAACTTCTAATCTACAAATGATATGACCATGATTCCTTTTGCGTAATAAAGACAACATACCAAAGCACATATAGCAAGCTTTAAACATCAAAAACGCTTAACAGATGGGATCTACAAACCGACATTCGCTGTCGTAACACAAAAATAAAAATTTCCAGATTTTGAAGATCTTCAAATCCGAGCTTCTGAATGTTATGGAATCAACATCAAGCAACCCAGATCATCCTTAGACACTATAATCAACATGTTTTAACATTTAAACATAACATCTAACACCAAAAGTTTAAGAAAAATCAAGCTAGGGTTTATACCTTTTTAAGCTTTGATTCTGATTTTTGGCTACTGATTTGTTATCAGTGTGAATGGGGCTTGTTTATAGACCGATATAATGAGAGAATTTCGAGGTTTAGCATCGGGAGAATGAAGCTAAGTGTTTTGGGTATAAATAGCCAAAATGTTGCATTTCTCTCTGAATCCATAAATTAATGCATGAATGATTATAATGGGTCGATCGATGGTAATACTACAAATTTCATAGGTAATTTCTAGATGGATCGGCCGATTTTGTGGACAAGTGGTAGCAATAAGACATAAATAATGCATTTTCCCTTTCCTTTTAATTTAAAAAAAATTTTAAATACCTTGATGCTAAAGTGGAATGATTCCCTCGTTTGAGAGCCGATAAGATGTAGGTAAAATGTTGGGCATCCTTGTTGCAAGATCCTATCAACAATGTAAGTATTAATACACTAAAATGACAAAAGGGTATTTTGGTCATTTCACATATAATTCCAAGGGCATTTTTGTAAAAGGCCATTAAATGTAATATTTAACCATTAAATTATAATTTTACCATTTACCAATTAATTTCTATCATTTGGTAAATTAAAACATTTATATAATAACGTCGTAATTAAACCCGATAATTTTAAATTAGGTTTTCTTTAGAAAATTAGGGTTTTCTAATTAGGGTTTCTTAACGTTATCAATTAGGGTTTTCTAATCGACCATTAGGGTTCTCTAATTATCTCGTGTATGATCTAACACAAATTACTATTTCTAACTTCAACCGATTAGGGTTGTAATAATTAGGGTTTGTCCTAGCTTATCGCCGTAAAAATAGTAATTAGGTTTTTCTTCTAATTACCGACATTCGTGTACACAAGAATTTCATATACACAAGAATTTCATATACTACTCACCATTTCTCATAACCGAAGTTTAATAATTAGGTTTCACAAAGACGGTAATATGCTATGACCTAATCGATCGCTCATCGCTCAATAATATCTCGTCTCACATACACACAAGATATAATTATTGTATCAGAAATCATTATAATAATAATATAATATTATTATTATCATCTCTTGATCATAATCCCAATTCGTGGTTCGATCTCATATCCGACTTCTTTTTCGTGATATCAAGTTAAAATACTTGATTTAAATATTCTAACAATTTATATTCACCACTATCATGCAAGAATTGTTCACATATCACAGAAAGTAGCCAAGAGCACTAATAGAGTTATAGCCATTTTTCAATATACTATGACCTACTTACATAGAATCCACAAGCGATAGACTCCATGTAATCATCAATATAACCAAAATCACTACATGTCTATGTGAAATTGCAACCATATTTTATTTAAGCAAAAGCCCTTATTCTAACTCATACAGTGAAATAGTACATGTCTATCTGGTTCACGAAATACACAAGCCATACAAAACAGCCCCATATACGTATGCTATCATGATTACAATCCATACTTGCATGTTCATTGTCAATCCCATACAAGTACTGAAAATGAATGGTGATCAAGCATTCATACATGCAAAACAACCATGATAGAAATCCAATATGATATATAAAACAGTCTAGCATTCAAGCATGCAACTAAACTATATATTAAAATCCATTAGAATCCCATAATGGAGTTTAGTTCATGATTGAACCAAAAGCCATTTTTGGATCAACGTTAAACATGGCTAATAAGCGAACAATTGAAAGATGAAGGATAGAAATGATTAAATCCAATTACTGATTAGAATCCACTAGTAACGTTCAAATCCTCATATAAATCTAGCAAAATACTAATAATTATCCACAATGATAGAAAATCCCAAGAAGAATTAGAAAAGTTGGAGTTTAGGCTTCGTTCTACGTTGGAATCTCTCTCAGAGTGTAAACCATAGTTATCAATATAAAAATACGTAAGAACTGATGAATGATCCCTCTAACACCAGTCAGAAATCGTTTTTAATTAATTACAACCCTTAAAATTAGAAATTAAAATAAATAACAAGAAAGATCGTAGCATCGCACTACAGCCGCGCGCCTCCTTTTAATCCTCACATGGGCACAATGACTTGGATTGCAATGTGTCATATGTCCCGGTCAAATGCTCGTGCGGTAGCCAGCGCCCTCAAGCTTATTCTGCCGCGCGGCTTCTACAACTTTGAATTCTGGTTCTGTTCTGTTGTTCATTCTTTTTTCCATCCATGCTTAGCCTCCTGCTCCAATTGATCCTCATGTCATGCATCCAACAGCCTCATGCCATTTACATCACCAAATCATGTCATATCTTGTACTTTTACACCAAAGGAATTTTAAGTAAATTAAATGCAAAATAACATGAAATGCAAATAAAAACACACTAAAATATACTTGAGATGGGCCTAGTTCGCGTGAATTAATATCCAATAAGTAGGTGTAAAACCTACTTATCAAATACCCCCAAACTTGAACTATTGCTTGGCCTCAAGCAATGCATGCTAAATAACAATGAAAATTCAAAAGCACTACTATGCAACTAAATTAATATGCAAACTTGTCTCATATTATTCCAACTCTAATAAAATTTCAGTCCAAAATGCCTCAGCGAATTATCCAGATTCAAGAATACAAATTTAAACCGAACCATAGGCATAATATCATACACTCAGATAATTCATACATGCTATAGATATGCTATGTGTGTGTGTGTTGTGTTCACCCAAAACTTGATTTAAGCCGAGAATACACATGCTAAATTGCTCAAACCAAAAAATTATAGTTTAAATCAAGACTCATGTATACATATGCAACGAAGACTATTTCAACATGTCAAAACAAACTGAGGTTCAACAATGGGCTTAACTACTTTATTTTTACTCACGAGGGCGATTTTCGCTCTTTCCCGCGGTGTTTATTGCTAATTTTTTTGTATATGACTGTGCAATGTCTTATTCCATTAGGCAACACTGCTACCCCTTAGCGAGCTTTCAACCAACGACTCCCAGACCATGAAAGACCTTAGGGCGCTAGGTGTAGAGACAATCCCCTCGGCCGTACTTACTCAAGTAGCCAGGACCCCGAAATAAGACTAGCAACGTTATTGCTATTTGATTATTATTTTTTTATACATAGCATACCCATGTTTTCCCAAAGTTTGAATGTCAATGTTTTGCAAGTCTACATCCATGTTCCACATATTTCTCTTTTTGACACTACATTTTCTATCGAGCAATACATCACATACTTCTTATACCTACAAGTGATTGTGAACACATTCGTGCAAACCGAAAACATTTAAACAACAACATGAATTTCATCGTGTAAAACATTATAGCTAGGTTCATGTTATCCAACATACTCAAAAATCTTTCAAAATTCACTATCATCCTCGGCTAGACAAAAATTTCCATACAGCAAGAACTGTGAGACATGCAAACTAAAAAAAAAAAAATTCTAACACATAAACAAATAAACTAAACATGAACATGAAAAATTTAAACTAATCATGCCAATACTACATGCAACTATACTACTACCCCAATACCCTCAAACTTATAATATTCAATGCCCCATTGAATGAAGATAAAGGGTAAAGAAAACTCCCCCAATGATCAGTGGTACCACCCTCCTCAGGTGGTGAATCTGGTGGTGGATATGGCATTATTGTCCCAAACTGAGGCCACTCTAGCATCGTTCCTTGCTGTGCAAAAGCCTCGGCCAAGGCCCTCATGAGTCTCGTTGCAAACGCTCCGAAATTATCGTACATGGCATCAACTTTTCGCTCCAACCTTCGGAGCTGGCGATCACCATGGGCAGCAGGTGCTTGCGTGGATGGGCCTGCCTCATCTGTCTGAGGAGGCTGCTGTGATGGCTCTAGGAAGGTGGGCTAAATGATAAAACCTAATCCGTGCGGATGCGGTTCACCACCCGTCCAATCCTTGAACTGGGCAATAGTAGCATGAGTGATGTCGTGGCGTGGGTTCTGTAGCTGCTCATTATTCCATGGGACTCCTTGTTGGGTACAAAGCATGGCTGCCACAGATGCATGCAAAATACTCCCTGTAGTGCTCCCCCGCAAATAACGCAGCATGTTTTGATGAATTAAATGGCCTACATCAATATACTTGCCTTTGATGATGCCCCATAAAATGATAGCACACTCAGTGGTTATTTCATGCTGGTGAGCTGACGGAACTAGTTTGGCACAGATAAACGGATTCCACGCTTTGGCATACCGATTCAAGGCGGACGTTGGAAAAGATTTTGGTTCAGTTGTCCCTGCCTTACAATTCCATTTGGTGCCCGAAATGCATAATTCAGCAATCACTCCTGCCAGATCCATTTCTAAATGCGCACCTTCTACCCAATTAGCAGACCCAGTCGGTGGTGTGTCATTTATTCTGAAGACTGCTTTGATTGTTGGAGGTCGAAAATCCGCCTGCACTCCTCGAACCAGCGTTACCCTCTTGTCATTTCCTTAGCATTCACGTAGAACTCTCGAACAATCCGCATGGGAATAGGCATAGGAGTTTCAGTCAAGCCAACCCAACCTCTTTCTCGTATCATATACCATAGTTGGCCATCTTGCTTCTCAGGTTTAAGTCCCCGTTTCGTCCCAAAAGATTTGGCCACAATCCGATAATATTCCTGCTGGGCATCCAAACTGATAAATTTCCTGTGGTCCATGACATCCTCTTCTTGGTTACTAGAGGAAGAAGCTGAGGAGGAAGAGATGGAGATTGAGCGTGCTCTTTTTGGACCCATATACAGATGATAGAGAATGCAAATGAATTGCGTGATACTGTGCAAGAGCTGCTGATGAACGTACCCCCAAACTTATTGTTGCACAACCCAAGTAGAAACCCTAGATTTATGCCAGTGGAGAGAATCGTGGGTATGAACTTTGATGAGAGCTGAGGAGTTTTATGATTATGGGAGAGCAGAAGAATACGCTCCTATTATGTTAAATGAGAAACCAAATAGACCACAACTCGGATTTTAAAATCAGAAAATTTTTCCATCGCCGGTGTCACATGTAATGGCGCTCGCCTCCTTTTGCAATGGTTTTCAGGCGCGGGCGCGTGAGTTGCATTCCTGGTCCGAGATGTGTGTAAGCATGCCAGCCTTGTGTCAGATCTCATTGTACCACGACGACCGCGCCTCCTCTGACCGCCGAAGTTTACTCCCAAACTGCCTATCAGTGAGATTTCACTTGGAGAGACCTACATCACACCATTTACCCATATCAATGTGTGAACTCCGAAATAAACATAAATGAACAAGTAGATTCTATACAATACTAAAACACTGTCCAATGCAGACTCTATTACACACGCACTTATGCGCAACATAGCCATCTATTAAGAATGAAATAAATATGAACTAGCTAAATACCCTACTGAATAAATAAAAAGAAAATAGAGATAGAGATAATGGGTCGCCTCCCATCAAGCACTAAGTTATAGTTAATTAGGTTGACTGTCTCTGATTCTCATGTCGATGAAAGAATTGAGGTGACTTTCTGTCTGTCTACCTCACCACCAAAGTAATGCTTCAAGCACTGTCCATTCACCTTAAAAGGCTTGTCTGGCAACCTATCAAATACTTCAATTTCACCATGTGGAAAAACAATCTTCAATGTAAATGGCCCTGACCACCTCGATTTCAGCTTCCCAGGAAAATGTTTAAGTCTGGAGTTCTAAAGAAAAACCCTTTGTACCGGTTCAAATGCTCTCTCAATGATCTTTCGGTTATGCCATTTCTTCACCTTCTCCTTGTACAGCTTCGAATTCTCATATGCCTATAATCTGAATTCATCCAACTCATTGAGTTGGAGTAGGCGTTTCTCCCCTGCAGCTTTCAAATCAAAATTGAGCGTTAGAATTGCCCAATATTCCCTATGCTCTAGCTTCATAGGAAGGTGGCAGGCTTTTCCAAATACGAGTTGAAAAGGGGACATATCTAATGGAGTTTTATATGCCGTCCTATAAGCCCATACCGCATCATCCAACTTTAACGACCAGTCCTTCTTCATGGGATTCACAACTTTTTCAAGGATTCTCTTGACTTCTCGATTCGATACTTCAGCTTGGACATTAGTTTGGGGGTGATAAGTTGTAGCAATGCAAAGGTTCACCTCATACTTAGCCAACAAAGCTGTGAACTGCCTGTTGCAGAAATGACTACCCTCGTCACTGATGATGGCCCTCGGGGTCCCAAATTGCGTGAATATACTTCTGTGTAAAAACATGAGAACTACCTTAGCATCATTTATCGGAAGAGCTGCCGCTTCTACCCATTTTGACACATAATCCACTGCGAGCAAGATGTAGAGATTACCGTAGGAAGAAACAAGAGGTCCCATGAAATCAATCCCCCACACATCGAAAATTTCTACTTCAAGGATAGTGTTCAATGGCATTTCATTTCTTTTTGAGATGTTTCCCAGTCTCTGACATCTATCACACCGCTGTATGAAACTGTAGGCATCCTTGAAAATTGTAGGCCAGTAAAATCCTGATTGTAGTACTCTAGCCGCTGTTCTTTCTCCACCATAGTGACCTCCATACACAGTAGAATGACAATCTTGCAGAATCCCCTCGGTCTCGCTATACGAAATACACCTTCTAATCACTTGATCAGAACACTGTTTAAACAATAAGGCTCATCCTATATATACCATTTGACATCATGCAAAAATTTCTTCTTTTGATAACCCACCAAGTCAGAAGATACCATCTTACTCACCAGATATTTCGTATAGTCTGGGAACCATGGCACTTCCCCTTTCACCATAAACAACTGCACATCTGGAAAGGATTCATTAATCATGAATTTATCGTTTGCTTCTCTTTCCGGATTCTCTAGTCGAGATAAGTGGTCCGCCACTTGGTT